>CM026073.1:10383338-10713338 GCA_014839685.1 Anableps anableps
GATTCCATGATAAACACATGCCGTAATCCCAGGTGAAAGTGTTCCAAAAAGCAACTGGAGTACTCAACCTATTCTGATCTTGCAATGTGAAGATGTGTTTCTATGGTGTATGGAAGAACAAACAATAAATATTTCCTATGTTGAGAGCCTTATATTTGGCCTGAATTTGTAAACTGTTTTATCTAGTCAGAGGACTCTAACCTGCTTTACACTACATTCATTCCATTCATTCATTAACCCATTCATACACACATTCAAACACTGATGGTGGTAGGCTACATTGCAGCCACAGCTGCCGTTGGGCAGACTGTCAGAAGCAAGGTTGCAATTCAGTCGGCACCACCGGGCCCTTTGACCACCCCCACTGAGCAAAACGACTGAGATGGATAGAGCAGGGGTTTGAACTGGCAACTTGAATCCCTAACTTGTGAGTCACTGTTCCCCCATTATATTTATTTACATCAAATTTAGGCAAAGATATGACATATAATGTTCTGAACGTTCCTCTTAACTTCTGTAATACACTCTGAGATGCTAGATGTTAACTTCTGGCTCCAAATTCATGTCAGTTTCTTTCTGAGAACTAACCTCAGGCACTTAGTGGGGTTAAGATCTGGAATGTTTTCTGGCCACAGGTCTAAAATTTTACTTTATTACTTTAAAAAAAAAAAAAAAAAAAAAAAAAAAAAAAAAAAAAAATCATACAGCTCCCTCATACTGGGATATCCACAAATCATCACCAAATAGTGCCTGTTCTGCTGGAAGAAGTTGCTCTAGAGGACATTTTGATCCCACTTTATTTATTCATGGCAGTGTTCATGGGCAGAGTTGTTAGTAAGCTCACTCCCTTCCACGAAAGACAACTGCTCATAAATTATATTTGAATGCGTCACTGTTGGAACAACATAAGACTCATGAATGTTTCTCACTGCTTCTTAAATAAAATAAATATTCTCCAGAGAAAATAATGTTGCACCAGTCTTTCTGCTGTCCTTCCTGCAAAAATTCAGTTTGTCCTTGAGGTTTCTCTCGAAATGAACTGGTTTCTTTGTTCCCCTTCTTGCCCAAACGTCTTACTCCTGCCTTCTCCACGTGCACATTCATTTTAGTGATGATGTTAGGCAAGATTTGCAGTGGAGGCAACATATTTCTGTAGAGAATTCCTAAGGAAGAAAATGCCCTTGGCCAGCTCAGTCTGCTAATTAAATTCAAAACAATATTTCAACTGGAATCTTTACAGCTTTATTTTTATATTTGATATGACGATACTAAAGTTAAGTTAGCTGATAATTATACACCAAGAATCTCAAAAGTGTGGCATGTATCTGCAATTAGCCCCACTGTATAAAGTCTGTTTAAAACTGGCTTTTGTTGCATTACACCTGAAGATCTTCTGGGGTAAGTCTCTACCACATTTAGGGCCTGAAATGTTGGGGCAGTTCTTTTGGAAAACATTTAAAGCTCAGTCACATTACACGAGGAGAGTCTGGAAACAGTATTTTTAATTCTTGCCACAGATTCTCTGGCAGATTGAGACCCTGACACCGATATTTTATTATTGGTTGGTGGAAGTAATTTTGTTGTGGACAGCTGAAGTAACAACAAAGTATTTTTCTGTTCTTCTCAGTTGATTTAATGATCCTCTGTCCATATAGTGCTGCCCTTCAACAGTTATTGAGGGTCTGCTCTCAGTATAGTTTAGAGTTTGACATTCTCTATAATGCAAAAAAGAGAAAATTTTGTTTGCCAGAAATAGGGGAAACTGGAATTTAGTATTTCCTGACTTCTCTCTGTCTGGTACAGCTCTTAACGTTTACACTGTGGTTAAATACTTATGACATTATATATTTGATGACATGTCTGATGATATGGACATTTAAAGACAATGCTGCGTAATGTGTGCACGAGTTAATATGCCAAAATTACTTTACTGTTCTAGTAAAGATCGGACTCTTTAAAGCTTCTTGTACTCCTGCGTACTTCTCGAGACAAGGCATCACATGGAAACTCACTGTAACATTAAATCAAGGAATGAGGTTGCTACTTAAGATGCCAGGATGGAGCAGTGCAAGCCAAATGTTCATTAGTGTTGGTGTACCCACTTGTCATGCTATGTTGTGGTATCTCTTGTACAGTTGTGTGTGCAGGTTAAAGGACTCTGATTAGTATAGGCTACCTGTACAGTCAACATTACGCAATTACCTAACTAGATAAATAAACAACTTAAATACTTATTTCTTCTTTAGAAATATCACAAAGTAACAGCTCTTTAAGGAGCTGTCTTTGAAATTTTGGATTTGTATCACTACATCTCCCAAAATGAATCATATATTGGACTCTATAAAAAGGGTATGAACAAAACTGTCAAAACATTTTCTTTGTAACTGAATAAACTTGTTAAAAAACCCAAGATAGTTAAAAAAAGCATATAGAACTTAGAATGAAAAAATGTTTGTCTTTGAATATTACTCAAAAAGTTGTCTTACTTGGGTATCTTGGCAGCCTCTATTAGCCTTTAGATCTCCTCCACTTTGCACTTAGAAGAGATCTATCCACTTGAGAACATTTTTCCTAGTAATAATTTCTAAGCACTGTTATAAATCTTGGTCCAGATATTTAGCACTGATAACCTGTTGCCAAGCAGAAAATTCAAAGTGATTTAATCAAGTCTTCAACTGATCTGTTATACTCATTAGATTTACTGAGGGGAACAGAAATCAATTTAAGAAAAAAAAAAAAAAAAAAAAAAAAAAAAAGATTATGGATGCATTTTCTTATTTGTACATGCATTAAACACTACTGTCTATTAGTCGTTGTGTCAGTTCGTCTCAACCACATCAGCAGCATACCTTAATATATTACACCTGAAGGCTGTCATCACTCCATAATATGTTACTACATATATGATCCTGTGCTTAGACTGGGCATATGTGAACAGGAAAAAAAAAAAAAAAAATCTTAGTCCTTTGTCCAGAATCAAAATTTGGATATCAAAAATGATGAGTATTGTTTTATAGTATTCCTCTTTGTTTGATTCTGTGACACTGAATTTATTTCCTCAGAGCATAAGTACAATAGAATTCACCAGGGTACATGGTTGTGACTCCAACACAAGAATAAAGAAGGGGAACAGCTCTGCACACACAACATCAGAGTTTCCTCTTATTCTAGTAAAATACATTATGATTGACCTTTGCTTTATTACCACAGACAGTTTCCTGGAAGTCTCCAGAAACACATAACCATGTGGAGAAGTGGGCTCAGTTGTCAAGATGAGATAAACCTCTTCCTACGTCATTACCATCAAGATGAGCCAGTTGATGGGAGTAGTGATGTAGAAAGACAGTTCATTTTTATGGGATTAAAAGTGTTTTGGCTGGGTATAATCTTACAAAAAAAAAAAAAAACAAAAAAAAAAACAAAAAAAAAAACTTGGAGAGTGCAGATGTCTGGAAGACTTCTTTGCTTCTAATGCAAAAAGGAGATCCAAATTGTCTGGTGGACTTTATTAAATCAAGACTGTATCTGGTATCAAAATAGATAGGCCACATCAATGAAATAGGTACTTCTATTTGTATGACCTTCAGTCATTTGGACAATGTGGATCAGTGTGTGTGTGTGTGTGTGTGTGTGTGTGTGTGTGTGTGTGTGTGTGTGTGTGTGTGTGTGTGTGTAGTAGCTGTTTGAGAATTTGTAACCTGGAGGTTGTAGGTTGTTAGAATGGTGACAATGGTAGAAACATTACAACACTCAACACCTAAGACCAACACATGGGAGGCTTTCTTATCCCCCAAAGACCTCAGCACCCCCAGTTAGACAGACACAGGCACCCCACAGAATAGCCATATGCCAGATACAGAATTATGTCTCAAGTAAACCATCCAGGTCAAAGAGACAAGGTAAAAGATGCACTGTATCACTGTATACAGGGGGGACACTGTATACAGTGATACAGTGTGTACCCAACCCATCAGGCAAGCATAAGTCACTGCTGTGCCCTGAAATCAGAAAGAACAATGGACGGTGGGCACAGTGCCAGGTACAATATCCCCAGGTAGCTCAAGAGGAAGGGATTAACACCAGAGCCCAGCAGCCCAGGCCCTGCAGCCCACATTTGGCCCAAGAGATCCCCTAGAACCATGGTCTACCAAGCAGTAACCTGCCAAGCTGTGGTGTGGCCCAAGCTGGCACATAAGCAACACCACACCAAGGGAGATCACAGCTTGCCAGGACCTCCCCTGCAACAGTGCCACCAAGATCATCCCCACACCACCAGTCTCTGCTGAACCAGCATCATTGCAGAGGCAAAAGCGGCCTCTGTTGCTCCTGGGAAATGTCATGGTTACAGGTGTGTATGTCTAAAGTGGAATTAAAATTGAGATTGCAACTGGGGTGCTGGAGAACCACTGCATGCCGAGAGACTCCTCAGCCCTAAAGCCATGTGAGTCTGTAATGGATTAAAATTGAGATGGAGAATAAGTAACAATTCAACATCCTCAGACCTAACAATTACTGCAGAAGAAAGACTGGCTAAAATAACTTAGAAGACAGTAAGAACTGTAGAATACCCTTTTCTCTAGAATTGTGCCGCTCAGGGTGGCAGCACGTTGGAGTAGCTCTGTAACTTTCATTGAGATTTTTTCGTTTTTCAAAATTTCATTCCTGCTTTTCAAGGACTTTGAGTATCAGGAATGCAGTATTAATATTATGTATTTTACTGAGACATGGCTGCAGGATCATATCCCTGACTCTAACGTCTCTCTGCTGGGCTTCCTGACTGTATGAGCAGGTCGAGATTTAAAGTGTAGCAGGAACGGGAAGGGAGACGGATTGGCAGTGCTTGTCAACAACAGATGGTGTCATCCAGGACATGTTACTGTGACATGTCTCTGCAGTCCAGACATTGAACTATTGACAGTAAGTTTTTGTCCATATTATTTGCCAAGAGAGTTCACCTGTGTTATTTTGGTAGCTGTTTACATTCCACCCTCAGCTGTTGCCAACAGTGCATGTGATGTCATTAGTTCCGTTGTTGCCAAGATGCAGACACAACACCCCAATTCTTTTGTGGCAATATCTGATGATTTTAATCATGCCTCACTCTCTGCTACACTGCCAACATTTCAACAGTTTGTCAGCTGCTCTACCAGAGAAAACAAGACATTGGATTTGTTTTACACAAATGTCAAGGATTCATATATTTCCAAACCAAGACCTCCTCTGGGTAAATCAGATCACAACCTTGTTTTTCTCTGCTCAGAATATAAACCCTTTGTCCAGAGACTACCAGTTACAAAAACGACTGTGAGAAAGTGGTCACAGGAAGCCGAAGAAGCCCTACAGGGTTGTTTTAATGCTACTGATTGGATTTCTCTTTGCAAGCCACTTGAAGAGGACATTAATGTCATGACTGAGTGTGTGACCGACTATATAAACTTCTGTGTGGACAACACCATCCACACTAGAACAGTGAGATGCTTCCCTAATAAACCCTGGATCACCAGTGAGCTAAAGGAACTGTTGAACAAGAAAAAAAAAAGAGCCTTTAGAAGGTGAGACAGAGATATTGAAGAGTATACAGAAAGCTCAAAGTCAAGATTAGAGACAGCAAGGAGGTGTATAAGAAGAGGTTGGAGAGTAAACTGCAGAGGAACAAATCAGAGATGTGTGGTCAGAGATGAAGAAGATCACAAGCTTCAAGCAGAAGGAGGATCAGCTAGATGGAGGTCTGGACAGAGCAAATGATCTGAACACATTCTTCAACAGGGTCAGTTCAGGAACAAGCTCACCATGCTCCCCTCCTGCCCCCAGCCAAACAGACATCCCACCCTCCTTTGATCCATAGCTAGAGATAGTGTAACCTAACGGAATATAAGTGGTTCCTTTAAAAACAAAAGCTATTTCAAAATAATAAATATTCTTGGTTGATTTGTGATTAGAAACCTTCAAAATACCCTAAACAGTGTGCAGGAAAAAAATCCAGCTTGACAAGCAATTCTACAGATAGTAATCCTGTATATATCATGGCTTAAAGTAAGGACGATTTTGAACTTATATACACATGTATATGTAAAACTGGTATATTTAGTATGATAAATATTGTCTTAGTTGTTCTTCTGAGTGCCCTTAAAAGTCTTTCTGTGAATGATTAAAGTGAAACCCTTGAAGTCATTTCAATTCTGTGACCTGAGAAAATGGGTCAGCGTAAATAGCGTTTTATCTGAACCCCTCTTCATCAACCAGCTCTCCCCAGGGTTGGGTCCTCTCCCCTCTTATATGTATTCTTTATTCCACAATATTAATCTTGCAGATGATTCTGTCAATGTGTCACTTTCAAACAAGAAACATGGCCTGGTAGTTTGTGATTTTTAAAAGTGGTGCAAAGCTTCTTTTTAAAACATAAACATAGATTAGATGAATGAAATTTGTATAGATTTTAGAAAAAAAGCTCCTTCTCAATCACTCCAGTTGTGTTAAACAACTAAACAGTTGAGCTGGTGCCACAATATAATTATCTGGTAGTAGTTACTGAAACTGAGCTTTGGCCCCCAGGTAGAATCACTGGTTAAAAAACAAAAACACACACACACACACAACAGGATTTACACTTTTATCAGCAGCTTCCCAATTTTTCTGTTAATTCTATTGTTATGAAAGTGCTTTATTCTTGTTTTGAGTCCATTCTTTTCTCTTATCTATTGGAATGAGTCACTTTCAGTCAGGAATAAGAACTACTTGCAGAGCATGGTTAACGAATACTGTAAAATTGTTGACATCTCTCTTGACAGTCTTAGTGATCTGTACAATATGAGATCTTAAAACAAAGCTAAGGTATCTGACATCTGATCTCAGCCAGCCACTATGGGCTGAGTTTCAACTGTCATCAAGCTGTAGTTACAGAATGACAGTCCAAAACTGATAGGCTGAGTAATCTTTCGTTGTCACTGCTGTTAGACTGATAAATTCCAGCATGTAAGGACTCCTCTAAACCCCTCTCCCTTTTATATGCTGCACGAATGTTGTTTTTGTTGTATTGTTTTCTCTTTCTTCTTTTCTTAATGTGTGTAACTGTCACTGACAAGAGTAATAATGGAACATTGTATGATGCCTTTGTTGTCTGTCAGTTGGTAAGAGCAACACTTGGTTATGACAACGTATCTACAGATCGTGGCAACCAAAGCTGCAGGACCCACTCCTTTGTTCCCCTTTTGTTATTTTCAAGCTTGTTTTATATTAATTAGTGGGAAAAAAAGAAATCAACCACTTTTATCTACTGAGACACAGAGCCCACTATTGGTCAGGATGAAAATGCAATGCATGAACATTCTGGTAAATTTAAAATAATAATTTGATAGAATCAAGAGTCTAGGTGCCCATGACTTTATTTAGTGTTTTGTTTCTAAACACTTTACATATGACAAAAATACACAGCAAAGGAGCACACAAAAAGCTCAATATTCTTCATGGAACGGGTACTCTGGATGATCACTCCACCTGTATAAGAATTAAGAGAAACACATTCTGTATTTATATCTATCAAAAAAAAAAAAAAAACAAACAAAAAAAACCACTTTTCTTTACCAAAGCATACATACATCAGCAGCTCAACAAAGCGGATGTTTTTGTTCAGTGCTTCAATGGCCTTCATCTCTTCCTCCATGAGGGAAAAATCAAATATCTGTAAATAATAATAATAATAATAATAATAATAATAATAATAATAATAATAATAATAATAATAAAACGAACAAGATTGGATATGCCTAAAAAGCTGAGATGAGGACTCAAGTCTGTGATTTGAACTCGAGTTGCACTTAAATCTCACAACAAAACACTTCAGACTTGACTTAGACTCTTGATCTAAAAACTCAGAACTTGACTTGGACTTGAGATATGGGACTCAAGTCTCTGGAGCAGTTTTTATCTCGTTACCTGGGGTGAAGGTGAGTTAATAAGGCTAGATAACTGAGTAAAGGGATAAGTTACAACTCTATTGACCGTTCCTATGATAACTTAACTCACCCTACAAATGGCTTGTCTGTAAGGTTTCTCAACGGTACTTATTAGTAAAAGTAGTCAACATCAGCTGCAAACTTCATCTGTTATTGAGCAACATTAAGTAAGCCATGAACTGGAGCCCTGGCGGAGATGTGTATATTCTCCTCTTAAAGAGAAGGTTTGATTTATTAATGAGGGACATTCTTAAACCACGGGTATTAATAGGACAGGTTCATGTTAGCTGTAGCTTTACTAATTCTCGCGCTAGTTTGCATTTCGTTCTTTCTTTTGTAATTCATTGCTTACCTTTATTGCAAATTACGCTTAAGGATAACGATTTGATTTCATAAGCTACAATAAGCATTGGGATGTTTTAGACATCCCAACAGTGAGTTGGGACTTGACTTGGACTTGTGGCTCAAAAGATTTAACTTGGACTATGGAAAAAAGGACCTGTGAACATCTCTGCTATGACATAAGTTAATCTTTATAATTCAAAGGTAAATATTTTTTATTTACCTGAAAGTTATGTTTGATTCGCTCAGGACTGAAGCTCTTTGGAATCACCACCACTCCTCTCTGAATATTGAAGCGCAGAGCCACCTGAGCGCTACTCTTGTTGTACTTTTTCCCAATAGACACCAGCAGCTCATCCTCCAGCAGAGGAGGAGACTTTAAATTTACCCTTGAGACGTGACAACAAAGAAAGTCAGTGACTGGTATTTATTTTTCCTTTACTTTGGTCCCTGTGTAAGCTTTTGTCAATATAAATGACAAATTTAACTTTAAAATGTGCAGACAACATACCAAGCAGCATCTCTGGAGGAACCAAGAGGACAATAGCCAACAATCACAATGTCATTCTGACGGCAGTACTCCAGAAGCTTAGGCTGTGTGAAATATGGATGGCATTCAACCTAACAGGTAAGAGAAAAGAAAGTACATCATAAAGCACACATCTTCGATCAAATCAACCAGGGGTCATTTGAATCCAAACCCATCAAATTAGCTCAGATATTTTGTGTCAAGCTCTCAGTTTTCATAGCTGGTGAACTATTTCTATCTTATCTATTTTTATTCTACATTTTATAGTATTTGTGCAACTTTATCACATTTAAGAACTCTTTCTACATTTAGTGTCACCCCTGGAAAAAAGTGTGTCAGTGTCAGTGTGATTTCAGTGTGGGAGTATGGAAGAGATTTATTGACCTGGTTGGACACAGGTTTGTGTTTGAGACCAGGTTTTTTCAGCAGCAGCTCCAGCTGCCTGCGGTTGAAGTTGGAAACTCCCAGAGACTTCACCAGCCCGGCGTCTTTGCAAGCCTCTAAAGCCTGTGGAGAAAATAAAACTCACAATTTTCCACACACCAATACCAATCACAGTCAAAGACTTGATGTCCCAAAACTTGGGAGTTACTGACTGAAGTCATGACTACACACGACCCAGGTAACCTCGTTAAACTCTTCTTTTTAAAATCCTTTTGATGAGATCTTGGAGAAAGTGCAGAGCACACTGTTAGCCAGCTGGCTAAAGGAAGGCTCTTACAGTTGTCCCTTAATAACAAGAAGTGACTAAAGCAGTGGTGTCCAAAATCAGTCCTCAAGTGCCGGGATCCTGCATGTTTTAGTTCTCTCCCTTCTTCAACACATCTGGATCAAATGATCTACAAAACATTGACATGCTGAGGAGGTAGTAACTACCACCAGGGAGAGAACTAAAACATGCAGGATGCTGGCCCTTGAGGACTGACTTTGGACACCACTGCTTTAGTCACTTCTTGTTATTAAAGGAATGTCAGCTTTTATTCTAATAAAGGTAAAATTGTTTTAAAACCGTAGTTAGTAAGCTAAATACAGCAAGTCGAAAACTAGAATTCTTCCAATTTTTTTTATTTTTGTAGGACTTCAGGTTCCGATCTTTTATAGTTAGCTACAAAGAATTTTAATCTTCAAATGGCTTTCAGTCTGTTTGTGTCTGGTGAGACTGATATGTCTTTGCTGATCAAACAAACAAAAAAATTTGTAAATTTCTATGAAGTTTTGGGAGGGTAATTATTTTGAATTGAAAAATGAACCTTACCGTGAGTCATCTCAAAGTAGTCCCAAATGCAAGACTTTTTTTTTTTTTTTTTTTTTTTTTTTTTTTAAGTTGGTTCCATTTCAGCCATTACAAACTACCTACAACCCACGAAGCAGCGCGGTCCATCACGCTTTTATTTTGAAAATCGACACGCAAAATGAAGCAGTGACGTGTCCAGCATAATGCGGGGCATCGTTTGTCATCGGTCACGTGGTTTTCAGCAAGCCCATACAAGCGTCGAAGCAGGGCTTTATCTGACACGCCCCTTTTTTACTCGGTACATGCCTCGAAGCCTGGCTTCTGTTGTCCCTTCGCTACGAAGGGTACAGAACAATAAGGTGTATTGTTCTGCAAAGTCGGAACTTTTAATTGTAAACTAATGTAATAGTTAGAGGATGTTAATACTATATTTTTGTTTCTCTTTGAAGCAAAGTCAAGACAACAAATAAATCCTAAAGATAAGAATTAGAACATGTCATACTTTTTTTTTTTTTTTTTTTTTTTTTAATCCAAATTATGTAATATCATAATACTGTGAAGCTGTAATGTTTTCACTTCAAACCAACCCATGCCTAGTCCTCACAGTGTTGAGTGTCGGTGGCACTTTGAAAGAAAATGCTCAGTCAATATTGCTGTTTTCACAACTTCAGGCAATATATTTATCACAAATTTCATCTATTAGTACAAATTATTTGGATTAACCTCACACAACAACTAGGGCCTTTGAAGTGTGACCATTTTCAATAAATCTATTTCTCAATTTAAGGCTTTTTAACATGCATGATTGTTGGTTCAAAGTAATAGTTGTGTCAAATGTGTTTCACTGACCCAAAGAAATAGTAAGACCTAATTGCCACACTGTGTGTATGTATGTATGTATGTATGTATGTATGTATGTATAATCCAGTCAAATAAAGATAACTCACCTCCCATGTTGCATACAGATCTGTGTGGTGGTATATATATTTCCCGTTCTGATCTTTAGGATAAAATTCATTGCCAGGCTGAAATACAAGCGCAGTTTATCACTTTGCATCTTTGCATTAATAGTCAATACGAAGCCTTATCCAATCTATGGTGACATAATCTGGGCACTTTACCAAAGTTTGAACAATAATTCATCTCAAAAATGATGCATCCTTACACATATATATATATTTCCATCCTGTTAAGATAAGACAGTATATGTGTAATCTTTTGGCACCTTGAAGGCCATGGGAAACGCCACAATGTAGAGATCCACGTAGTCCAGTTGTAGGGCTTTTAGTGTTCTTTCCAAAGCAGGTCTCACCAACTCAGGAGGATGGAAGGTATTCCAGAGCTAGAGATGGCAATGCAGTACTTGTTAGAGCACTATCATTGGAACTTAAAACAGAACTGAAACATGATATGAAGAAATGTAATATATGGTGGCAGATATTATTTCATAGACAGGAAAATCATTTGCAGAAATATGGCAATAGCTACTTAGAGTTGATTAAAGCAGAAAAATCTATGTGTTACCTTGCTGCAGTAAAATATGTCCTCTCTTCTAACAGTTCCATCAGCAATCTTCTCTCTAATGGCTTGGCCCACCTCATGCTCATTGAAATAGAACAGCGCCCCATCAAAGTGCCTATAGCCAACATCTATGGCCAGCTTGACACATGCAAGTGCAGTGCCTTTGGGTGTCTATGAAATGTATGTGTTTCAGGTTATCACTACAAATTATACAAACATGCATTCTTTTCTAATAAATAATGTTTCAAAAAAAATCACAAGGCTTTCTTCTGCTCACCGTTTGAGGGTCTCCATAGGTTCCCAATCCCATAAGTGGGATATGGTTGCCATCACTGAGGGGAATACTGTGGCTCTCTGCAGAAAGCTTCATCAGTGCACAAATGTGTACCCAAATGTGTACTGAGCTTTTATTGACTGAGCTTTCTTACCTAAAAGATAACAGAGCATGACCGTTAACGCTGAACCCAGCTGATATACTATCAACCAAACATGAACTGAGTGACCTCTAACTGA
The DNA here is from genome assembly GCA_014839685.1 of Anableps anableps. Lineage (NCBI taxonomy): Eukaryota > Metazoa > Chordata > Actinopteri > Cyprinodontiformes > Anablepidae > Anableps > Anableps anableps. The sequence continues at coordinate 10,395,430 of CM026073.1, forward strand.
CCCTATAATGTTTAACCTTTGATGCATGGAGGTTGAATGTAAACACTGAGTTCTTTGAATGGGTGCAGCACATTACACTGGTTAGGTGTCAGTCTCAAAGCAAGGGTAAACACAGTTTTGTTAGGTTGGACGTCAATTTTACACATAAGCTGCTATCACATTGTTTTCTACCTTGCAATGTATCTTGTTGACTAGTTGTTGTTGCACCCCTGTTTTAAACAATAGTGGGTGTATACTTGAAAGAAGGGTGAAGAAATCAGTGTTTAATGATGCAAGGATGGACACATTACTTTTGCCATTATGTTACCAGCTCCAAAAACATGTTTTTTAATTTACATTTAAAAAAAAAAAAAAAAAAAAAAAAAAAAAGGCATGTCAAAAATTATGTATACCCTTTATTCCTGATGAACTTAAAGACTTAGAAGTTGGAAGGCCTCCTTCCCGTCATGCTAATCTTTGACTTCATCTACACACACTATTATTTTGCTTGGGGTGGCAAGAACAGGTATGAGGTTCTTTCTGGCCAGGACATCTCAAAATTCTGAAGAACTGAAGTGCATAACTCCAGGGACGTCCTCATTGGTCCCTCCTACTGCAGTATTACTCAGTGTGGTAACTATGCACACTTTAAATTTCTGACCAATCACAACACGCAGTGTTTGCTGAACAGTTCCTCCAGAATTTCAGTTAAGAACTCCCAAGCCAAGGCTGTGAGAACAAAATTGTATTATCTTGTTCCTTCCTAATCTTAGAGAGCTGAGTTATGGAATGTTTTGGACATTAATCGTATGCATTCCAACACCACCTGGCAACTAATAGACGCTGTTAAAAGTTCCACCTGGCGTTGATTTTTAGCATAATTTCACAGCGAAATAAAACTATAAGATATGTTTAACAGGCGCCATCTGGTGTTCAAAAAGAGTTCAGGCGAATTAAACACCTGCTGGCGTTTATTAAAACAGCTTTTCATATTAAGATCTAAATGAAGACCACTCGTTATTTACTGACTTATTGTTCACCTTAAAAGCAGTTTTGGTCATTTAACACATTTTTCCAGCAACACCTGGCGTCCATTGAACATAGTTATTTAATTTATTTATACATTTTAGGCACTCTAAGGTGAGGTCAGTAACCATTTAGTAACGGACTAGTTTGTCTTTCTTGACAGAGCTATGAACAAATATTCAGGTAACATACCTGAGATGATTTTTAGCCAGTTTTGCTGGCTAAATTATTACTTAAACTCGTTTCTTTTCCTATTTCAGTATTTTTGACAACACCCTCGTTGTCCAAATGAGCGCCTACGCCTCCCCAGATTGTGTATTTTAATCATCGAAGTTTTTCATCACATATAATGGGTTTGTTCTCGCTATACGGAGAGTGACGTACTGTAGAAAATGATGTTTTGCTGAAAGAGGACAAGTGTCAGAGCAAAGTTCTGTCTTCAGTTAAAATGTAACGGAAAGCTGGTTATAAAAGCTCGCTGCACACAACTCGACTAACCTGAGCCTCCACAGCCAAGAGTCCAAGTTGCTGCTTTGTCGTCTTTTAGACCATCAACCATAAAGCGAGAGTTAAAAATAAAAACAGCGAGCCAAAAAATAGCAGCCATTTGTTTGCAATCGATCTTACTATGACCAAGAAAATGAAACCTAGCTTTCATGAGTTTCACACAAGGATGTACAGCGTTTTTTAAAAAAATAATTTATTTTATTATAATATATTGTTGATTGCATTTAACATTTGTGTCAGACAGGCATGTGTACAGGTTGTTAATGTGCCATAAGTATCCAGAAGCACCCAGGACGAACCGTGCCCGGTTTGTGTAATGGTCCCTATAACCGCGCGGGTGCACCCTTGCCTCTAGTTTAAAGGGAGAATGATTTACATTGGCAAATCCTGTACGCCCTTGTGACCCATTTTATAGCAAACTGCTCTTTAGGAACGCCGGTATTTGACACTGTTCAAATATCACATCTGAACGGTGTCAGATATTAAACAATATTAGTTTTTATCTTTGTTAAAAACAACTAACTGTGAGGCTCAACCAACTCTTACAGTTTATTTCTATATGTATTTAGCCAAACGTGAGCAAAGTTTTTGATGCTGATCTCTCCAACTTGTAGCCAGAGAAGGGTAGAGAAGTCATATAACTTTATTATATGTTTTCCTTCATACATGACGTTTTGCAGGTAGGCCAAAAAGTTCCTTTTTTGGTCTCAGACCAGGGCTCTTCCCTACACACATTTGCTATGTCCCCTTCATGCTTGTGGCAAACCTCAAATTGGACTTATTATCCTTTATCCAATATCCTTTATCTTTCTTTTGTTTTCATCCTTTTGCTTAGCAATGATGTGCTACTTTGACTTATCACATAAATCCTTTAAAAGAATATTGAAGTTTGTTGTTATAATGGACAAAGTGTGGAAAATTTCAAGGGGAAAGGCTACTGAAATCCTATCACCTATAATATGTTTTAAAACAATTACAAGCTCTAATAGATTATCAGTGAGTGATAAAAAAAAAATCAGATTAACGACCGTTTGTTTTTCCGGAGGTCCTCAGCATGTCCACTTACATGTGTGACGTTCACACACAGGAGCCAGTGGAACCTTTGAGGCCTGTGATCTATCTTCCCATCATGACTGCCAGCTAATCATGTACTAAGACCACAAGTACTGTCATGCTTTTATCAATGTGTACATTTGTTTCATTTCTAAGTGAATGAAGTCTCATATAAACATTAGAGACATCGTTCAAACTATATATATTTTTAGTTTACCTCTAATCAGTTAACAGTTGATCAAAGATGCTTATGAAAGCCACACGCAGCACCTGGAAAATTTCACCTTGCAGCTGGAGGAGAAAAAGAAACTGAGCTTGTGTCAATCTTCATAAATTGTGGGAATGTGTCAGATTTAAACTCTAAATGTATTGAAAACATTAATTAACAGACAAATAATTGCTTATTGAGGTCTGCACTACAAGCTGTAGACTTCTCCTTGTTGAGAAGAACTATTCCATCTGTTCCAGCTGCATAAAGAAACCATCTGCAGTTTGATTGAGATAAACAAGAAGGCCAAGATGCTGCTTAATCAGCTTGAATGATGGCTACGAAAATGAATGGAATAAAAAAAAAAAATACTGGAACTATGTTCTTCATTCCTGTAGCTTTTTCTTGTGCTTTTCCATTAATTCACAAACGTGAGAGTTCTGCAAAAAACAACAGCAGGACATTAGCTGTCTGTCATGACTCCTGGATCACGTCCCAACCTTCACCAAATGGGCCACAGCCAGGGATAGAGGCCAGCCCTCCTCTGCTGTTGAGGTTTGGTGAGCCCAGACTGAATCGTCATTTCCTCAGCATTATCTCTTGGCAGTCTTGTTTTTCTCAATCTAAAGTTCTACATTATGATTTGGAAGAACTGCCTTTTATGACTTGGATCAAACGTTTTGGGTATCCTCCCACAAGCTTTTTACAATAGTTTAATAGAATTCTGGTACATTTCTCCTGGCAGAGCTTGTGTAACTGAGTTAGATTAGGCCGCCTTGCACACCTTTTCAGCTCTGCTCACCAACTGTCTATGAGATTGAGATCAGAGCTTTGTGACGGTCTCTCCAAAACATTGAATTTGTTGTCCTTAAGCCACTTTTGTAACTAATTCTGCAGCATGGTTAGGATCATTATGAGACCTGTTTATACCCAAGGTTTGACTTCCTGACTGATGTCTTGAGATGTTGCATCAGCTTTTTTTTCCATCATGCCATTTACTGTATTTGGTGAAATGCCCAGGTCCCTTTTACAGAAACAACAACATGATGCTACCAGCCCCTAGCCATCCACTGGAAGGTATGTTCACAGGGATGCAAGCTTGTCTCTTTTTCCTCCAAATGTAACTATGATCATTGTGGCCAAACATTTCAATCTTAGTTGCATTGGAAACAAGACACATCTCCAAAAATTTGATACCGGTTACTTTAAATATCAAAGCAGCTAGTATGACACTTTCAGGTTTGACTTTCATTTGGTATGCTGAGATTGATCAATTCCATGTTAACTAATTATCATCTTAACTCTCCTTTGAATGTATTTTCTCTTCATGATTTCTCATGTAAGGTACTTTAAATGAGCAACAACAAAAAAATACTCCACTGTTCAAAAAATTGTGCACATTGTACTCTTTTCATGTTATTCTCATTACCTTAGTCTCCATTAGGCTCTTTAATTATGGATAGAGTCCCAGTCCATGTGCTGGAGGGTATAGTGAATTTCTCTCATCAATTTATTTATTATGGATTGGGCCCCTCAGACACACCCTTGAGCTTTTTCCCTTGGAGGTGTGTGAAGTGCTCTGGCTCAGCTCCAGGTGCAGGTGTTCAGTTATAACCCACCACTGCACTCCCAGCACCAACCACCCCCTGCAACATTGAATATCTGTCTCGTCAAAGTATGCCCTTATACTGTCCCAGGACCCCTGCAGTGTCACTACCTCTCTAGAAATAACTCCAAAACCTATTCTTGGATAGAATAATGAAGAACACTGAAATCACATAAAATTAGCTCAGTCTGCAGTGCAGCAGGATACGGACATGTGATATTTTACTAGTGATTCAAACTGTTTAGTCTAGTTCAAGCTGTGTTTTCGTTCCCACATTGAAGACAAGGATCTCTCTTTAAACAATACTGGCCTGTGAAGTTCATACATAAGTTGCATAATACTGACACGAACAAGCTGTTACAACTGCAAAATGAAACTCAGTCAAGAAATATGCCAAATGTCTTGTGTTTTCAAGTTAAAGCGATTTTATTTTTTTGGGATCTTTTTTTTGTTTGCCATTTTCAAGTGTTGGTAGATCATGCAATGTTATTGTATATTTTACATTGCGCCTCAGATGCTTTTCAATGGTGCCACATTTTTAAGGCAAGATTGTATTTTTTTTTTTTTTTTTGGGTCTACGGGCTGCAGAGAGCTTGGTGGAGAAAGCATCATGATATGGGAATGTATCTCATGGTGTCTGACTTGTGTGGTATACCTGGAATCATGGATCATCAAAAAAAAAAAAATACAACACTTGCCCTATGCCAGGGGTTAGCAACTATTTTAATGCAAAGAGCCATTTTGCCCTCACTTCTATTAAATGCATTTCTCTAGAGTCATAAAGCCCTTTGGAAAACGATCAAGCTTGATATATAATAGCTATGTATAAGTTAAGTGTCTTAGGGCTAAATGAAAGAATCAGAGTTGTATTTCTATTTTGGAGTTTTAGAATGATTAAAAATTCAACTTTTACAACAAGTAGATCCACTAAAGTACCTTTCTCAAACTGTTAAAATGCTAAACTGCTATTAAGACCTTGGTCACATTATATAAAACCTATTTTATGCTTGTATTTTAAATCCAAGATCCAAGTGAAACAATGTTGTTTTTGATGTATAACCTGAAGATAAAAATCTCAATAGATTTATTTGTTTAAAACAAAATAAAAAAGCATGTAGCTTGCATCCTAATAAATTATTTTGTATTCCATTAGTTTCATTCTGTTGTCGAGTTTCTATGGAGATATTGAACCAAACCACGTAGAAAAACTGCTGCAAGTCTGTTTTTATTCATATTTAGATTAAAAAATTCCTACTCAGCTTTATTTAACCCTTGAACCAAAATTGTTGAAGGCCACTATGGAGGGCACAAAGTCTTATATTCAAGAGTGTGTGGCCTTAAAATGTGTATTTCAACAAGGCAACAATCACTTACTAGTTTAAAATGTACTGTTATGTCATTGCTGTTGTATGTTATCAGGTGGACTGACTCATCATCATTGCAAAATTTGGTAAAATATTAATATTTTTCATCAGAATGACGGTTCTGAAGTTGTAGAAACTGGGAAAAAAATGATTCCATGATAAACACATGCCGTAATCCCAGGTGAAAGTGTTCCAAAAAGCAACTGGAGTACTCAACCTATTCTGATCTTGCAATGTGAAGATGTGTTTCTATGGTGTATGGAAGAACAAACAATAAATATTTCCTATGTTGAGAGCCTTATATTTGGCCTGAATTTGTAAACTGTTTTATCTAGTCAGAGGACTCTAACCTGCTTTACACTACATTCATTCCATTCATTCATTAACCCATTCATACACACATTCAAACACTGATGGTGGTAGGCTACATTGCAGCCACAGCTGCCGTTGGGCAGACTGTCAGAAGCAAGGTTGCAATTCAGTCGGCACCACCGGGCCCTTTGACCACCCCCACTGAGCAAAACGACTGAGATGGATAGAGCAGGGGTTTGAACTGGCAACTTGAATCCCTAACTTGTGAGTCACTGTTCCCCCATTATATTTATTTACATCAAATTTAGGCAAAGATATGACATATAATGTTCTGAACGTTCCTCTTAACTTCTGTAATACACTCTGAGATGCTAGATGTTAACTTCTGGCTCCAAATTCATGTCAGTTTCTTTCTGAGAACTAACCTCAGGCACTTAGTGGGGTTAAGATCTGGAATGTTTTCTGGCCACAGGTCTAAAATTTTACTTTATTACTTTAAAAAAAAAAAAAAAAAAAAAAAAAATCATACAGCTCCCTCATACTGGGATATCCACAAATCATCACCAAATAGTGCCTGTTCTGCTGGAAGAAGTTGCTCTAGAGGACATTTTGATCCCACTTTATTTATTCATGGCAGTGTTCATGGGCAGAGTTGTTAGTAAGCTCACTCCCTTCCACGAAAGACAACTGCTCATAAATTATATTTGAATGCGTCACTGTTGGAACAACATAAGACTCATGAATGTTTCTCACTGCTTCTTAAATAAAATAAATATTCTCCAGAGAAAATAATGTTGCACCAGTCTTTCTGCTGTCCTTCCTGCAAAAATTCAGTTTGTCCTTGAGGTTTCTCTCGAAATGAACTGGTTTCTTTGTTCCCCTTCTTGCCCAAACGTCTTACTCCTGCCTTCTCCACGTGCACATTCATTTTAGTGATGATGTTAGGCAAGATTTGCAGTGGAGGCAACATATTTCTGTAGAGAATTCCTAAGGAAGAAAATGCCCTTGGCCAGCTCAGTCTGCTAATTAAATTCAAAACAATATTTCAACTGGAATCTTTACAGCTTTATTTTTATATTTGATATGACGATACTAAAGTTAAGTTAGCTGATAATTATACACCAAGAATCTCAAAAGTGTGGCATGTATCTGCAATTAGCCCCACTGTATAAAGTCTGTTTAAAACTGGCTTTTGTTGCATTACACCTGAAGATCTTCTGGGGTAAGTCTCTACCACATTTAGGGCCTGAAATGTTGGGGCAGTTCTTTTGGAAAACATTTAAAGCTCAGTCACATTACACGAGGAGAGTCTGGAAACAGTATTTTTAATTCTTGCCACAGATTCTCTGGCAGATTGAGACCCTGACACCGATATTTTATTATTGGTTGGTGGAAGTAATTTTGTTGTGGACAGCTGAAGTAACAACAAAGTATTTTTCTGTTCTTCTCAGTTGATTTAATGATCCTCTGTCCATATAGTGCTGCCCTTCAACAGTTATTGAGGGTCTGCTCTCAGTATAGTTTAGAGTTTGACATTCTCTATAATGCAAAAAAGAGAAAATTTTGTTTGCCAGAAATAGGGGAAACTGGAATTTAGTATTTCCTGACTTCTCTCTGTCTGGTACAGCTCTTAACGTTTACACTGTGGTTAAATACTTATGACATTATATATTTGATGACATGTCTGATGATATGGACATTTAAAGACAATGCTGCGTAATGTGTGCACGAGTTAATATGCCAAAATTACTTTACTGTTCTAGTAAAGATCGGACTCTTTAAAGCTTCTTGTACTCCTGCGTACTTCTCGAGACAAGGCATCACATGGAAACTCACTGTAACATTAAATCAAGGAATGAGGTTGCTACTTAAGATGCCAGGATGGAGCAGTGCAAGCCAAATGTTCATTAGTGTTGGTGTACCCACTTGTCATGCTATGTTGTGGTATCTCTTGTACAGTTGTGTGTGCAGGTTAAAGGACTCTGATTAGTATAGGCTACCTGTACAGTCAACATTACGCAATTACCTAACTAGATAAATAAACAACTTAAATACTTATTTCTTCTTTAGAAATATCACAAAGTAACAGCTCTTTAAGGAGCTGTCTTTGAAATTTTGGATTTGTATCACTACATCTCCCAAAATGAATCATATATTGGACTCTATAAAAAGGGTATGAACAAAACTGTCAAAACATTTTCTTTGTAACTGAATAAACTTGTTAAAAAACCCAAGATAGTTAAAAAAAGCATATAGAACTTAGAATGAAAAAATGTTTGTCTTTGAATATTACTCAAAAAGTTGTCTTACTTGGGTATCTTGGCAGCCTCTATTAGCCTTTAGATCTCCTCCACTTTGCACTTAGAAGAGATCTATCCACTTGAGAACATTTTTCCTAGTAATAATTTCTAAGCACTGTTATAAATCTTGGTCCAGATATTTAGCACTGATAACCTGTTGCCAAGCAGAAAATTCAAAGTGATTTAATCAAGTCTTCAACTGATCTGTTATACTCATTAGATTTACTGAGGGGAACAGAAATCAATTTAAAAAAAAAAAAAAAAAAAAAAAAAAAAAAAGATTATGGATGCATTTTCTTATTTGTACATGCATTAAACACTACTGTCTATTAGTCGTTGTGTCAGTTCGTCTCAACCACATCAGCAGCATACCTTAATATATTACACCTGAAGGCTGTCATCACTCCATAATATGTTACTACATATATGATCCTGTGCTTAGACTGGGCATATGTGAACAGGAAAAAAAAAAAAAAAAAATCTTAGTCCTTTGTCCAGAATCAAAATTTGGATATCAAAAATGATGAGTATTGTTTTATAGTATTCCTCTTTGTTTGATTCTGTGACACTGAATTTATTTCCTCAGAGCATAAGTACAATAGAATTCACCAGGGTACATGGTTGTGACTCCAACACAAGAATAAAGAAGGGGAACAGCTCTGCACACACAACATCAGAGTTTCCTCTTATTCTAGTAAAATACATTATGATTGACCTTTGCTTTATTACCACAGACAGTTTCCTGGAAGTCTCCAGAAACACATAACCATGTGGAGAAGTGGGCTCAGTTGTCAAGATGAGATAAACCTCTTCCTACGTCATTACCATCAAGATGAGCCAGTTGATGGGAGTAGTGATGTAGAAAGACAGTTCATTTTTATGGGATTAAAAGTGTTTTGGCTGGGTATAATCTTAAAAAAAAAAAAAAAAAACAAAAAAAAAACAAAAAAAAAAACTTGGAGAGTGCAGATGTCTGGAAGACTTCTTTGCTTCTAATGCAAAAAGGAGATCCAAATTGTCTGGTGGACTTTATTAAATCAAGACTGTATCTGGTATCAAAATAGATAGGCCACATCAATGAAATAGGTACTTCTATTTGTATGACCTTCAGTCATTTGGACAATGTGGATCAATGTGTGTGTGTGTGTGTGTGTGTGTGTGTGTGTGTGTGTGTGTGTGTGTGTGTGTGTGTGTGTAGTAGCTGTTTGAGAATTTGTAACCTGGAGGTTGTAGGTTGTTAGAATGGTGACAATGGTAGAAACATTACAACACTCAACACCTAAGACCAACACATGGGAGGCTTTCTTATCCCCCAAAGACCTCAGCACCCCCAGTTAGACAGACACAGGCACCCCACAGAATAGCCATATGCCAGATACAGAATTATGTCTCAAGTAAACCATCCAGGTCAAAGAGACAAGGTAAAAGATGCACTGTATCACTGTATACAGGGGGGACACTGTATACAGTGATACAGTGTGTACCCAACCCATCAGGCAAGCATAAGTCACTGCTGTGCCCTGAAATCAGAAAGAACAATGGACGGTGGGCACAGTGCCAGGTACAATATCCCCAGGTAGCTCAAGAGGAAGGGATTAACACCAGAGCCCAGCAGCCCAGGCCCTGCAGCCCACATTTGGCCCAAGAGATCCCCTAGAACCATGGTCTACCAAGCAGTAACCTGCCAAGCTGTGGTGTGGCCCAAGCTGGCACATAAGCAACACCACACCAAGGGAGATCACAGCTTGCCAGGACCTCCCCTGCAACAGTGCCACCAAGATCATCCCCACACCACCAGTCTCTGCTGAACCAGCATCATTGCAGAGGCAAAAGCGGCCTCTGTTGCTCCTGGGAAATGTCATGGTTACAGGTGTGTATGTCTAAAGTGGAATTAAAATTGAGATTGCAACTGGGGTGCTGGAGAACCACTGCATGCCGAGAGACTCCTCAGCCCTAAAGCCATGTGAGTCTGTAATGGATTAAAATTGAGATGGAGAATAAGTAACAATTCAACATCCTCAGACCTAACAATTACTGCAGAAGAAAGACTGGCTAAAATAACTTAGAAGACAGTAAGAACTGTAGAATACCCTTTTCTCTAGAATTGTGCCGCTCAGGGTGGCAGCACGTTGGAGTAGCTCTGTAACTTTCATTGAGATTTTTTCGTTTTTCAAAATTTCATTCCTGCTTTTCAAGGACTTTGAGTATCAGGAATGCAGTATTAATATTATGTATTTTACTGAGACATGGCTGCAGGATCATATCCCTGACTCTAACGTCTCTCTGCTGGGCTTCCTGACTGTATGAGCAGGTCGAGATTTAAAGTGTAGCAGGAACGGGAAGGGAGACGGATTGGCAGTGCTTGTCAACAACAGATGGTGTCATCCAGGACATGTTACTGTGACATGTCTCTGCAGTCCAGACATTGAACTATTGACAGTAAGTTTTTGTCCATATTATTTGCCAAGAGAGTTCACCTGTGTTATTTTGGTAGCTGTTTACATTCCACCCTCAGCTGTTGCCAACAGTGCATGTGATGTCATTAGTTCCGTTGTTGCCAAGATGCAGACACAACACCCCAATTCTTTTGTGGCAATATCTGATGATTTTAATCATGCCTCACTCTCTGCTACACTGCCAACATTTCAACAGTTTGTCAGCTGCTCTACCAGAGAAAACAAGACATTGGATTTGTTTTACACAAATGTCAAGGATTCATATATTTCCAAACCAAGACCTCCTCTGGGTAAATCAGATCACAACCTTGTTTTTCTCTGCTCAGAATATAAACCCTTTGTCCAGAGACTACCAGTTACAAAAACGACTGTGAGAAAGTGGTCACAGGAAGCCGAAGAAGCCCTACAGGGTTGTTTTAATGCTACTGATTGGATTTCTCTTTGCAAGCCACTTGAAGAGGACATTAATGTCATGACTGAGTGTGTGACCGACTATATAAACTTCTGTGTGGACAACACCATCCCCACTAGAACAGTGAGATGCTTCCCTAATAAACCCTGGATCACCAGTGAGCTAAAGGAACTGTTGAACAAGAAAAAAAAAAAAGAGCCTTTAGAGGGTGAGACAGAGATATTGAAGAGTATACAGAAAGCTCAAAGTCAAGATTAGAGACAGCAAGGAGGTGTATAAGAAGAGGTTGGAGAGTAAACTGCAGAGGAACAAATCAGAGATGTGTGGTCAGAGATGAAGAAGATCACAAGCTTCAAGCAGAAGGAGGATCAGCTAGATGGAGGTCTGGACAGAGCAAATGATCTGAACACATTCTTCAACAGGGTCAGTTCAGGAACAAGCTCACCATGCTCCCCTCCTGCCCCCAGCCAAACAGACATCCCACCCTCCTTTGATCCATAGCTTTCCTGGCACACCTCAGACTTTTTATCCTCTACCTCAGTCATGGACTCTTCTGCTTCCACTGGTTTGTCTTACACCAAATCAGAAGATGCTGCTGCTCCCTCTCCCACTTTTCTGTTTCTAGAAGTCAAGTGAAGAGGCAGCTGGAGAGACTGAACCGGAACAAGGCTGCAGGTCCAGATGGTGTCAGCCCCAGAGTCCTGAAGGCCTGTGCAGAGCAGCTCTGTGGGATTCTGCAACACCTCTTCAACCTTAGCTTGACCCAAGAGAAGGGGTACCACTGTTGTGGAGAACATCCTGTCTGGTTCCGCTACCAAAGAAAACTCACCCATCAGTCATCAATGACTACAGACCTGATGTGACATCCCACATCATGAAGATCCTGGAGAGACTCCTGTTGGCCTACCTGTGTAAGCAAACCAGCACCCCTTGCAAGAAGGATTTTGCATAAAATCAAGAAAATTATGGACAACCCTGAACATCCTTTTCATGAGACTGTCATTGGAAAACAGAGACTCTTCAGTCAAAGGCTTCTTCAAACTGGTTGTAAAACGGACTGCTCCAGGAGCTCTTTCCTGCCCACAGCCATCACCATCTATAATAACTCCTTGACTAAATGAATCATAACATTTAATTTCCCTTTGGGATAAATAAAGCATTTCTGAATTTGAATTGAATTCTTTTACAGGGATCCTGCAGTTTTTACTGTCTATAGGTACGATAATGATGGGGGCAGGTGTCTATCTGCAGTGGTTATGGACAATTAAGGGGTTACAACCTAGACAGGTCACCAGTCCATCAGAGACAAAACATATGGCAACTGGCCACCACCACTTATACCTAAGAAATCCCCCATTAATCTAACAATTACATTTTTGAGCTTATTGAGGAAAGCAAAGTACCTGGTTAAAACTTACTCATGCACTGTAACAAGACAAGCTTTAGGGGTTTGATTGATAGTGGAGATGAAGGCTGAGGCAGAGTATGGTGGAAGCGATAAGTGTTTATTTGTCCCCATATGGGTCAACTTCATGGATAATTGATTGGACGCCTTAGTCTTAATTGTGAAAGGACTAAACCATTGTTTGCTCACAGGTATGGTTACCAAATTTCATCATTTATCTTCAACAGATAATTTAATAAATACAAATACATGCATTTAAATTTACTATTCATTATTAAATAACTCATTTTAACCTTACACCATAGCACCATTATGAAAACACCAAAAACCCCATGTCTAGAAATTACTCAATCTTTCTTAACCCATGGCATCTCCTGGAACTCAAATGAATGGATTTCAGTGACTTGCCACTTAAAGAACCATCCTCCTCAACAACACAGATTACTGATCCTAAAAAAAAAAAAAAAAAAAAATCAGTTTACAAAGAAATGAGAATGATGGTCCCAGTCCAATTTAAAGCTCAGAGGTAAAACCTCAAGGCCTTTTACAACCTCAAAGTAGTCTGCTGGACTAGAATGAGACCAAAACTCATCCTTTTGTGCCAAAGACTATGTTGATTCCCTAAAGAAAGCTCTGTTGGAAGAGGCAAGCAACGTTTCACTCTGGTGGAGAGCTGTTGTGCTGCCATATTAGCTCAAACGTTTTTCCTCTTATGTGCCATGTTCCAACTCTCTTCAGATCTCTCAGACACACTGTCATGATACATTTATTGCTGGGCTCAGATGAAAATACCTGTCATTTAATCCTTAAACTTGAATTAATTACATATATATTTCACTGTAAAAGGCACCTGTTTATGTTTGGCATTTTGAATGCCTTAGCTTTTCGTCTGACAGTAACTTGTTGATGTACAGTGTGTTGATTGCTTAGTTTTTGTATTGAGCCTCTGAACTGTTTTTCAGGGTGGAATGGTTTGCCAAGTCATTTGTGTCTAAGTGAAGATGCAGACAGGTTGGTGACTTTTTTTTAAAACATCTAAATACAGGTCATGGTAACTGGAGTCCAATCTAAAGCTGGTAAACCACTAAGATTTGTCAATTGTTGTGTTTATAAACTAGACTAATAATTAGTAGTAAAACAAAAGGTGATGTTTCTTTGCAGAAAGCACTAACAACATTAGTACTTAACTTTACAATCTTAGTTATTTGGAGGCAAAAGGGAAAATACATTGGTATAAATATGTATACCTACTTTGCGACTTTGCTTGTGCTGCTGACGAGAGACTCAGTTAAATGTCTATTTAATCAAAGAGCAATGGGAGAAATAGTTGAAATGATCCACTTCACTAAATTATATGATTACAGCTTACATGGGGGGGAAAAAAAAAAAAAAAAAAAAAAAAAAAAAAAAAAAAAAAAACCCACAGGGAGCCAGAGTAGGGCAAAAACTCAGGAACCTGTTGTGAGGAAACAGCGGAGTGAAACAGGAAAGTAATGCGGGAATCCAGCAAGTAGTGAGAGGAGAAGATGGGTTTAAATACTGTGAGATAGGCAACGTGTGATAATTTTCACTGCACTTGTTTCGCAATGAGCTGTGTTCAGTCTTTTAAAAAAAAAAAAAAAAAAAAAAAAAAAAAAAAAAAAAAAAAAAAAAAACCCCCAAAAAAAACCCAAAAACCTCTAAATTGTAGAATTTCTGACTGAAGAGTAGTTATAAATCAGTAACATTCTTTGCTTTAACACAAGCCCTCTAGGACATACATATACATCACATATTTAAAATTCTAAGCTAAGATAGCCTAATATACAGGGGCGGACTATCATACAGGGTGACTGAGGAAAATCCCTGGTGGGCTACTGGCTTACTGGCCCACTGCCCTGCGCAGACACAAGACTAGTGCAACAAGTACACAAAAGGTGAGGTTCTGGGGCATTGATATTTTGCTGGGCCATTGCCAAATTATGCCATCTCGACCTCTCCTCCAGTCCGGCAGAGCTGATCTGTAATACGTGAACACGCGCTGCAATGAAGAGCAGAGATAAGAAAACTCATCCCAATAAGCCCGGGCTACTAAAAACGGTGGCAATTAAAAACCAAACTTTCACAAAATAAGAAATGCATTCCTACTATAAGCCACATAAATTAAATCTCTGGCATCCGGCAGAGAGATGTGCAGTGCAGCAGCTCTAGTTTGTCATCTCCTTCCTTCGCAGAACATTACCTGTCAATCACTCACTATAAGCAACATTAAATAACTCCACATTAGGTGCAAAGATGGAGCAGCGAAAGTAGAGTACAAAGCGTAAAGGTGGCACTGAAAAGTTGATAGAAAAAAAAAAAAAAAAAAAAAAAGAAAGGCCTTACAGGAAAGGTCAGAAGACACTGTCTGCAGCGAGGTTAGCATTTATTAACTTTCTAACTTTGTAAGGACACTCAGGGAAGACCCAGAAATTCAACCACACACAGGAGTATGCAAAAGGAAAAACAAGTTTAGTTTTCAGAAACTGGTTGCTGCTCAGGATGAGGTCGTCAAACACAGCACTGAGAAGAGAGGGGAGAAGGCTGGTGATGCAGAGATAAAGGAGGGGTATCTTTGAAATGTTCAGCTAAACTGACCTGTAGAGCAGTGGACAGGTGGAGCAGAAGAACTGAGGGTCTCATGACAGGGAGGTGCAGGAAACCAATTGAACAGGCTTCTGTGGAAGCAATGAAGGTCTCCACAAGGGGATCCAAACGCAGCACCAGGGGCTTAGACGATAATCAGGCAGAGGTCATACAGGAAGGCAGAGAGAGCAAACTTAGCTTGAGGGGCAGGCAACACTCGGTGGGCGTGAGGCAGAGCTTGGGTCAGGGTCCAGAATAGAAGGAATCCATAAAGGGCTTGGCAGGAGGGGTAGATCTGTGGACAGAAAGGGGTCGAAGGCTTGGCATGAACCACTGGCTCTCTACTGGCTTATGGCTGTCGGTAATCTGGCAAGGAGGCAGAGCCTGAGAGGTGTTTAAGTAGGGCGGGGCCCAGGTGGAACAGGTAAGCAATCAAGCGTGGCAGGTGAGTTGAATGAGTGCTTAAACACAGCACGGACAGGACAGAACATGAATCATGACAAACTTGAAAATATTTTTGTTGATATGGCAGGTTTTTTACATAGCCCTTTACACATTAACAATACTAATGTCTTGCATCGACTGTGGCTGAGGATGACCCAGTTGAGCTAATAGAAAACCAGAGGGAACAAAGCTTAGATTTTGATATGGGGAAAGGAGAAGAGCATTTACAAGAATAAGTCATGTACTAAAACCAAACAATCAAACTGAATAAATTAGAATATTGTTGAAAAGAAAAATATTATATTTAAGAGAAGAAAAACTTGCTTCACTACATGAAATACATTATATAGATTAATTACACTCAGACTGATGTTCTTAAGCCTTTTTTCAGGTATTGTAATGATTTTCTGCTTTAAAATAATGGAAACATGATATTTAAGGTTAGAATATTATATCCAGCTAATTACAAAAACATTTTAACAAAGAAATGTGGCCTTAATGAAAAGTATATTTAATACCTGCTTAAAGGTTGCTATTTTAGACATCATGAAAAATTATATATAGATTTTTTGCTGCATATATAGCTTTTGTGTGTTTTTATGCTGTGTGAATATCTACATTTTGACTGTATTTGGTACACGTGCAGTCCAAACTCTGCTAGTGTGGATAAAGTAGTTTGCACTAAATCTTTCCTTCATATAGCTCCAGCTTCTGCCACTTCCTAATGAACAGCTTTGCTCTGTTTTTTTTTTCCGGCCAGGCCAACCCTGAAACCACCATGACAAATTGGAAACTTGGAAGACTCCTGAAGCAGCACCTGAAACTCATGCTGAGCCTTACTGTTTACTCACTGAAGACACATGAAGCTGGCTCACAGCAGAGGGTGCTATACAAAAAACAAACCAAGACCAAGAATATTTCAGCTCCCAAGGAGGTTTTAACACAGTGCAGAAGTTTCTTCCTGCTTAATTCTTAATTATATCTTAAAATCTGGAGACTTAGACTAAATCTCTTTGAAACTTTTTTGTTGCCAGTAACCGTCAACACTGTATTATTGGTCTCATTACTGTACACATTTCTGCTGCAGCGCTGAAGAGTACAACTGGTGTCCTTTGAGGCCTTGTGGGCATTCTTCTGTCTGCCTGGCTGTGTTAGTGGTCCTTTGCAGAATGACACATACGTGGCAAGGCAAGCTTTATTGAACTTCAAAGGAACTGACCTGCACCCCCCCTACAACAAGATTAACACTGCTGGAGGACGACCTTTCAGGAACTCCAATTTCCTCCACGCATTAGCTTGAAGGTCAGTTCCTGCTGCTGTTTCTTGTTAAAACCCAGTGGGGGTGGAAAGGAGGAGTGAGTGATTACGTTCTGTTTGGCAGCATGGGAGGCTTCGCTCATGTGTTTACTTTGAGACAGGGAGCTAGACCTCTTGTATTCTGGATGTTGCTCCTTTGTTATTCGACTTATCTCTTCTCTGTACTGTGCAAAGATAAGCGTAGGTGCTTGTCAGCAGTAATGAGGTGGTCTTCACTGTTGTGATAGCTGTTACAGTTCAGTAGGATATAGGGGGTTCTCACCTCCTTGTGTTAGATAGCTACAGAAACCAAACACACCACTACTTTTACAGTCACACTAAGAGGTTCTAATATTCAGAGGGATGCTTTCTTGTCAGGTACATTAAAGTCTGTTCTTTTAATGTTTTTTGTCATTCATTACAATGCAAAATAATATTTTCCAGATTTTTCTTTCATTTTGCCAAGGTGTTCACTGAAACAGTCTAAAATAGAAGCTGGTACAGCATGTACAGGTTTTTATTTTGAGAAATGTTTTGTCATAATTTTGAAGTGAGGCCATAAAAGTAGAAATTATTTTTTAAAAAGTTAGAGAAAAAAGAAGCAGCACAACTGATTGACAGATTTGTTAATTTATGTAATGAATTTGCTGTTCATCCTTTGTAGCACCTCTACAGTTCTAACAGCATGGCACATTACAACTAAATAAGTGAAGAAATATAACACATTTAAAATGACTAGAACACACAGTTAAAGTGCCTTGTGCAAGAATTCAGTACTTTTGTAATGAACCGTGATTCTTTTTGTTTTGTCAATTATCTAGGTGTCTTTGGGTCATTTTTGATTATTATTTGGATTATTATTTTCATGGTTCACTCTTTTTGTAATCCTTAGTTTTTTGTGCATTGGTTTAGGTTCTTACTTTAGTGCTAGTCTTTAGCTTTTGAATTAGTGGGTCCTGTTTGGATCCCTGTGTGTTCATTTCAGTGTTAATTACTCAGTTCCCTGCAGCTCTGCTTTTTAGGTTCTCACTCAGTTGCACTGGATTCCATTGATTGAGCTCACCTGTTTCTCATGTCACTGATTACCTCCCATGGACTTAAGACAGTTAGATTCTTTATGTTCTTTTCAGTTCCTCCCACTACCTGTTACCTTCTCCACCAGTTATTCTGTGGAAAAGGAACACTGCAGATCAATCTCAGCACGCACAAATAGTGGTGACAGCATCATGCTGTGGGGATGCTTTTCTTTAGCAGGGGCAGTGAAGCTGGTAAGAGTTTATGAGTAGATGGATGAAAGTAAACACAGGGCAGTCTTGGAAGAAAGCCATCAAAAGACTTGAGACTAAAAAGATTTACCTTCAAGCAAGACAGTAAACCAAAGACCCTAGCCAGAGTAGAAAGTAGCAGTTTAGATCAGAGCATATGCATGCTTTAGAATGGCCCAGTCAAAGTCCAGACCTAAATCAATGTAAGAATCTATGGTAAAATTTGAAAAGCAAAGATTTCAGTCCTTACATATGCAAAGCTACTAGAGACATATCTCAAAAGGAATTTCTACAATGTATTGACTCAGGGTGGCTCAGGTGTCAAAGTTTTCAGATTTTTCTTGTAAAAACTCTTTATAATTTTTATAATAAACTATTTATGATTTCCTTCAACTTTTCATTCATGCAGTACCTTGTTTTGGTCATTCACATAAAATCTCAGTAAAATAGATCTGGCTTTAAAAAATTGTAAAAAAAAAAAAAAAAAAAAAAAAAAAATCAAAGGGATGTGAATATTTTTTAATTATCAACTAACACCAGATAACACTGTGGTGGCAAGCAGAGCAGAGCCTGTTTCACAGTGCAGTTATCTATTTCTCACTGTCATGTAGCTGTGGTTTTCTTTGTATGCCTGTGGTGTGATGATATCGAGTCCACACTGATGTTTCTTGACCGACTAGACTGCTGGTGGAGACATATGGCTCTGATTAGAGGATCATTTAACCTCTTTCTGTCAGCATGCCCAGAATCAGTAGACTGATTGAATTTGCAGAGGGTCTTAGCTGGTACAAAATATTTTGAATGCAGTCTAGCAATTATTTCGGCACTTCTTGCCAAGTCTGGTAGGCGAGTGTGTGCGCAGATTGTTTATACCCAGACCCTTCTCAGAGTCCATAATCACTTTGGCTGACAGACACCTTTTCCCTCCAGCTGGTGGCACAGTTTCAAAAGCTTTAACTTATTAACTTTAATGGAGAAAAATAGGCTTAGTTGTGGGCCTGAAGGGAACTGTGAAACTACCGCGGAGATACTGGGAGGATGCAAGGGCACAAGGAAAGGCATTCAGATTTTTCATTATCGCTAATATAATGTGACTTGCAAAAGTATTCACACCTTTTGAAGTTTTTCCCATTTCTTCACAATCCCACTACAAAGTTCAATGCATTACAATTAGGATTTTATGTAACAGAAGAGAAAATGGTATAAAATTGTGAAGTTGAAAGAAACCCATAGATAATTTTCAAATGTTTTCACAAATAAAAACCTGAAAAGTGTGAAATGTGTCTGTATTCAACCCAATTGAGTCAAATCATTGTAGAACTAACCTTTATCTGTAATTACAGCTGCCAGTGTTTTGGGGGTTGTTTCAACCAGCTTTGCACATCTGGATATTAACAATTTTACCCATTCTTTACAAGCTCAGTCAGATTGAATGCAGAGCATCTGTGAGCAATGATTTGTAACTTTTTCCTCAGATTCTCAGTTTGATTCTGCTCTGGACTTTTATTAGGCCAATCAGGCACATGAATATGCTTTGATCTAAACCATTCATCATAGCTCTGATAGTATGTTCCTTGATATGTTTGAGAAATGAGACTTTTTTACACTATGGGTTTCTTTTTGCCACTGTTCCTTTAAGACCAAGTTTAGATTTAAAGAGGAGCATCAAAAGCAAATGAAGTGGATTAGCAGTGCTTGCAAACAACTGATGGTGTCATCCAGAACAGGTTACTGTGGAATTTTGTATCTGTCGGACAAATATTGAGCTGTTAGCATGTTATGACAGTCATGAGACTGCCATACAGCAACAGCTTTCACTCAGAGGCTTTTTCAGCTTCGTTGCAAGACTGACTGCTACTGGAGATCCCTTCTTCCCACAGCATCACCATCCATAGTGTTTCTTTGAAGTTACTTGGATGATCTGAGTTAGGACAACATTTAATTTTCCTTTGGGATAGATAAAATATTTTTGAACTGAATTAAAATACCAACAAAATAGATGGAAGTTTGTGGTTGGAATACAACAAAATGTGGAAAACCTCAAGTGGCATGAATGCCTTCGCAAGGCACTATATAAATAAGACTGACATCCAATACTGTTGATGTTTTACATCCTTGTCATTTGTATAGTTGTTGCTTTAACTTCACTAGTTTTAAAGGGCCAACTTCTGGAAACAACCGCAACACATTTTTAAAAACCTCTCAAATCATCTCCAGATGTTTACTAATCTCTAGAATCATTAGTCACAGACAGAGAAGGTCTGCTCTGCCAATGATGAAAAGACAATTTCCATGTGTGCAAGCATACTTCAGGACACACTGAAGAATGACAAAAGAGACATTCTGCAGGCATTAAAGGATTTATAATAATAATAATAATAATAATAATAATAATAATAATAATAATAATAATAATAATAATAATACATTTTATTTATAAAGTGCTTTTCAGGACACTCGAAGATGCTGTACTGTTGATGGCGGGTTCACCCTCTTTCCCCCTCCGTGCACCACCGAGTTCGTTTCTCTCCAGTTCCGAGACCCAACCATTAAAACCAGCAAAGTATTTACCTTGTGAAATCATGAGAAATGGTTAAGTATAAAATCAAGATGTAATGCCAAAATGATGAGTGTAAAGAGTATACAAATGAACAGATACTGAGTGACATTCACCGTCGGTACCGGGCTCCCCTCAGCCCATCTTAAGGATGAACCGAGAGGAGCAAAGAATGGAGCGTGAGCCCTGCTCTTATCTATGCCTCACTCTTAACCCTCCTAAAGGGAGTCATCCTCCTGTATCAGTTTATCCTTGACTATGTGTTGCGTTTTATGTGATATCAGCGGTTATGTTTGTGTAAGCTGTAGCAGTGAGCGGTACGGCAGATAAGCAATTAACGAGGGGAGATATATTTATTCAGAGCAGCAAAGAGATGATTAGAAAAGGCCACAAAATCATACATCCGTAACAGTACAGAAATAAAGATTAAAAACAGCAACAACGACAACAACAACAGTGACAACAAGCAATCGGAGAAATATTAGACATGTAATATATGAGAAAACTCTTCCAGTGACAATAGGATCTGAATCATCGAAGTTGTTGGAATAGAAGTAGTCTCTAATGTTAAATCAAGAAGGGAGAGAAATACCCTGTAATTGATAAGCAACAAGTGGGTGTCAGTGGCCCCAGCCCGCCCCTCACGGTGCCATTAGACGCTCCAGTCACGCTGCAAGCTGCGACTTCCCAGCTCCATCACATACACTTTTTTTTTTCCTCCACACACTCGGTCCTTTCTTTTTAAAAGAAGCGCTGCGGTTTATTCTCACATCCCCGAAGGACAAACACTATCGCAGGACCAGATCGCACTCGGGCACCTTTTTTTTTTTTTTTTTTTTTTAACCCCCTACAACACTCCTGTGGCTGATATTGGAATCCCCGCAAACCCAATGGCTCTGCGTGTGGTGCTGATCAGCTCTCTATTCGGGCTTCTCCTTGGACAAGGTAAAGTCACCTTTGCGGAGGAGGCTGTACACGTGAGGACTTTTAATTAAGTTGGGACAAAACACCATGAGATTGGCACTGATGTGTAAAAATATTAAAAGGCTTGATAAATCCTCACATTAAGAATTTGAAGCTATTTAGAGGCAGAATCAGATCAAACAGGGTGGGACTTGAGGAAGTGATGATTTGTCTGGGGACTAGTTGGGGCATGTGATTAAAGCTGGGTGCTTCAAAGTGCTGCAGCTCTCCATGGAAAACCCCTGTTTTATTACCTTGATGCAACAATGATACACAAAACTATCCTGTCAGTAGCTAATCAGTTATAGCACTGTTGGTTTAAATCATAGCCTACTTCATCTGTAGAAGGTGTGACTCCACAAGAGTGTTAAATTCCAGCTTCACCGGAGCTGTTCCTTCTGCCATGCAAGTCAAAGCCAAGGTGTCCTAGTGTGCTTTGATGTTATACGTGAATGCTAAGTTAGTATTTTAACAGAATAGGGGTGTCAATAGTGTTTAAGTGTTTAAACACCCAGGGGGACCACAGGGATGTGCAAATAACAGCAGGAATGTCATTTGAAATAATAAAAACTTTGCAAAGTTTAGAGTGCATAGAGTGTAACACTGCTGTAGGAAGGATCTGTGATAATGCTCCTTTGTGCATCTAGGATGTAGCAGTCTATCACTTTAGGAACTCTCCAGTTCAGCAACAGCTACATGCAACAATAATGTTCTTTTAGCAAGTTCTTCCGTCTCCCACAACCTGCACTGGGTCGAGGGGCCATCCTAGGACTGAGCTTGCCTCTCTGATGAGCTTATCTAACCTCGTCGTCTCAGCAGTAGATAAGCTGGTGCTCCAACAAACTACACCACAGATGATAAGTGATCCCACAACAAAGTCAAAAAAGGTCTTCAGGAGCGCCCCCTGCACTCCAAAAGATCTCAGTCTCCTTAGCAGGTAGAGCTGTACCTCTCCACTCTAGCTCATGGTTATGACTTTTTTTTTTTTTTTTTTTTACTGCAATTACTATTATGATAATAACTTTAGAACCTCACTTCAAAAAGAATTGGCACTAACCCTTTAATAGGCTTTATTATAAATATTCATGGATCAGAAATTTTAAATTTCTAATTTCCAGTTATTGTAAAGCTTTGACATGCCAATACTGGTTTTGGCCTCTTTAGGAACTAAAATATAGAAAAATACAAAAACAGCATTAAAATTTTATTCCCAACATTTTTAAACATAGACAAAATTATTATTAAGCTGACATTTTAAACTGTAGTTACCACCTATGCTCACCCTAACCCTGAAATTTCCAAAAGATAGCCAACATTTCCAAATCTATCATGTTCCATGAGAAACGGTGGGTGAAAGCTCAAAATGATGAACCAAGACAACTACTCTGTAACATGTTCAGCCTTTCTGTTATCTGCTTCAAGTCCTGCTTTTTCTCACTCTCTCATAGCCTAAACAAACCACAGACATGTCTTCTGATGTAGAAAATACAGTTTAGCTTTAAATATTTTCATACCTCTTTGGACGTCCTCTGACTTCATTTGGAAATACTTCCCTGATGCTGAAAATAGCTAAATTTGAGCCCTCTTCTATACCAGAGTGTTGTTGTGGAACTTGGTAGTGCTTATATATGGCGCATTTAGTCCTAAAAAATACATTGGAGTTTCTGATCAGTGCTATTATTTGCAGAGAATTTAACTGTGTTATTTAACCAAGTGGCTCCCAGTCTTGGTCTCCCAAGCTCTGTCCTGCTTACTGTAGATGTTGAACATATCTGATTCAAATAAATTGATCATTAACAGTTTTGAAAATAATATCAGTCCACAAATTGCTATGCTGTCACTATAATATTGGGAGACTTATAAACATCTTAAGGAAACTTCAGCTCCTTTAAAACTGGAGCAATGATAAAAATCCAGAAGTTGGGGGTCTGAAACTCACTGTGGAGCATAGCCCACTTACTGTAGATCATAAGATGATCTCCAGAAATAAAATCATGTTTAAAATGTATTAGCAAAATTCTAATTTTTAAAAGAAATAAAATACAGTGGTAAGAAATGGATAAAAATATTATTATTGTGCTTTGGGGTTGTTAACTCATCATTAAAATCTTCAGCCTGTGATACAGTCATAAGTAATTGTTACAGTTATTTTGGGGAGAAGAAGCTTCAAAGCAAAGCACATCCATAGACTGATGGGTGTGGTTCTTCCCCTGGCACACACAGCAGGAGCACCAAGGTGTAGGATGGGCCCCATGCTAATGCACATGGTCTTCTAAGGATACATGGGGGAATTTTTAAGCTTTATTCAAAAAGATGTCAATAGCTTGACATTATTTTGGACAGTTACTATTTTCTGGTCAGAAGTGAGCTATTGAGTGAGTAAGTGCTGACCATCAATCTTCTCTGTGCAAGACTTTTATGATCATCCAGACAAAACAGAAAGCTCCCATTAAAATCCTTGAGTGCAGCTTGGAAAGCGATCCAGTCTTCTGTTGTGATCTGGTCCAAGCAAGCCACTCTGCTTGGGCGGAGCTCCACTTGTGGGCTCGCAAGACTGTGTTTACATGAGTTGTCTAGACTTAGGCAGGCCACGTGCTTCTCTGCATAGACAGAATGGCCCTCACTACCAGCAACTTCATCCAAAATGAAAACGAGCTCCCTCCTGACAGACGATGAGTCACAGAAACAGAGAAACTAGTTGGAGAATATCTGAGCCAGTTAGAGTATGCTGGACATGATTTACCTCTGCTACCAAACGTCAGTATTTGTGGATCTACACGTGTGGAATTTCATCTTAGCTTTCAAATCTGGTAAGATAAAATAACTTCACAAAGAGCTGTTATAGGGTGAAGGCTCATGAACATGAGCAGGATGAGAATATAAATAAATGTTGCTTTAATATGTAAATATACTCTAATCTCCCTTTTCACCACAACTCGGATGCACTTCATTGGAATACAGTGAACAATTATGATATTCCATTCCACAAATCTCCTTACTTACCATATTCTGAGTCACAGTTTGAACTTCAGCAAGTAATCTTTGCAACTTCTGGATATCTGAATACTTGGTATTGCTGCAATTTGATTCGCCATTGCGTCGTGAATCACAGGTAATTGAACAGGCATATGTCATAAAGTGAATAGTTAATGTAGATACACACAAAAGTCTTAGTTACCATTTTAAAAGGCCACAATTTTTATAAATCTGGTCTACCTTACATATTAACCTGTTAGTTTAATTGTCTGAAATGTGAAATTTAACCGTAAAGTTCGAAAACCTTATAATGGTTTGGCAGTGTAGAACTTGCATTTTAACCAATTTCCTTTTATCTGAAGAGGACCATTTAGGCTCAGACAACTGAAGCTTGAACACATCAAAATTGGTTTTAGAAAAGATACTGTAGGCTAAAATGAGGCTTTGTGGGAAGCCCTCACCTCAACTGTTCTTAAAATTTTTGGATTATGTTGATACTCAACATAATCCAACAAACCAACAAATTAAAATGAGCTCTACCATTTCTGGTAAAAAGAGTAGCAAAATGTCCCTCCGGGATTATGCCAGTTATGCCTTTCTTGGCTCCAATAAGCATGTTATGAAAGTGGAATTTGGTTGTTTTTAAAAAAAATCTATCTTTTTTTGTATGATCAGTCTTCTCTGGAAAAAGGGTGGTTCAAATAAATCATTTCAAACCCCAAATGTGCGATGCATGCCCACGATGAATGTATGTAAAAGTCTTACCAGCTCTGGACTACATTTGATGACCTTCAGTCTATTTGTTGCAATGACTACTATTATTTAAACTGCTTTCATTTAGTGGTTGTTGTACACCTCCTTCGCCTCTTGCAGAAGACAAGAAACAACTCTGTATAACTAGGGAGTGCTAGTCCAGACACTTGTCCTCCCAGCTTAATCTCACTTAGTATCTAAACTTTCTCACTCCTGCCAGACCACTCACAGCCAAGACAAGCCCCAGACAAAAGTATTCATAAAGTGTATTTACCAATCACTATTCAGTGCATTTACTCAAAATCCACAGCCAAGGTTAAGTTACCAAGAATCAATAAAAACCTTTTTCAGACTGAGTGGGTTTCATCCCTTTATGCCGTCTTGGGAGTCATTTTTAATAACAGCATGGCATACTAATCCTGATTCCAGCCGTAGGCAAAATTCTTCTGAAAAAGAAGAGCAAGAAGTCTATCTGGCTTAGTTTTTTTTATGTTTGGCAGATCACACAAACCACAGGCAAGTGAATGTACTTGGTGTGATTGTGACGGTTGATTGTTTACAGAGCTGAGGCATTCCACATTCTCTAATCCACATGAATCAGCAGCCAGATCACCACAGAACTGGTTGTGATCCAATCAAAAGCCTCTTTTGTGTCTGCAACAACATATTCATCATCCC
Organism: Anableps anableps; assembly: GCA_014839685.1. Lineage (NCBI taxonomy): Eukaryota > Metazoa > Chordata > Actinopteri > Cyprinodontiformes > Anablepidae > Anableps > Anableps anableps. The sequence continues at coordinate 10,421,594 of CM026073.1, forward strand.
CTCCCTTTGACACAAAAAATCCCTTAACGACAGTAAAAAATGTTGCAATTCATCAATCTTGCAAAGAATATTAGGGTAGAACGACGAAGTTGTCTTTTATTTGGAGTAGATAAACAAATATGATCATCAAGACTCAATTAGGAATAGCTGTGTCACACAGAATTTAGAAGTAAACTGAACTGTTAAACAGTATAAATCATCAGTATAGTGTGATGGTAGTAGTTGTCCCCATACTGTATGTTGCCAGAGTCAGAGTTTCAGTTTTTCTGTGTAGTTTTGCGTAGATAATATCTAATTTTAGTTTGAAGAATGGGGAAGAAATTAGCACAGGGAGTCAAGTTTTCTGCTACACAGTAGGGTGAAATTCCACCATATATACAATTTAAACCTAAAAATAGAAATTGCAGGTCTAGTGAATACATTATTGTTGCTATACATTTTACACAGTCTTTTGCACTACACTGATGTTTAGACTGAAGACTCTCCATATTGAAACAAGATCCAAGTAGCAAAATGTCCTCCAGTATGTGTGGCAACATTTTGCACAACAGACAGTGTTAAGCACTTCCAGTCTGTTTAAACTCTTCTACAAACATTTGTGAAGAATGGGTCACTCTCAGGTGCTCAATGAATATCAGCATCGTACCATGATATGTCACTTATGCAATAAGTCCAGTCGTGGAATTTCTTCACCACCAAATATTCCATAGTCAACTGTTATTATTGTAGCAAAGTAGAGGCAGAGTGTGGTGCTGAAGCACAAAAACAGAGGTCGCTAACTTTCTCCAATCAACAGCTGCAGACCTCCAAACTTGATATGTCCTTCTGATTAGCTCATAACATTGCATAGAGAGCTTTGTGGAATACAGTAGGCCTGCATAGCTGAACAGCTTTACATCATCAAGTTAAAGTCAAAGCATCAGGGGTGTAAAGTGTGCTGCCCTAGACTCCAAAGCAATTAAAATGTGTTCTCTGGAGTGACCAATCATACCTCTCTGTCTGGAAAGCCAATGGACAAGTCTTGGCTTGGCAGTTGCCAACAAAATAGTGCTTATCTGACTGCACTGTGTGGAGCTGTTTTTCAGGAATGGGGCTCAGTCCTTTAGTTCTAGTGAAAGAAACTCTTAAATCCCTAGCATACAAAACATTTTGGACAATGGTATGCTCACAACTCTGTAGGAACAGTTTTAGAATGGGCCTTTCAGTTCCAACTTGACTGCAGACCAGTGGACAAAGCAAAGTCCAAAGACATGGATGAGCAAATCTGGTGGAGAAGAAGTTGACTGACCTGCACTGAGTTCTAACCTCAGTCCTTTTTGTCCAACATCAATGTCTGACCTCACAAATGTCCTTTTGAAGGAATGGTCAGATATTACCACAAACATAAATAGGGTTGAAGCTGTCATAGTGGCAAAGAAAAAGCCAATGTCATATTAAAGCCTGTAGTGACTCCATGTGAACATCCCTAACCCAGTGTCCCCACACAGCAGACATGAAGTTCTTGTCCCTGTGTGAAATATTTGACAATTCTTCTGCAATAACTTTCTTGTCTTTTTTCTAAATTTCCTGACAGTCTGATCCCATTCAGGAAAAATAATAGTTTTAAAGTGGGACATAGCTTAAAGAAGTTCTAACAGCTACTTACCACAAGGTACTCATAGAGCACCTTCTATCCTTCATGGAATTTATAAAATGCTGCATAATGTGTTTGTCTTTCATGCCTTGCTTGTTTGGAAGGTTTGAGCTGAACTGTCCAAAAACTACCAAAGTGGTGACTTCCATAGTTTTCCACACTTAGTAAGCATATTTTTTTGTTTTCACAGGAGAAAAGGACATCTCAGTAGACGACTGTTGTAAAGATGGCCAGAAGCATGCAAATGAAAAAAATGACTGTGCATCCCTCCCTCTCATTTCTTCTTTCATCACTTGCAGGTAAGAAGGTGCTTATTTGCTCTCAGTGACTCAATTCATGTAAATCTAGAGGGGGTTGGGGGGGCTCAGTATCTGTCATAAAAGATTCACCTTTTGTCACATTGTTTTACTTTCTATCAGCACTCCATAATTTCTCTCAGTATTAGCATCTGGATTTTGGCCTGTGCTATGCATACAAGAAATTTCTCTCACTCCTAATTCAAACTTACTTGATCTTACTCCTGAAAATCTCTGAACACATTATTCACCTCATATGAAAGCAGGAAACACTAATAATGATGGGATAATAACAGGTCTCCCTGTAACCTTAGAAGGTGTTCTGCCACAGGTTGAAGGCCCCAGGGCCAGAAAGCTCTGCAACAAACATGAATGGCAAATGCATTTCCCAAAGCCAGCATGACTTATCTTACATTTCTCAAAATTATAGTGTGTGTAGAAGATCGGGAAAGGGAAGGTATTAGCGGTACAGGAGGGTGTACTTGGAGGTGGAGAGGAGTGAGTGTGTGGCCATAGAAGGTTAAGAAGAGGGCCTGTTTCAAACCAAATACATACCTTGAAGGTGAAACATGATATTAAAGGGGGGTGAATGATGAAAAGAAGAAAAGTGAAGAAAAAAAACTGTCAGAGATAAAGAGTGAAGGGATAATAGGAGCACAGTTGAAGCCTTAACAGGTTTTGTAGAGAAGGGAAGTGCCTTGATATAAATTAGAAATAATACGGTTGCTTATTAGGGAAAGGAGTGGTGAGCTCTTGCTTCTGCCCAACCTTTCCTCCCCTGCAACCACTTAAAATTCAGGAAATTCTCAGAGATTCTGGGTTTAAACTCCATGCACAAAGCATGTAAGATCACACAGGTACATCAGCTCCTCATTGACTTCACATGCAGAAAACTAATGCAAAACTTGTTCACAGGAAAACTGACAGATAAGTTATATTTTTCTATCTGGTGTTTGTGTTTCCATCTTTCAAAAGATGGCCCATTTCAAAGACAGCAACAGGGGAAGAGATTTCTGGTAAAAATATGTAAGGAGGATTGCTGGAAAAGGGAGGGTTTATACTTTCCTTCTTGTAAACCAGCACTGAGACAGATCCAAAATGGGTCTGTCTCTATTTATTCGTTATGCAGGGCTGTGAGGCAACTCTAGTCAACATGATGAAATCTAATCTGAGCTCAAACATTAGGCAACTGTTTTTTATCTTGTAGAAACTCTTCTAAATATTTAATTTAATAAAATTTTTGTATGAACATGTTACTGATTGAGCTGTTGTAGTTTTTTCAAACTTTTTTTACGATGATGTCACTGATTTATTAATTGTTGCTGATTCATGCAGTGCCAATGAAGGAAGAAAACTGCATTTCCCTGCAACTGTTAGTCACTTAAGTAGTAGTCAACCCTCCCTTTTCTGTCAGGAATCAGCAAGTTTGTTATATATGACTGGCTTTCTCTAATGATATGATTCTTATTTGGAATGCCTTGCTGAAGTCGTCATACCTCTAACTTTTTCTGCATTTTGTCTTACTACAGTTGCAAGCATCATTGTGTTTTATTGGAATTTTATGTGTTAGATCAACCACAGAGGAGTGTATAAGAGAAGGGAAGCTTGTCAGAGTTAATGGGAAGCTGGAAAATGCTAAATAAAGGGCCATCCTTGACAAATAAGGGAGCAAAAGCCTGGACCGGAAATTCATCTTTTTTGCAGGACACCAACCCTGAAAATAACAGTAGGACTTGAGACTAGGGTAGGGGTATACCTTCCAGCAGGACAACAACCTTAAACACATGGCCGGTGCTACTATGTATTAGTTCAGATTAAGGCATGTTCATGTGTTAGAATGGTCTAGTCAAAGTGCAGACCTAAATTCAGCAAAAAATCTAAGGCAAGACTTGAAAACTACTGTTCACAGATGTTCTCTCTCTAACTTGACCTTGCCTGAGCTTTCTTGTAAAGAGAGATGAGAAAAAATGTTCAATAGCTAGATTAGATACACAGGTGGTGGAGAAATAGACTTTTTGCTGTAACTGCAGCAAAAGGTGGCTCTGCTAAGTCTTGATACATGGGGCTGAATATATTTCTTAAAAACCATGTCTTCCACTCCACAATTAGGCACTTTATGTTTGTCTGTAATATAAAATTCTTATAAAACACATTAGATTATATGGCTTTACTGTTACTAAATTTGAAAAAGAAAGGGTTAGGAATATTTTGTAAGGCACTATCCATTCCAAAAAAGAAAAAAAGCATCTGCCGCTAAGGAAACACTGTTGATGACAAGTTCTTCACTTGAGACTTAAAGATATGTTTTAACTTCTGAAACGACTGAATAAAATCTTCCAGAAGGACTGTACACAGGACAGTTTATTTTCTACATAGAGTTTATTGACAGAAGTGACTGTAAATTCACCCACTGGGTTCTGTGTATGTTTTTTTCCTTCTGGCAGGATAGCACAGGAGCAGTGCTGTGTGTCAGTGCTGGAGGATACCATGTGTTCCACTGGCATCAACGTGGCAAAAGACCAGGGAGTCTGCGATTCTTTGCTTGCTGGCACCTGTGAGACCAAGACAACAAAGGTGTGTTTGTAACTGTATGTGGAACAATGCTTTAAGACTTCCAAATTATTCCTCATAATGCAGAGAATAAAAGTGTAATGCAAATAAAACATCTCTATACATTCAATCCATGTGCATCTGTGCAATTCTGAAGTCAGGCAGTTTCTGTCCAAGAAAGCAAAACTGTTCAGTTAAAAAAAAAAAAAAAAAAAAAAGGCAGTGGTCTGTTTTACACTGTACTGTCTCTTCATTTCAATCAGGATGTGGTCTAAAATGAAACCATTCAGTTGGAGATAATGTACTTTAAATCATTGCAATGTTGCATGTTTGGCACAAGTTTGAGCTTTTGGACATATGACTTAAGATTTGACTGAAATAAACTTTGGTGTACAGAATAATTTGTGGTTGATGCAGTATCTACGAGGTGTCCAGGTTTTGTAAATGAGCCCAAATTATCAACCCTCCACTACTGTTCTTGAAAATGTGTATATGGTGGTGCTGGCATGGTGCTTTGTTTTTGCGTGCCACTGTGCTTTTTGATCAAACATATATACTTTGGCCTTATCTTTCTAAAGGACGTTGTTATATGCAGTGCCTTGCAAACTTATTCATATCTCTTGAACCTTTCCACATTTTGCCTTTTCACATTTGCTTTTTTTCAACAGAGAAATTGAAGCTAGTGATAGTGGGGAGATGGATGGATACAGGGCAACTCTGGAAGAAAACCTGTTAGAGGCTGCAAAAGACTACTTAAATATGAGGTGGAAGCTCACCTTAGTGCAGGATAATGACCCCAAGCATACAGCCAAAGCAACTATGGAATCATTTGGGCCAAACCATATTTTTTAGAAAGACATTCAGAGTCAAGAACTAAATCCAATTGAGAATCTATGGCAAGACCTGAAAATTGATGTTCATAATCCATTCTGACTGATCTTGAGCTTTTTTTCAAAGATGAATGGGCAAAATATTTGTCTGTAGATGTGCAAAGCAGGTAGAGACATATCCTAAAAGCCATGGGTTCTGTTCCTTCATCTTCACAATTATTTATGTTTTGGTCAGTGACGTAAAATCCCAATAAAATACATAGAAGTGTGCATGTGTAATGTGACAAAATGTGAAAAAGTTCAAGACCTATGTAAAGATTGGAGTTGTTGTGTTATCTCTTGATGTTCCAGAAAAGCAAAGTGCCAAAAATGCACCTGTTACTTCCCTTTCATATTCTTAAGAAACTATTAAGGTTGTGCTTAGTTTTTTATGCTCTGAATATGCATTTAGTTTCTATTTTTATTTTAAACAGATAATAACAATATTGTCTGTGTGTGCAAGATGAGGCATGCCACTCGAGGGAGGAACTGAGTTTGTTACTGTCAAATAAATTATAAATTCAGATTTGACTCTAGAGCTATTCACAGGCTCACAGCCAACCACTGTTTAGCTCTCCTTCATTTGCAACCACGCTCAAACTAAGCCGTTCTGTTTTCACAACGTTTCACCCACTGGCACATCTGGAGAAAAAAAATTCCTTTAAAGTGGGACATGCAGGTTTGTGCGTTTGTTCGAGATGATTGTCAGCAGAACAACTTGTCTTTGCTTGATCAACTGTGTAGTTCAGGCTTGTACCTAAATTCTCCCCAGATGTAGTGGATAACAGAGGGTGATCTGGATTATAGGTAATGCGTTCTACCACACAGATGTGATAAGATAATCTAAAGTTGTGTTTTTGTGCAGAGTTTAACAAGTACTTTACAGTGAGACCAGTGATAAAGATTTTAGTGCACTGTTCAACTTCAAAAATGGGGCAATCCATTTGCATGGATTCTCTAGTTGTTCACTTGAAGTGACTGGTTGACGGTTTCAGCCTAAATCGTAGTGATAACGCCTTCACATAACATTGTCCAATGAATTTATATTTCACTAAAAGGCAATTGGCCTACAGTATAAAGTAGTAAAATCAGGAAATTTGGTTGATTATGTCTTTGTTGTAACAATGCCACGTCACAATATGTTTTGTATGGTTGGAAAGCCCTTTTAATTCTTCCTAAATTGAAACCAGTTTGAAAGAAAAAGCAGTTGATAACTTAAGGGAACATTCAAGCTCCATGCAGAAAGACCCAAGGCTGGGATACAAACCCAGGACCTTCTTGCTGCAAGGCCAATGTGCAGCCCACCAAGGGAAAACACTCAGAATATTATTTGTTTTGAGTTATTTATTTATTTATTTATGCGAGGAGCTGGACAGATTTATTTTTTCAATAAAACTATGTCAGTTAATAAATGTGTTGAAGTCCCTAGATACCAAAAATCAACTGACTTCATACGTGATTTTACATGAGCATGCCAAATTAGCCCACACAAGGTCTGGGATAAATAATCCATCAGAAAGATTTCACTATTATCTTCCATTTGAAACAGAATGCTATCTTTGTGGCTTTTTGTTTCAAGGCAGAACATTCACCATTGCTGTTTTTAATTGTGAACTTATATTCTACAGCAAAGGTAATGGTTGCAAGTCAGTTACCTTACATTCATCCTAACCACTTAAATGTTAAAACACTCTTTAAAGATCATTTGTTGATGGTGTCATAGGAAAATCTACTACAAAGAACATTTGTGTTGCCTGGCCATTGCCTTCCTATGCAATTCCGCTTGATTCTAATGCCCATTCACTGCTCCGTCTGGGCTTTCTCCCATTGAAGTGGATTTCTCCAGTAGAATTTCAACCTGGCCAATCAGCGAACAGAAGGAGAAGTTAATGGTGATGTTGATTTTCTGCACTGTTTTAGAATTGTAGTCTGCCTGTAGTTTTAGAAATGGCAGCAGAGGAAGTGAACAAAGCCATTCAGTCCTTGGCCATGCTTCCAAATTTTGATTTACCTTTAATAGCCATCTGGTTTAGCTTGGCACTTCTCTGTTTGCAGTGAGGGGTGGTTGTTTACAGCTCAGGCAATTTCTGGCAAGCTTCCTAATGTCGAACTGCTGCATTACATACATGATGGGCAAACGTTAGTGACTGGGTAAAGTTTAAAACTTAAACAGAGTTCACGCTTCCAGCAAGCAATTGTTTCTCAATAGATGAGGGACCGATCCTCTGTACGAAGCGAAGTGTTGAATCAGGGGCTGGTTTTTACCAGGCTAACATTTGTGTCTTTGAGTCACAACTTTTCATAGCCTTTAAAAGTGAGGGGGATAAATTACCCCAGAAAATCATCTATTAAAACTCAGTAGCTGTCTTTATTTTTAACCTACATACGTCTTCGTGTCATTGACCTTTAAAATGTGATTTTCAAACATTTTTTAGATTAAATCATTTCTTTTATATGTAATGATTTTGAAAATGTTGTATAACTGATTTATGATAAATTCTTTGGTCAAGGTGTGAGTGTTGTTATGTTATGCTCTGATTTGTTCTTTTTTTCGACCTTTGTTAGTAATTTTTTTGGTTCAGGTATTGCTTTTTTGGACAATTATTCCCTCTTGCTTTGGATGCTGTACAGCTGGAAGGGTTTTTGCTCCTATGTTTTTACTTTCAGACAGTCGTTATGATGCATAACCACTGCAACAAGGTAGGATTTTGTACAACTGGGAGCAGCTGATTAGGATCCCCAAACTTCAAATAATACCTGAATTACAACCCCAAACCCCAGAGGTGTTGAAACAGAGGCTTCTTAGATACAGAGTAGGATCAAAGAGCAGAGAAAGAAGGAGGAAGTTCAAACCATTTCTTTTGTCGATCATATTTGGCAAGGATCATAACCCTAACTGCAACGTCTCACTGCCCAGCTTTCTAATCATATGGTCAGACAGATTTAAAGATTAGCGGCAAAAGCAAATTAAGTGGATTAGCGGTCCTTGCCACCTTATTGTCTCTGCTACCTAGATATTTAGCTGTTTTCATGTTATCACAGTCATGAGACTGTCATAAAGCATCAATCTTCAGTCAGAAGCCTCAAAAGATATGTTGCAACAAAGACTGCTACTGGAGATCCTTCTTGCCCACTGCATCACCATCCACAACGATTCTTTGAAGATGCTTGAATGATGAATTATGACATTTAATTTCCCATTGGGGTAAATAAAGTATTTTTGAATTATATTGAACTAAATTAAATTGAACTGAATTTAATTGAATTGAACAGACCCATTTTCTAAGATGAAGGTTTGTTGGTCATAGTAACTTTGCAGATTACCAATCATCCAGACAGCGTAGCAATCATTCACCACAGCCAAGCAGATGTTTGAGGTTCTGTTTTTTTAAAGTCTTCCAGTCATTGCACTTTTGGTGTCAGATATCAGGTCTTAACCTATTAAGCTATCACTCTTTTTCTGACAGACTTTCATAGTGATAGACTGAGCACACATCACCCAGAGGGAATGATGTCATCTCATCATTGTCTGCATGTTTTTCTTACTGACTTCCTGTCCAGGATGTTTGTCTTTCTGAAGCATGTCAGCTGGTGTATCTTTTTAATTCTTCTCTATCTGTTTTGAGGTCTTCTATCTGGCCATCCGAAAGAGTTTAAACAAATTTAATCAAAGTCTAAACAGGCTGTCCCAGTCACATTTCAACAACCAGCCCTTGGCCTCCAATCCGTCCTTTCCTGTTTTTATTTCTGGACTTTCTTCTGCTGGAACATAGATTCCTGATACTGTGTTTTTCCATTTTTGTTGAATTTCAGGATTGACTTGTAAATAATTCACTGTCTCTCTCAAATGGGTTTTTGTGTTTCATTTTGCTCAGATGTGCTGCGACTGTTGTCTTCTGGGGAAGGCAGCTCAGGAGCTGAACATACCCTGTGATCACAACATGGCTGTCGGCTACCAGTGCAGCCTGGTGTCACGGGCGTGCTGCAGGGATGGAGCCTCGGACAACCAGACAGCAGAACTAGGACAGTCTGAATGTAGGTGAAAACTATCAGTTCATGCAGAAATGTTTTGCATTAAGAGGGAAAACAAGCCAAGAGAAGGGAAATAAAGGGAAAAAGCTGTACAAAATTTCCTGAGTGGTAACATTGTACCCCCTGGTGGACAAATATCATAATTGTTTTTCATACGGGAGAAAAAAAATTGTCACGACCAACAATTCTGTCAGTGTTTTTTGTGATTTAAACATGTATAGATTTATTGTACATGCATTATCCAACAGTGTTTTTGGGCTGCTTTTCCTTGAAGTTAACCATTGTTAATATTAGAAGACAACAATTTCAAGGGAAGAAATAAAATTAAAAATTGTTTTTTGATACAAACTAAACGCTTTAGGCTTATAAATGAAACTTTCATTCTGCACTTTATAACAATAATGTAATTTGTTACAAAAAAAGGAAGTGAAGCTACATTTGAGTGACTGGCAAAACCTTAGGTTATAAGTGTACATACTTTCAGGAAGAAAAGATTCATCCTTGTCTCGCTGGTAAATTAAAAGCATTATAAAAGCACAGTAACCATAAAAGAGGTTTAAATTTCTTATCCTGATCAGTAGCATGGTAGGAAATAAAACAAAATAGAGTTAAAGAAAATCTATCCCACTGATTTGTCTTGCTTCCTAAACATATTTCTTACAGCTGATTTAGAAAACAGTGCTGCTGATAGTGTAATAATAACAATCAATTTTCTTGACTCTATTGCAGGATTCAAAGACATATATTAAATTAACACTTACATAACAGGCATTTCATGTATATACGCACTGCTTAAGTTTTTCCACATGTTGTCACAACACAACCTCAACTTACTTACTTACTTATTGGGATTTCATGCGATAGACCCACAAAAAATAATGCATAAAGTGGAAGTAGCGGGTTACAGTCAATCAAATGCCTTAAGAAGTCATATAATTAGTAATTAAAATCTACCTGTTAGCAACAAGTCATGCAGGAGACAGCAAACATTTAGAAAAAGATGCTTTGGCTAGATGAGACCAAAATCGAATTTTCGGGCTTACATGCAAAATATTGTACGTGGCGGCAATACTGCATGACACTGTGAACTCCCCAGCCCCACTGTAAAATGTGGCGGTTGCAGCACCCACCGTGGTTTATAGTTACTGGGAAGACACATGGAGTTAAATATCAGAAAATCCTGAAAAAAAAAAAAAAACTGTTTGAGGCTGCAAAAGACTCAAAGATTGGGGTGGAGGTTTATCTTCCTGCAAGACAACAACCCTAAACGTAATGCACGGCTTTGTGTTGGTCTATCACAAAAATTCCCTCTTTTTAGTTTTCATAAATGAGAACAATTGGTAAACAGTATTGTTTTAGGATATCATTTATTATCAATTTGGATCTACCATCTAATACTGCAGCCTTAAGGTACTATTTGTATTTCATAAACCTGAACACAAATTATTTACTCTCTGTGTCATACAGTACCCAATAAGGACAGCACCACTGTAAATGGAGGTTTGGCAGTGGGAGTTGATCTATGCAAAGGTAAAGGGTGTGATTATGAAACAGATGTGAATATCTATATGAAAATGTTCCCATTGCCATCAGGCTATCAAACAGTCCTTGTCTGTGTTGTTTCTCAGGGAAGTGTGATCATGTCTGTGTTGGGAATGACACCTGCGCCTGCATGAAAGGCTTTAAACTCAAACCTGATGGCAGGAGCTGTGAGGGTAAATGATCTCGTTAATGTTGATCTTAAAAAATAAAACAGAAGTTGATCAGACAGCAGTCGTGTCAGGATATGACAGCATAAGTTTAGTCACAGAGGTGTGTGTTCTGTTGGTTTCTCAGACATCAACGAGTGCTTGCTAGGATCCAGTAATTGTCGGGGCGGAGAGCGTTGCATCAACACTGAGGGCTCATTCCGCTGCATGAGAGAGGTCAGCTGTGGGACCGGCTACGAGCTCACTGAAAACAACGAATGCAAAGGTTGGCTGCATTGTCCTCTTTTTTTTTCTTTTTTTTTAGAATACTTTTATTTAGCTGGTGTTCATATGCAATGTGTAAATTAACATTTCTGTCTTGACTTCATCCAGATATAGATGAGTGTGAGACGGGGATCCACAACTGTGGTGATCAGTTTATGTGTCAAAACTCCCAAGGGTCATTCCGTTGTGTCCCAAAGACCACCTGCGGCGCAGGCTTCATCCAGGACGCACTCGGAAGTTGCATTGGTCAGCTCCTTATTTTGTAAAAGATTTTTCTGCAGAGCTCTCGGATACCCATCAAAATATTGCAAGGAAAGCAGAAAAAAAAAAAAACAGTTTTGGAATTTTTGTTGTGCAGAAAGTAGTTTATTATCTGCGTAGATGACTGTCTGTCTGCTTCAGGTGTTTCAGCTGTTTAGGGATGATGTAAAAAATGCACCGATTAAAATTTTGAGGCTGATTTCTGATCTCCAGTATAGATTGTTGAAGTTGATTTCCTTTTTAACACTTTGAACTAAATGTTTTCTCTTCTTCCTGCACTGACTGGGTTTCAATTATTTTTACTAGGAGCAGAGGCCATGCCATTTCACTGTAAAGAGTCACTGTAAAAATGCATTTTTACGAATATTTTAAAACAAAGTGATTACAGAGCTGACATTTGTAACTGCCTTTGACATCTTATATTTAGAATTGCAGACACATTATATAGTTTGTGGTAGAGCCACACAATATATTGAATCACAGTTGTCATCGCAAGTAACAATGTGTGTAATACTATGACCGCAAAGGACCGTTCGAACGCGGTTTTTGGTTGGATATTGAATATAAGATTTGCTGCATTCATGCTCTGCATATTAATGATATATTTGCCCCTTAATGCTTACATGTCAGAAGAATGTGGGTTAACTGTAATTAATATCGTCATCACAATTTTCATCAAATAGTATCACAGCTATTTTCAGATAACATGCAGCCCTAGTTTTTTGCACTCAAGGTATTTAACAATGGTTCGCATTACTAATACTGCAATGACCAGGTGTATTCCTTTAGGAATCTAGATCCTTAGCTTAACTTGGAGATTTCCAAAAAACTGCCAACAAATTCAACATGTTTTATGACAGATAGAGGTTAAAATTATCTAGCCTGCTAAACACCAGCTCCTTGTTCTACGCTTTGGTTCATACAGAGGGTCTGGACCCTTGGCTATTGAAAAACTATTGCTTCCTGGAGGTGTGGACTCTGTTGACAGTTGAAATGATTGGATCTGATTTTACACAATCATTTTGGACGTGACGTATGTAACGTGCCAGCTCAATCATGAAGGAAGCTATGCTATGAAGCCTATGGGAAATTGCATGTCTTAAACAATCCTCTCACTCAGACTTTGATTGCTCAGTATTTGGAAGCGCAGCCAACACGGAGTGAATGGCGTTGTTCACTTCCTCTGCTGCCATTCCCAAACTACAACCACAGGCAGACTGCAACTGAAAAACAGCGCAAAATATCGATGTCATCGCTCATAACTCCCCTTTCTATTTGCTGATTGGCCAGGATGAAATGCATCCTAAGAAACTGAGCTCAATGGGAGAAATCCCAGAAAGAGCACTGAAGGGAGATGAGAATCTAGCGCAATTACATAGGAAGGCAATGGCCTGACTAGAAATGATCTAATCACCTTTATGTGCTGATTGAGGGAGTATTTATGTATGAAACTCCATTTGCCTAGTTAATGTTACTGACCAAATCTTTCAGACTGTTTTTATGTATGTAATGTTGCTTCTTGTTATTTAAGACCTCATTATATGAAGTTTGGTAAGGAAAAGTAAATGACTGCATAATTTAACACTGTCTGTGTTTGTGTTCCAGATATCAATGAATGTGTCTCCCAGACGGGTCCATGCCACAGAGGGCAGATCTGCATTAACACGGTCGGCTCCTACATCTGCCAAAGAAACTCTGTGAACTGTGGTCGGGGATACCACCTCAATGAAGACGGCACACGCTGTGTTGGTATGACAGCAAACCGCACCTCATTTAGGGCTAACTGTGGTGGCTGTTAGACTGAGTTTGTGTATGTCTCTGCAGATATCGATGAGTGTAAAGGACCTGAACAAGTCTGTGCAGGCCATGGTTGTATCAACCAGCTGGGGTCGTACCGCTGCGAGTGTGAAACCGGATACAACTTTAACAGCATCAATCGGCTCTGTGAAGGTAAGTTATTACCAGATCAGCGTGTGAATGCGTGCGTGAATGGGAATAACTGATTTCATTATAAAGCATCGCTCTGAAAAGCGCTATATAAGTCTGAAGTCATTTCATTAGATTTTTTTTTTTCCATTGAACCAAAGTGTTGCAACAATCTTTAAAGAAGACTTCATTTATCTTCTTTTTCATCTTTTTTATTATAATCATTTTATTTATTTTTTTAGATATCAATGAGTGCAGGCACTACCCTGGACGTCTGTGTGGTCACAAATGTGACAATACCCCAGGGTCCTACAAGTGTAGCTGCACCACAGGCTTCAAACTGGCTAAAGATGGCAGGAACTGTGATGGTGAGAAAATACTTAAAACATTATAGAGGTATTTTGATATTTTGAACACATAGCATACAATACGTTTATTGTACAAATAGTGTCAGTGTCTCTATGTGCCATGCAGACATTTATTTTTCTTATACAGCAGCTAGAGATATAGATTAACTTCATACTATATTTTTGTTTTTGAAAAATCAAACATTTTCTTTTACTTTTTTATTTGGGGAAAAATACTAAATTGATTTTTTTTTTATTTTGTGCCAGGTGAAAAAAAAAAAATCTGTCTTGATAAGGTCTTATGTTTTGGCTCTCTAGAGTCCAACAGGTTTTTATTTCAAATGTCCTCATAGCAGTACTCATTTGCAGACATATCTCTCCTCGAACCTATTGAAAAGGCCCTCATCAGGACTTTAGATTGTAGTAAAATTATCTCTTATTTTCTGGCAGATGATCATTATATTGTTAAACCTTGTCTGACTGCAATGTGTAAACGTGATATGATACACTGTTTATGCAGATGCATGTCAATACATGTCAAAAAATGCTCTTAAAAAGAAATGATCTTTTCCTGTGACATTATACTCTTGTTTTCAGTGCATGATAGTAAGGTCTTGATAAGGTCTTATGTTTTGGCTCTCTATCAGTGCATGATAGTAAGATTGCGTTAGACTTCGGCTTCTCTATCTGATTCTATGGCACTGTCTCGTCTGAAACGTAAACAATAAAGTCAGAAAGAGTAACTGATTCTTTTTTGACCTTGGAATGGTAATACTTTACACCCTGAACACACGTTCTAAACTGCCCTGTGCCTGAAGACATCATGACAGGGCAACTTCTAGGTACTCTAATACTAAATCTGTGTGAGGGGAGTCAGACTGAGAGAATGATGGCCTGACAGAAGCAGTTAAATTTATTAAAACATCCAAATGTTTCAACTTTGGTAAAGTTTTTGTTTCCAATGCAAAACTTCCAGCAAGCTTTGTTTTGTTTTAGCTTTGTGCCTCTCTGGTAGATATCAGAACCTACCAAAACCAGCATGCTACCTGTGTTATTGTTTATGATTTGGTTCTGAATTCCACTTGTTGGAGAAATGGGACTGTTTGTCATGTCATATTTATTACCAAAGGGAAACAGGAAGTTATGAATAAATAATTAAAAGTTCTTTGAAGTTCTGATCTACTTAAAAATGAAACTATTAATTGGCTCAGTTACATTATATGTATAAATATTATAGGAATAAGGTGTACAATTAGTTCTAGTGATTGCCATTTTGTTAAGAAATTTTCTTAACAGGGATTTTTTTTCTTTTGTCTTTGAATAAATGTTGCATTTTTCTAAAAATCTTTAGTTTGAAAATATGCCACTGCAATGTAAGATAACTTAATTTAAAGGGTTTTTTCCCCATATCTTCATCAGGAGAGCCAATAAGTATAGATGATGACTCATCTATAAGGAGACAAAAGTGATTTGATGAGATGAATGTTTCATATGTTTTAGAACCGTTTTTTCCCCCCTTTTGTAGATGTGAACGAGTGTGAGAGCAACCCTTGCAGCCAGGAATGTGCCAACGTGTATGGCTCCTACCAGTGTTACTGTCGCCGTGGCTACCAGCTCAATGACATAGATGCCATGACTTGTGAAGGTAAAATGAAACTGACACATCTTATTCCTGCCTTTGGCAAAGATGAACCCTATTGTCCTCGTATGCAGTATGACGTACACTTCATATGAGGTATTGACATAATGCATAAATATTAATTTCCTGAATATACACCCTGTTTTGACTTGTTTTGATGGGTTTCTGTGATTTATGCAGATATCGATGAATGCGCCCTTCCCACTGGAGGCCATATTTGTTCCTATCGCTGCCACAATACACCGGGGAGCTTCCACTGCTCCTGTCCTGCTAACGGCTACACCTTGGCAGTGAACGGGCGCAGCTGCCAGGGTAGGCTGCTCCCACAGTGGTGTTGTTTCTGTTTGTTGCTGTATTTGTTTGACTTCTTTGCAGATCATATTTGTGAATGTTTTTCCAGATGTTGATGAATGTGTAACGGGAAGACACACATGCACTGAAAATGAGAGTTGCTTCAACATACAGGGAGGGTACAGGTGCCTGTCCTTTGACTGTCCCAATAACTACAGGCGTGTTGGACAGACGTGAGTATTTGAACATTGAGTCTATCTGTAGTTTGGTTGTCTTATAACAAAGCTAAAATTAGCAGGTCTTATTCGGATCACACAAGGTGCACATTCTACAGGGCTCAAGTTAGGCCTTCAGAGGCTTTTTTAACGCCATCCATATTCATAAGTTTAAATCATTGTCCTGCATGCTCAGTCTGCTTCATGTTGGAATGATTGTAGAATATATTTGATTATAGCATGTTCTCTTTTTTTTTTAGAAAGATGATGAAATGCACCTTCATATTTTTCTACTCTTCATTTTTGTCACTTTTCTAACTAAGACATGTATGGAAACAATAGCCGAAGAACCTCTAGCATGTTCTCTCAGAGGACACCGTAACTGACATTATCCTGTTAAAATTCATGTTTCTTTTACTGCATGCAATGCATGGTCATTAAAAATGAAACCCCTTTTTCCCCTCCCTCTGCCCCCACCCCTCTCATCTTGCAGTCGATGTGAACGCTTGCTTTGCAATGACTCTGTTGATTGCCCGATCTTGCCTTTGAGAATAACCTACTACTACCTCACGTTCCCAACCAACATTCCTGTCTTCACCAACATCTTCCGCATGGGCCCCTCCCACACGGTGTCTGGCGACGACATCCAGGTGGCGCTCACCGCTGGCAATGAGGGAGGGTTCTTCAAGGCCGAGCGCATGCCCACAGGGGGCATATTGTCAGTGGCGAGGCTCATCAACAAGCCACAGGATTTCCAGCTGGACTTGGAGCTAAGGCTGCGCCGCTATGGCACAGTCTCCATATACCTGGCTAAGGTTCTGGTGTTTGTCACCCAGGAGGAGCCCAAAGTACCATACAACCCCTTCCAAGAGTAAACACAGGATTTGTTGAGGATTAAACACATTATTTTACTATTAAAAATAATGTGTCAAACAAGATATTGGTGATAAGATATAAATGTATATTCTTCAAGCTATAGGTATCTTCCACAATTATTGGCACTCCTAGTAAAGATGTGTGAAAAGTCTTAAATAAATTAATATTAAATTCTAATTCACAAAATATATTATTAGTTGTTCATACTTGGAGCAGAAGTGATGTCAGACTGTGTGAGTGTCATTAAGGTAAGAAATTGTTTCCCATTTTAAAAGAGAGACAAAATGAAAACAAATTTGACATTTTCAATAGTCTTTAGCATCTTATATCAATTTCTAGCATGAGTAGCATAGTTATCGATACTGAATGTAAACATCAGTTTCTGTGAGTATTCCTTGAAAATGTAAACTCCTTTTTATTCTAGGATTTCCAAACACCAGCCAACATTTCCAATAAACAGAATGTTCTAAAACAGACAGAGGATGAAATCTTAAATGAATATTAGGTGGCACAATGGTACATCAGATAACTGCCACTGGGAAGTTGTAAACCTTGGAAATCAGAGCTTTTCCTACACGTGTCACCATTGCTATGGTTTGTGCCATCATTATAACCATCTTATTAATACATGAATGTGAGAAAGGCAACCATTTACAAATCATAAATTTCTTGAAACAATGTCTCAGCCATGAATTTGTTTAGAAATCTTGACAATTACTGTTGGTTTTTATTGTTTCAGGCAGACTGAATACATGCTGATATTAGCGCAGTGTAGGCTACAGATTAGCTCTACATTTTTCAATTAAAATTTGTGACCAGTACAGTGGACAGCCAGTATTCATGGGGCTTAGGGACTACAACATCCCGGGAATAGCTGAAATCCGTGAATATCTAAGACCCTCTATAACAACACTTATAACTGCCTATTGTTAATAGCTCAAACACCAAGTAAACCCTAATATTCATTAAGACGCACAGTGGAAATCGTCTTGACACTACCGCAGAAGCTAACATCCAGGGTCTTCCTGTTCTTGGGGGTACACCCAGTCAGTGCCAAGAAAAATGAGTGGTGCTCCTGGACTGGCTGCTTTGCATAACCTAGCCAGGAGCATGTCAAGGAGCATTGTGCCTAGTTATTTCAGTTCCCCAAACTGCATTTTCTTTTGAATATTTTAGTTATCCTCCACGTAAACATTCATGAGTAGGCGAGTTTTCAGTGACTGGTTTAGAGTTACATTCCACAGAAAAATGTGCGAATACTGAACCGCGAATTGGTGGAGGTCTGTATTATTTATCAGTAAAACAACAAATGTTGGTTACCCTGCCAGTTACAATAGTCATATTTTCCTTTGCTTTGACCACTGACATATTTCCTAATAAACTACATGTATGTTAGCTATGTGTTACCATGACTTTACCATATTGATATATGAAAAGTTTGATGATGTGAACACTCAGAATGCAATCTACATTATCTAGTTAGAATCTGGTATGAGTATAAATTCCATAAATTTCAAATTATCTTTAAAAACTTGAGAATCACTTTTTCTGTTATTCCTGAATGTGTCGCCATTGTTGGTTGCCCCAAAACTTGGGCTGCTGGTACTTTTCTTTGCAACCAGCTTTCATTTTCATTGTCTTATCTGAGTCAGTTCACCAATTTAATGAAACGTCCTTAAACACAGAGACAAATTTCCTTCTTTGGCAGATGACCCAAACTGCTAAAGTATAAAATGGTGAAGGAGTAAAATGACCGGCAGCAGCTGAAGTCTAATTTTCTGTTGTATCAGCTTGAATGAACAGCAGACTGTTAGGCTGAAGAAAATACGGTTCTTGTTGAAATGGATTTTTCCACTGTTTGTACTTAATCTGGCTTTAATTTTAAGCTTCTCCTTTATTTTAAAAATAGCTTACAACTTAAATGTTTTTTACTGCAGTAACAACTTCCAAACAAAAGAGTGTTGTGATTGGTACCACTTGGTACCACTTGGGATTAGTGCATTCACTGATCAGAAAAAAAAAAAAAAAGTTTTTGAGTTTCTCAAGTTGAATTCCTGCTTTTCCAATTTCTATGTGCAATTCTAAGATTCATGATATCTCACACTGTAAAAACAGGTCTCTAACCACGATTATTGGTAAATGCTTTGCCTCTCCTACCACCCTGCTTTCTGTGTAGTGGCAAGATAAACTTGGTTTCTCGTCAAGCATTGTTTATTAACAAAAATCACAATAGATACTTATTTTAGTGGAGTTGTTAGGGGTTCCAATGACTACAGTATTTTTATTACTTCTTAATATAGGATGATTGTTCCAGTGAATAAATATAATCATTTTAAAGTTTGAACATTTTCTATGCAACATTATGCTACTGCAATAAAAGATCAATTTATTTTAAGGCTTTTTAGACATTTTTAAAAGAAGTGCCAATAAACATTGTTGATTATACATTAAACACTTTACATACAAGTTTTTTAAAAATCCCACAGTCACTACTGACTGTGACTTTAATTGAAATTATTGGACTTTGATAGAGTTGCTGCTCTTGACTTGCAAAGTTATTAAAAAAAAAACCCACAGTTTTGTTTTTCCATATTTTACATTATGAAATGTTTAAACTGAAACTTTGAGCGTCATCTTCCCGGATGCTAAATTACATCTGAGTTGATGTTTTTGTTTTCCTATTTTAATTACTGCATTGTCATAGCCACAACTGTAGGTGGCAGCCTAGGTCTGGGTAAATGGTTAAATGGTAACAACCCAAATATGCCTTGTGAGTGAGTGTAACTTGATGATGGTTGCATGATAAAGTCTGACATTCTGCAGCATTTTATGGTTTTGGTGCTGGATGAACACTTTTCTATTAAAACTGAGATAGAAATAACACATGTTCAAGTCAAATCCTGTTCTTGATAATGGGGCAATGTGGGGGTTTTAATCAAATGCAGCGATGGGAGCTGTTAGGGTGGGAGGCCAAGTCACAGTTGTAGGCATGGAGAGTTCCTAAGCATAGTTTCACATTTCTTGTATTCCAGTGGTTTCAGCAAAGAGGAAATGCAGCTGTGCATGCAAATTCTCCAGTATTCCACTCTGGTATATTGTTTAAAATGATTATGTTTAAAGTGACCAGTATCTGTGTAATTTGCAAACAGAAATCCCATAAAGTGTACATATTAAATTGCTTTAGAAGCAAAACAAGTCTGAATTACCAATAATAGGTTTAACACTGTTGTTATATGCAGCGCTATCAATGCAAACACCTTGATAATCACCACTTATAAGACCAAAGTAATTTTACAGTGCCAGATTATATTCATAAACCACATTGGGTCTAATGTACTGCTACTCTCACATCCCTTATGTCAGTTACCATGCACCACATGTACATCTCTCTGCAGTGGTTATTTTCATGCACATCTTTTTGGCTTCCATTACATTTAATGTGAAATGCAAAGATTTCCACTGCGGGTGCAGACCCCAAAGCAGACAGATAATCCAGAAGCAGGCAAAGTAAGTGACATGCGATGGGATGCAGCGGCAAAGGAAGGGAGGGGGGAGTCATGAGTATAAATACTTTGACATGGTGCGAGGCTGCTGCCCAAAGCCTGTGGCTTTTATTAACTGTAAATTCAGATGTCCTGTGTTCCTTCTGTCCTGAGCTGTCAGGCCCGTGAGGATGCACTTGGTTCTGAGTGAGGATATCCTTAAAATAAGAGCCCAGCAGTGCACAGGTTTTTTTTTTCCCCCCTCCCCTTTGACATTGAGTTATGGGGCTCTGGGCTCTGGCCGGTGGTCTGAACAATTTGTGGTACGGCAACATCACCGCACACAAAATGAATGATGCCCTGCAGTGTTTGTGTTGGGGCGTTATCAATGTGCTGACTATAAATAATAATTACCAAAAAAACACAGGGCCCTAAGCTTGACCAGAGCACTTTTATCCAAAAAGACTGTTTTTCTTTTTGGTCTGTAGGTATTGGGGTTTTTCTCCCCGGCTGAGCCACGTGAGACGGGGAGTGCCGAGGAAGACGTGCATATGTTCATGTGGCTGAAAGCATGTTTGCATGTATGAGTGTAAAACTGATCTGCCAATATGGACATTTTTCTATGTTTACCTTGAATTACTACCCCTGTTTTAAAGTGCCCACCTGTATGTTCAGTGCATTACAAAAGTATTCATACCCTTAAACTTTTCTGCATTTTGTCACATTGCAGCCAAAAATTTCAATATATCTTATTGGAAATTTTTAATATAGACCACGAAAAAGTAAAATATTAGATGGTTTTCATTGTTTTAAAGATAAAAACAAAACTGCTTTTGTATTCACCATCTTTTCCTTAACAAAATCAGGTGCGATCAATTGCCATCAGAATCCACCGGTTTAGTAAATAGACTCTTCTTTGTAATTTAATCTTAGTGTAGGTCTAGTTGTTCTGTGAAGGCTTCTGAGGTTTGTTGAAAGACGTTAGTGAACAAATAGCATTGTGAAGAGCAAGGAACACACCAGACAGGTCATGACTGAGGTTGTGGTGAAGTTCAAAGCAAATTCAGGTCATAAAACTGTAATCCAAGTATGGTTCAGTCCATTATCTGAAAATAGGAACAGTCAGGCACTGCTGGAAACCTACCAAAACATTGCAAATGAGCCAAGTCAACAGACTGGGCAGGCAGAGCATCAATGAGAGAAGCAGACAAGAGGTTAAAGTAAGCTGGAGCTGCAGAGCTGCAGACACACAGCTTAAGTGGGAGAACTTCAACAGGACAGTTTTAGAGCCCCCTTCAGATTATCCTTCCATTCTGCACTTACCATGTGTGTATTACGCCTTGCAATCAAAGGTCCTGACATTGAAGTAAGTTCACCTCCCAACATGACAACAACTCCAAACATACAACCAAAGCTTAATTAGAATATTTTAGATCCAAGTATATTTGTGTGTCAGAATGTCCCAGTCAAAGGCCGGACTGATCCTAATTCAGAATCTGAGGCAAGACTTGAAAATGGCTCTTCACAGATGCTCTCATCCAGTCAGACAGAGTTTGAATTGTTATACAAAAATGGCCAAAAGATTCTGTCTCAACATATTCAAAGGTGGTAAAGATAGACTTGATAATGCTTATAGCTGTGACTATCACTGAAGGTGATTTTACACAGCACCTCATGTACTCAGGGGGACTGAATATAAATGCAAGCCACACTTTTTTAGAATTATTATATTTAAAGTATTTTTAAAATTGTGTATTGTTTTCCTTCCACCTCACATTTAGTCAGCATTTTTTTTGTTGGGCTATCACATAAATGAAATACAATGAAATACACAAAAATTTTGGTCGTAAGGTTTACAAAATGTAAAAATGTTCATGAGCAATGAATACTTTTGCATGGTGCTGTAAGAGTGGGCAGTTCATGCTTTGCTGTCTTCTCATAAATTCACTCCCTACCTCAGCAGCTTTCACCTCATCCTCTAGAGCCTTGCTCAGGCAGTGGTATTATAAACTAGTAGAACATTTTGTGGGTTTGGCCTGGACCAAAGCAAAACTTGGACCCGCCCGCTAATTGCTAATTACAAGCCCCTATAGTGCCGGTTTGACTTTTTGTCAGGGGCTTCTCTCCATGCTGTCTATGAACGGAGCGCTGCAACTCAAACCGGTCCCGGGCTTTGAGCTGCAGCAGATGGGTCCCCCGAGGAGCACCGGAGATCCACAGCCCCGTGACTCACATGTGGCTATATGGCCGCCGTGCACATTAAATTGACCTATACATGGTAACTCTCATGTTTTCGTAACCCAATATAACCACATACTGACATGTCTCCTCTGTGAAGGCCAACCATGTGCGGCCTAATTTAACATCAAGGAATCTTTTTTAAAACTTCCTCACTGTTTCATAGACAAAGTGTTGATTTATGAGGGTGTTAATGTATTTAAAACATCTCATGAACTTCAATGTAGCAGACAGGAAGTGAAAAGTGATGTACCAGGTGGCGTTGGCTTTGGGAGCCAGTCGAGACCCTCCAGTGTCTCCGACCTGTCACTGATTAGTCTGTGGAATAAACAAAGTCCTAAATAATAGGATGAGAGCTGCCCCAGGGGAGAGGACGGGGAGTTGTCGAGTCATGTTGCTCACAATTTAGGAGTCTTTTAGAACATTCCCTTGCTACATAAATCCTCCTCAGGAGATTATCTGATGTGAAGCTGGGGTTGCTCTGCAAATCCAAATATTTTCCTGAGCAGGTTGTGGATCATTCTTTGTGAGTGCAGTAATTCATTTCCCACACAGCTTGACACAGGGCATCAGAAGAGCATCGACGGCGGCGCGAGTCTCCACAAGCTATAAAGTTTGGCTGTAGCATGAGCTTTGGCCATTCCTGGTTTATTATTCTTCCTAACCACATGGATTTTGATTATTCCTAATGCTGAGTGCTATATCCAGCACCCTTGCTGTCTTGAACAGACAGTGTTTATGTAGTAGCCATTGAGGGAATCCCACTGAGTTCTTGATTATGTAGTGGGAAGAACTCTAGAGTAGCTTGTAATTGTGAGCTTTAGAAAGCAAAGGTAATTGACTCTGAAAACTAGAAATAGAAAGCA
This sequence comes from Anableps anableps, assembly GCA_014839685.1. NCBI lineage: Eukaryota > Metazoa > Chordata > Actinopteri > Cyprinodontiformes > Anablepidae > Anableps > Anableps anableps. The sequence continues at coordinate 10,445,088 of CM026073.1, forward strand.
CCTAAAAATCAGAGGCCTTCAGTGTTTGTAATTTTTGTTGGAGTATGTGATTTATTCTCTTCTTTAGAACTCCAACGCTTGAACGATCTGATACCATCCGCTGTATAAAATCCTGTCAGCCCAATGACATCGCCTGTGTACTGGACCCCACACTTTCCGTGGCCCACACCTTCTTTTCCTTGCCCACCCTCAGAGAGTTCACAAGGCCAGAAGGTAGGTGCACATTCCTCTGTTTTTTCCTCCTTTCTCTTTAGTGCAGGGTCTGACAAGTAAAACAAACACCAGAGAAGTGCAAAAGGTACAACAACAAACCGTTTTAATTGAGAAGAGTATATCTTATGCTAAACTGAGATTAGCAGTTAGCACAGATTCCCATGCAACATGTGTCCAATATCATTTAGCCAGTATCGTTTTTTTCTATGTGACTAGTCCATGATAAAATTCATTTCAGGTCCCTGCACAGGAAAATCAAACAGGCCCAATTCAATGCAGCCATGTTCTGTCCTATTCATTCCAATAGAATCTATTTCAGTTCAGTTAGGTTGCAACTGCACTGACAGTGTTGAAAAATACAATTCATTACAATTAAAGTTAGTCCAGCTTTATGCAGTTGTACAGTGCTGTTCAAAAGCATTTGCACAATTACAGATTTTTATGTTTTTGCTTTTTGGTCACCCTTAAATGTCACAGATTATCAAACATGTTATAAGATCTGCTGAAAATTATCGGAGCAGATCCAAAAATCAATTGTCAAATAATAATTTAATTTATTAAAAAACTCAAATAAAATACTTGGCCCTGTGTGAAAAAGTTATAATCCCCCTTGTTAAATCTTAAATTAACCATAATTAATTGTTTTGTTTGGTTGAACTGACTGGTCATACCCAAGCCTAATTACTGCCAGACCTGTTGAACCAACAAATTCCATAAATATTACTTGTCTGACAACATGAAGAAGACTATATAGTCTCCAAAAGCAACACATGATCCTCCGACTGAAGTCCTTGAGATCTATCTATCTAAAGCTTTGAGACTCCGGTAAATCACATTGAGAACCATCATCCACAAATGGAGAAAACTTGGAACAGTGCTGAATGTTCCCAGGAGTGGCTATCCTACCAAGATTACTCCAAGTGCACACTGATAACTCATCCAGGGGGTTACAAAAGAACCCAGAACAAGATTTAAATCACCGCCATCCTCACTAACTCTAGTTAAGGTCAGTGTTCATGATTCAACAATAAGAAAGAAGATGGACAAAAATGGCATCCATGAGAAAGTTCCCAGGTGAAAAACACTGCTGGCTGAAAAGAAGATAAAGGCTTGCATTTGCCACAAAACAGCTTCATGTTCTCTGAGACTTTTGCGAAAATATCATATGGACTAAATTTTAGAAAGTGTTAGTCCCAGTACAACTGGAGTAAAACTAACTCAACATTTTAGAAAAAGAACACCATATCAACTGTCTAACACAATGGTAGTAGTGTGATGGTCTGGGGCTGCATTGCTGCTTTAGGACATGGATGACTTACCATATTTAAAGGAACCATGAAATCTGCTCTATGCCAGAAAATCCTGAAAGAGGATGCCTGACTGACAGTTTGTGACATTTAGCTCAAACACCTTTATGTTGCACTGTAGGACAAAAGTCCGAATCCATCTCTGAATGGTTAAAAAAAACACCCTAAAAGTTTGATTGGGATGCTGTGGCATGACCATAAACAGGCTGTTCATACTTGAAAGCACAAACAAAACAAAACAAAACAAACAAACAAACAAACAAACAAACAAACAAACAAACAAAAAATGTCTTTCTACTAATGCTGGACATTGATTCAACCAGCTTAACACTGTAATAGCATTAGATAAAATTTCACATTAATTTACATTAGTGCCTGCCCGTGCAAAGCATGACCTTATAGCTTGCTGATGTAGTAGCTACTCTTCACAGCCATGTAAAAGATCAAGATACCTCATGACAGTAGGTTTTAGAATATTCAGACAAGTAATGTAGCCCAACAATCCTGATAAAAATACATTTTGTAATAATAAAAAAAATGCAGTTTCTGGAAGGAATAAATCTGTACAACTCTAAATTTAATAATTTATTTTCACTTCAGATATTTGAGATCACCCACAGGCATTTCACATCAAGTGCAGATGATGGGAACATTGTTTGTTAGGCATTTAGTTTAGTGTGCTCCTGACTGCTGAAGTGAGAATAAACACTATGGTAAGATCAAATAGGTCTCAAAAGAACTTGAAATCAGCCAACCCACAGAAATGTCTACAAGTGGAGGACTTTTAAAACAACTGCTAACATGCCCAGGACTGACTATTCAAGTAATTTCACCATATAAGCAGACTCCAAGATGCTAAAAGAAGTCTCCAATAGTCATAAAATGTCATCACAGGACCTACAGCAGGTATTTATTTCTCCTGAGTTCAAAATGCATGCCCATACAGTCAAAAAGACACTGCACTTGTTTATTCAAAATTTGCAAGAAGAAAACCTTGAAAGCCAGATTCATGTTTGCCAGAGAAAACCTAGTGGTCTGCAACCTTTGCAATCTAAAAAGCTGTTTTTGCCCTGAGTCCAGCCGAATAAACCTCATTTATTGTCATAAATGTTGCATGACCTTTTGAAAAAAAGACAGCTTATAATTTGTAATAAATATCTATTCAATTAAATATTTTGTGATTTTTAAAGAACCACTATTTTATTTCAGTTTTTAAGTTTTAAAATAAAGAAAAACATATAACCTTTGCAAAAAGATGTTGGATACATTTTTCTATTGAATTTTGGTGTTTGTGGAAAATTATTTAAAAAACATATAATTTCTAATCTTATGACAAGAAAAAAATGATCTGAATAAATACTTATTACTTTTAGTGTTACTCTGTTGTAAAAATCCAATACAAACATACATTTGTACAGTCATGGTTTGTGGGTGCTTTGCTGGAGCATAATATGCCCAGGTCAGCAAAAAAATGAACAACAAAATTTGTTCTACTGTTCTAAATACTATTCAGGCACCACCCTACACAAAAAAATATGTTCAGTTCAGGTTCCGGGACTTTTTCAGTCCATGCCTCCATCTTCTCCAATTAAAAAAAAAAAAAAACTTTGGCTGCCCTTCAGCTGAGAGTTGGTGTCATGCTGCCTGAAAAGAAGTAACCACTGTAATCATTTGCAGACAGTGACAGCTGACAAGCATCTATTGGCCTGCATACAGTGCCTGTCTAAGACATGCTCAGTGTCTCAGAGAGTTAAGCTCTTGTCATCTTTCATAAGCTCCACATTGGGGTGTAAAAGATTCAAGGCAGTTTAGTTGAGCAGCGGTCCTGAAAAGCTTCAAACTCTCTGTGACCCTCTCAGTATACAACAAAACACGGACCACAGCATCTTTCACTATATGATGTGGTACAAGTTTGGCAGAACAATCCCAAAGTCCTCATGAGGATTTATATCCTAAAAGTATTTTTTGTCCTTTATTATCTTTCAACAGAAATTGTTTTCCTGAGAACAACAGTTCCGACTTACGGATCGTACCACTTAGGTACTTATGATGTCAAGTTTGAAATCCTGGAGGGGAACATAGAGAACGCCTTTGACATCATCAAGCGAGTGGAGAATGGAGTGTATGTGGGTGAGTAGATTCACACAAAAGCAGTTTTGTTATGTAACATTTACTTCCCTCTGGCATCTGTGATCAGAAACAGCATTCTGTTTATCTTAAAGGAAGTAGTTTTTCTTATTTAAAGTAAAGTTATACTGCCTTGTGCAAGTATTCATAATGAATACTTTTCAACATACTGTCATGACAGATCTAAAGAATTTTGTGAATTTATATTTGGTCCCCTTATTTAAAGATGGTGTGTTCCAAGCACAGGGGAATCACAGTCCGAAGGCTCCCTGGTAAGGTCTATTAAGGGGTTCTGGAATTAAGAGTCTGTCAGATAGTCAAGCCTTGGGTTCGGGAGGAACAGTGTGGTTTTCATTCTGGTCGTGAAACACTGAACCAGGTCATCCAGGAGGGGTTCAGAGTAGAGCTGCTGCTCCTCGACATTGAGAATAGTCATTTGAGGTGGTTCAGGCATCTGGTTAGGATGTCTCCTGGATGCCTCCCTGGTGAGGTGTATTTTTTACAGTATATTGTTTCTTTGTTGAGATGCAGGCAGGGGTTGGTTGTGCAAAGAACATCTGTCTTTATGGAAAAGGGGAGAAAATGAGGAGGAGCAGGGTTATATGAGGAGAAAAAAACTGTGGCTGTCACCGGTTGAATGCTGGATTACGAGTGCACGCAATTCTTTCACACTTGTGAACTTGCAGAAACAGATGTGTGCTTATCAAACACACCCAAATTTATAGAAAGAGGTGGGAGAAAAGTGTGATTGGGTGTAATAATTCATACACATCTCTGCAGATTTTATAATTGCATGCACTTACTTCAAATGGCATGCTTTGTTGGAATTCACAATGGTGTAATTCAGCATCAGTAATCGGTCTATCCATTTGGGTGTGTGTACAGAGAAGATCTTGGTTAATTCCCTGTTTATATTAGTGCTCATTTTCATAGACAATATGTGTGTACAGTGGAAGGAATGCAAATAAAACAGCAGGGAGAGCAAGAGACACAAAGTGAGACAGTAAGACAATGAGAAAATAAGGAGAAAAAATATGTGCAGAAGTAATCCTGTGACTCTTTGCTTCATGTGGTTAAATGTATTGTTCTGTTTCTTCACGATAGGCCTCAATGTCTCGCCGAGCATTAAAGCACTTAAACTGACAACCACATGAAAGGCTTGTTTTTTAAGAGCCGTTTTTCTCCCGAACCCATCGTTTTGCTTATTGGATGCAGCTTAGTGCCTGTTAGCAGCAGTTTGCTCATCACATATCCAAACCGTGGCACCGCCGCTCACTGGAACCTTAGGTCACTGACTACTTGCTATGAAGTGTGGCCTTCATGGTGTGATGATGGCGCCTTTTTTTTTTTTTTTTTTTTTTTTACTTGTTCCGCTGGTACTTTGGCCCACAGATGCAAGTCTTGCGTAACCATTGTATGAGGCTCGTTGATGTGTCACACAGGGAAGCTTAGTTTCCAGCGTCTACAGTGACTCCATCAGTTGTATAATGGTTTAGTGGGATGTGAACAGCAGCAGACATTCAGGCTCCAGTGATGAACATGTTTCAGCTCAAACTACTGTTGGTCATTAATTTTGGCCCTTTTTTGAGATATTAAAATTTTCAAACAAGCAAATTAGCAATCCTAAATATGTGCTGCTGGCTTTTAAAAAAGCCAGTTAGGTTCTTGTTAGATAATTTGATTGGCAGATCCAGCTTTTTCATATTTTGTTACATTACAATTACCTGTGGTTGTATTTTATTATGATTTTATGTGACAGATGAGCATAAGTGTAAAGCAGAAAGAAAATGAATCAGAAAAAAATCTGAAAAGGGGGAAAACATTTTTATTCTGCTACTTACTCTGATACCTCTAAAAAGACCCCACTGATTCCAATAATTAGTGAATAGAGTCCACCTATGTGTTATGTATTAATCCAACTGTTCTGTAAAGGTTTCAGGCCTTTGTTAGATAACATTAGTGAACAAACAGCATCATGAAGACCAAGAAACACAGCAGACAGGTCAGGGATGAAGCAGTGAAGAAATTTAAAGTTTGGACCCAAATGATGATGGAACAGAGGCATGTGCATGCTGGAGATACAGCTTAAGGATGAACTGAAGAATTTACAGAACATGAGGAATACAAATGACTATCCACCTAAACTGACAGGCAAGGAGAGCTTTAAACAGAAAAGCAGCCAAGTGACATGGTGGTGGTAGATGGTGTAGGACCCAAATGCAGAGCAGACTGAGGCAGCGAGTTTTAGTTGAAGGTTTAATGAAAAAATGATAAAAAAAAAAAAAACAAAACAAAAAAAACAACTTACAAAAGAAGAGAGAGAGAGAGAGAGAGAGAGAGAGAGAGAGAGAGAGAGAGAGAGTTCAAGTCTCTAGGAATGAGACTCCTTTTAAGAGAAAATGACATGGGGACGAGGGAGAGCACACAAATAGGGAAACTAGTTAAATGACTCTAACTGTAACAAAGAATAAATAAACACAAGGGATAATTAAACATAATCTAACTCGAATAACTAACAAAGGACTGACCTAAAGTAAAACAGAAACATGGCTGTTCTAATCAAAGAATAAGAGACTAAGGAACTTAGAATTTTCCACAATCCATATTGGGGACCCAGGAAACATGTGGAGGAAAGTGCTGTGGAGGAAATATAGGGTCAGTATTATGTAAAATCAATTGTTTTTTAGCTTTACATCATGTTATAATGTGATTCCCTCATAAAAAACATACCTGGAGTGCTGCTTTGATTCTTTCATGCATGTTTGAGAAATCTTTGAATCTCCGCTGGCAGCCATTCAGCTGTGCAAAACACCTGGTTTGACCCAGCTCCTCCTCGGAACTGCATTTTCCGAGCTTCCACCTCACAGAGCACCCCTCCCCCAAAACTTCCCCACTCTGCTCCTTCAGACTAGACAGCAGCAATTAGCAAACACCAGCTGGATCTGTGCATCTGCTGAGCTCATTATATGAGCTACTTCTCAGTGTAACGCTGGTAAAAACATTGTTAAAGGGTTAATAGAGGAGCATTGTTGTGATATCTTCCTGAAGGTGGAGTGATGGAAAGAGCAAGACTTTCTTAAAGAGACAGAGGTCCAATTTCAAGGTGTAAAATTACAAAATCAAATTTCTTTTAAGTCATATTTGATATATAGCAATTTATAACAACTAAAGGTAACATACTTACTTGATTGTAGGGCTGCAACAACGAATCGATAAAAATTGATTATTAAAATAGCTGGCAACGAATTTCATTATTGATTAGTTGTGTCACGCGATTAATGCCTCACTCACCATATTGCGACCGTTTTCTTCACAGGCAGAGCTTTGGTAGGGGTGCACCAACTGCAGTTTTCTGGACTATCACAATATTTAAAAAGCTTAACTGATTTTGGCCTTTTCCAATTTGTTTCTGTACTAAATATAGCAAAAAAGTTGCAAAGTTTGCAACAGTAGGCTGACTATTGTTAAATACAACCTGCTCTCATGCAAAAGGCTTTGTATGGTGGAAAACTAACAACGCACTTTACGCTGAGCAGACCATCCGCACAGTGAAACATGGTGATGGCAGGATAATGCTATGGGGATGCTTTCCTTCAGCAGGGATAGGGAATCTGGTCAGAGGTTATGGGAAGATGGATGGAGTTAAATGAAGGACAATCCTGGTGGAAATGTTTTAGAGGCTTAAGCATACAGTCAGAGATATTGTAAAATAGTTTAAAAGTATATTCATGTAATAAAATGACTCACACAAGTGGAGTCTATTTAGTAATTTATTAAGTGACTTCTGAAAGCAACTGGTTGCACTGTTTTTTTAGAGGCATCGGAGTAAAGGGGGCTGAATACAAATGCATACCACTTTTTCAGATGTTTATAAAATATTGCTGAAAACCGTACATTCTTTCATTCCACTTAACAATTATACACTACTTTATGTGGGTCACATCCTGATTACATACGCTGAAGTTTGTGGTTGTGGATTAAAAACAAAAATCCAAGAGGTATGGATACTTTAGCAAGGCACTGCACTCAAACAAGCACACACAAGTACAGTGCTGGCTGAATGCACAGCCCAGTATGAGAGCCACACTGTTATTTCCCCGTCCAAGGCCATCCATCTCTGGTTTTAGGAGCTCTGTCATATCTGGATGACAAGCCCGAGGTCCTCGTGTATCTGGGCAAACACGACAATCTCTCAGCACTTGGAAGACATGATCACAACCGATCATGCACCTACTATTTTCCCCAACAACCGCAGTGGTGAGGTAGCAATCCCACAGAATTCCTTAAGGTTGAGAATGACACATCATGTCCAACAGTGGTATACTCATCTTTAGAAGAGAATATATGTGACAAGAACACATGAAAACTCACTAAGTGAGGAAATGCATTGCTCATGCTAAAGCACTTTTGTTGTTTGAATGGAACTGATACTGAGATGATTAAGTGTATCAGTCAGTTGCTGGATTAATACACTGGCTCCCTGATAGCTTGATAGAATAAATCATCATATCTCACCATTTTTATACAGAATTAGTGTTAATATTTTTTCATTTTAACTATATTAAACATGCATATGAACACCTTTAGATTTTACTTGTCTCAGACAGCTCCATGACTTGTTTCAGTGTGTGTAAATCCACTTTAAAGACAATCAAAGGACAACTGTGGAATCACATAGACAGCATGCTTCGTCATCCTTTGGATTTCTCTGAGTAACTCCTCTTCATGAGCGATTGTCACGGGAGGACTTTACTGTGCCATTAATCTTTGCAGTGTGGGAAAATAGTTTTTATTATTCAGTACTTTTTTATCTTACTGGAAACAGCCCATAATATTGAGCCCTTTTTTCATGCAACACATACATCTTCTGGAGAAGCTGTAAGTTTAAAACGGCAATGCTAAATTCTGGTCATTTTTCATATGCTGGTGTCGATATCCCTTTGATCTTCACTGGCATTGATGGAGTGCTGAAAACAAGTTTGATAAATAAAGAGAAAAAGGAGCTTGTCTCTGTACAGGTAGTCATCCTCACCAGTGCAGCCAACAGTAGCTGGTGGAATGTGAGCTCTCAGTGTGAGACATGACTACTTCTGACCTGCTGGAGCTTTTGGCTCTGAGTTGTGCTGGCAAGGAGCTGAGGACAACCATGGAGATAAGCAGACAGTTGACTCCTCTGGTCTGAATTGCTGATGAATCCTGACAAGGCTGCAAGGGGCCCACCAGAGAGCGCCAAGCCCATGAGGAATACTTGTTCAGCAGATTTATAGAGCTAATCAAAACCAGGGTCTTATCCACCCAGCAATTCCAGTCACACACACCGCTCTCCCCTCGGGTGGTCTGCCACAGTCAAACTTACCGATGAACAGATAATGATGCAGAGACATCATCATCGTAGGGACATACCACGTACGCAGTGTGAACACAAAGTACATATTACTCGTAATAAAACTGTCTACATAAGTCATCCTGATCCATTCATCTCCCTGGGGTTTGTGGGATCTGTTTAATTTAAACTCATCATTAAGTCCATGCTTTCAAACAATGAGTTCTTAGAAAAATCCAGTTTTGTTTAGTTAACTATTAAATATACCATTTTTCTGGTGCTTTTATACATATTTATCATGTGACATGCCAAACTCAAAAGGAATGTGCTTCAATGGCTCATCAAGTTATTGCTTTAATTCATTTTGACATTCAGTAGAGTTTACAAAAGAATCCTGATTCTAAATGTGGAAAAAGCTGTTTTTCTTCATCTAATTTCTATATTCAGGCTATTTTATGCTCCAAGTTATGACTTTGGATGGTTAATTGTAATGCTGTGTAACCGAGGTGCTGTGGTCAGATGAGGTAAAAATTGAACTTTTTTGGCCTGCATGCATAACACTGTGTGGTGGAAAGCGTACACTGCGCTCACTCTCAACCCACTATCCTCACAGTGAAACATGGCAGTGACAGTATTATGCAGTGGAGATTTTGTTTTCTTATTGGCAATAAAACTAAACACATAATTCACTGTCATACATTTCTTCTCGTTTTTTCCGTCCCCTCAATGAAGCGTGGTGGTGGCACATTATGCACATAATTCATTGTGATATATTTCTTTCCCTAGGGTTTGTGAATCTGAACTTTAATGAATCAAATGAAGGCATTAATTAAAGGCTTTGAAACAATGTGTTCTTAGAAATCTCCAGTTTTGTTTAGATAACCATTAAATCTACAAAATTATTGGAGTTTATATGTATACTTAGGAAGACACACCAAACTCAAAAGAACTGTGTCTTAACAGCTCATCAACAAGTCTTAAGAGTTTATTAACGAAACTTGGTTCAAAATGCAGACAAAGCAGTTTTTCTTCTGCTATGCTTTTCATTCAGGCTATTTTATGCCTCCAAGTTATAGCTTTGAAAGGTTACTTGTATTGCTGTGCAAAGGTTGTGGTAAAGATAATGGTGCATGTTATGTCGTCTCAGCTGCTCTGGCCCACAGCTGCTAAAACTGAATAACCAAGAAAAGAACATGTCTGTGCCCTTTAGGCTATTGTTCAGTGATGTCACCAGTCACTGTCCAACAATAACCCATGAGCCACTGAAGAGACTCTCTGTTGATTGACCTTAAAATATCAAGCCACATTTGCTGGCCTTACCATGCTGGACTGCACATGCATCCCACTTGCTCCCCACAGTGGTCAAAGTTGTGTTTGGATAGCCTGACCTAACTGTCCATCTGTGTACCAGGGAAAAGGTTGTAAACACAAGATCTTATCCCTGAAAGGTTTGTGCACTCTCCCTGTATACAGTTGGTCAAGTTGTTTTGCCTGGCAGTTTGGAAGGATTGTAAGTCAGCCACAATGAACGATTATCAAAATTGACATTTGTTGGTTCACTAATGGTAAAACTAATTTAAAACTAAAAGTAAAAGTGTGATCTAAAACTTAATGGAAGTGGTAGAGCCAAACACCATCCATCAGCCAACAATTGATTATCAATGAGATTGAACACATATAGAAATTATTGCTGACCAATGAGTTACACTGACTTCAGATGTGTCTGTTACTGCTCCTGTTTGATCTCCAAAATCTGAAGGAAGACTTCTGTAACAATATCCTTTGGATAAGAGATAACAATTTCATATCACTGTATATTTTTGAAAAAAATTAATGAGGGTAAAGCACTTGTTACATGTATATATAAAGAGGCCGGTATACATTTACAGGCCACTTTATAGAATGCACCTTGCCAGTACTGGTTGGACAACTTTTGCCTTCAGAACTGCCTTATTTAAAGGTGTAGGTAACATATGACAGAAATTTTGGTCATCATAGCATCATGCAGTTGCAGTTGTATCACCATCTTGAGATGACTTAGGTTTTTTGATGTGGTACATTATTGTGTGGAAGTAGTCATGATAAGATGGGAACATTGTGGTCATAAAGGGATGGACATGATCAGTAACAAGATTCAGGTAGGTTGTGGTGTTAAATTATGCCCGGTTGGTGGAGGTAAGTTGGCAGTAATTTCTCCCCAGCCCCAGCCTGAATTCTTGACACAAGGATGGATCCATGCTTTTATGTTTTTTTTAGGGTACCACCAGCTGAAACCGAGGCTCACTGGACGAGGCAATATATTTCAATTTTGCTATTGTTCAATTCTGGTGGTTGTAGACTCACTTTCCTGTTCTCAGCTTTTGGGAGTGGCACACTGTCTGGTCTTCTGCTGCTGTAGTCCATCTTCTTTAAAGTTCGACTTGTATGTTCAGCAGGGATGGAGGTCTTGAAACTGGGTGGAGGTCTTGGTCTCAACTTGTTTTTTCCCGGTCTTGGGCTCAGTCTTGGATTGTTTTGCCTCGGTCTTGGTCTCATTTGACAAATTGGGTCAAGACCTGTTCAAGACGCAATAGTTTTTGTCAAAATTACGAAATCTTAACTCCCTTTTATTTTCGCCTGCAGATGCACAACAATGTGAATTAAAAGCAGTGATCAGAGCACAGCGGCGTCCCACCATCTCAGAAAAACTACAAAGTTATTTTTGCTAATGACCACAAAATCATCTTGCATGTGATTGTTTACAAAATCAGATGGCATTTGGTCCTTTGATTTAAAAGAATGCGTCTGCGTGTTCACATGCGGTATGATCTAGCTTTTACTGAAGAAACACCTGCATCTGAACACAAAAAATTATTAAATTTGGTTTTTAAAGACATGAAGAGTTTTAACACAGGAAAGTAATGGGGAAAGCATAAACCCTGAGCCACCTGTAAGTTTTGTCCACCACTAGGATTGACAATATGCGAAGTGAGTGGGACATCTAGTTTAACAAGACATCTACAGCAGACACAAGGAAAAGTAAGTAGTAATGCGAAAAATATGCACAGTGTTGAAACACCCTGTTTTAACACTAAGTAGCTAAATAATAATAATAATAATAAAACGTAAATAGATGCTAAATCAGCATACACATTAGAGAATGTGTATCAATGTATGGCTGCATTTAAACAACCTAAGTATTAGTTTATTATGACCATTATTAATTTAATGCCAAGAAGGGGTTTTGCTTGAGTCATTAACCATTTTTCCATTAATTTTTGCACTTTGTGGTGTGCAAAAAGCAATGTCCTGAAATATTTCTCAATGTTCTAAACATTTGGCCTCAGTCTTGGTCTTGGAAGAACCGGTCTTGACTCCATCCCTGATGTTCAGAAATAGTATTCCTCATACCTTGGTTGTAACAAGCTGGTATTTGTTTTTGCTGTTGCCTTTCTATCATCTTGAACCAATCTGTGAATTCTCCTCTTACTTCGGACATCAGCAAGGTGTTTTTATCCACATATCTGGTGCTCACTTAATACTTTCTCTTTTTTTGGGACTGTTCTCTGTAAAAAGATGGTTATGTATAAGAATTCATGTTAAGCTGCAGTTTCTGACACACTTAAATTGGCCTGTATGGCACGAACACACTTGTTGCATTCAAAGTCACTTAAATCTCCTTTCTTCCGCATTTTCATGCTAAGTTTAAGCTTTAGCATGTCATCTTCACAAATTCTAGATGTATAAATGAAATGAGTTGCTGTGATCAGCCGATTTACTGTTTGTGCCAAGGATGAATTAAACTGGTGTACCTAATAAAGTGGCCAGTACATGTAGATATCAGTGAAAGATGCTAAACATATCACTGCAATGATGTTAAAGAAAATCATTCAAGCACTTCTTTGTGCGCCACTTGGATTGTCTCCACCAACTTCACTACCATGGACACGCCATAGCACCATAGCCAATGTGTCATTAAACAATACTGTGGTGAAGTCAATGCATGCTTTTCATTTGTTTCTGGTGCTAAACCCATTCATTTTAGATTTTCTCATACACTTTCTCGCTGAGTTGTAGAAACCAGAAAACCCTGAAATTGTACTGTTTACATGTAAGCCTTCAATATTGCAGACCTTGTGGCCATAAAGGATGACAAATGCCTACTGGCATTTGTGAGGTTGTCTCAGCTACTCAAAAGCATTTATTTGATTTTTTTTTTCTAAGCGAATGGATGGATTGTACAGCTGTTTGGTGGTGGCTGTTTGGACCAGTGGAGTCACCTTTGCACCCAGTGGTTGATATCTCATTGAATGGGAAGTGGACCACAAACTCTCTCAGGCCTAAATGTAACTTCTCCTCAGACAGACAAGGTCTGAGATGAATTTTAGAGTTTCCATGATCACCACAGGTTTACAGGCTTAAATAAGTCCTCTGTTGTGTGTTAGCTAATCAAAGTGAACCTGTTGTGTGGCTGTTGGACTTTCGACTTTTCATATAAACGAAATGTTCAGGATGGGAGTGTGGTTGTGGTTTCGCCTCAGGTTCACTTTGAGTACAGTGAGGCCCAGCTGTTAGCTGATGCTTTCCCCTCATTGAGGATACCGCTCTGTTTTTGATGGGAGGCTTATAGAAAAACAGAATCATCCAGTTAGGATTTAGCAAAAGCTTTCAAGAGGTCACACAAAATAACTTTAGTATCAAAATTTTTCATGGTGAATGTTGCAAGCACCAAACACTTCAAGCCTAAGGAAAACAGAAAATCAAGCAAATGCTCAATGCACAAACTTCTGTATTATTGCAATGCCACTAAACATTACAGTAATTGTGATCACCATTCACGCTTCATGCTACGCCCTACAGCAAACAAAATTCAAACAGTTTCAGGGTTTAAAAGTTTTTAATTTTCCCCCACAGTCTCAGAGAAAATCTGGAGCAGTTATGAGGCATTATAACAGACTTTTTGTTCATAAGAGAACACTTATTACACTAATTAGACCACAAAACAAATTTACAAAACACTAATAGGCCTCAGACACATTCCACATATTGCTGTGTTTAGAAATCCTTATGAAACATTACTGTGGATATAATGTGACCCTGCATTTTGTTAAGTGTTTTCTTATGTGGTTAAATTGTTTAGGATGTTTTCATAGAGACAGTCGGCAGGAGTTTCGGAGGGAAACCTTGTTGACCCTTATTAAAAAGTGCTTTGTCCTCATTAAACGTAATCCAAATTTACCCTCTGCATCATTTAAACCTTTGAATTGATTCAACGAATAAATACTGACCTTTGGAATTCACTAATAATTTGATTTGGTCAACACACAGTTGTGTGACATCTCAGCTGGCTTCAGTTGAAAAGTAACTTTTAGACTTAAAATTTTACCTTCCCCTGAAAGTTATTTTCAGCTGATGCTTACACAAATCTGAGATCTTTTTGATCATATTGAAGGTTTGGAAACAATAAACTCTCAGGCACATGCCTCTATATCAATTGTCACCATGCAACAGAGTTCCAAAACATCAAAACAAGGAGGTAACTGTAGTGTAAGGGGGCCCCAGCTCTTGCTCTTCCCTATGCCTATCACCAGAATCAGCTGAATTTTCTTGTTTCCCCTCAGATCAAACTCAGAGAAGGATGAGAAAACAAAATAAAATGAAGGAGAGAAAAAAGAAGAAAACAGTTCCAGTTCCGCAAGTTTGTCCTTCTTTGAGTTTAATAAGGATTCCTGGAGGAATGCCTTCATGGCTGTATTGCGTGACTGCAACTGCTCCTTTCCATCAAACACATGGGACTCATTTACCCCTGTGGGCCACAGTGATGGTGCCACAAACACCAGGCCCCTGCAGGAAGGAAAGAGAGGGAAGGGGAAAAAAAGCAGAATGAGTGGGTGGGGGATCCATCGTTTTACAATGCCAGTGTCCCAAAGGACGTGGTGGTTGGCGCATTATGGATCATCATTTCCCTTGTTGTGGATGACAACCAAATGTGTTTCGCTTCTAGTTTCTAAGTGCCACAGAGAGGAGTCTCATAATTCTGATTAACTGAGGCAGTGATTGCTTGTCATTTTTATCCAAGCTGAGTTAAGCTATGGAATCATTCTGCTAATAGTCTGAGTAATTTACTGACTGAATAAATTAAACAAAAATAAAACTGGAACAATAAACAGGGTGTTGTAAGGTGCAATTCAATGACATATAAGTGTTTGTGTTCAAACAGGCAAAAGCTGAAATGTCACCAACCTTGTGCAGAGAAAGGTCTGCTGACAGCCTGCATAAACACTGGCATCCCCCCCACCCACCGTAATGGCATGTTCACTTAAAAACAGCACCCAGTGAATTCCTAGGGAAGTCAGTAATGGTCTGTAGCAGTATGTTTATTCTTCCATCTATTTTACTTTGACTTTAATGCATCTCTGATTTGTGAGGTTTTGTCATAACCAGTTCTTAAAGATCATTAGGGACTCACTTTGTATCAAAACCCATCTAAAAGAAGCAGACTACAATAGACTTGAAATCAATGTGTTACGTTAAAAAAACTGTTTGACTTTTACATCTTATAAATCACCAGGTTCCAAGTGAACTGGTGAACCATATAGGGTCCCATACCTACTTAGTTTTAAAAGCCAGGGATCTAGAGTGCAACCAATTTGGTCACAATTGTGACCGGGTTTTCAAGAGTGCACCTGAAAAAAAATCACAGATCGCACCGCTGCTACTAGTGGTTGGGATGTAAAAAACAAAAAAGTCTCTGCGACACTGAAAGGTTCACAACACATACACATTATTCCCATGTTGTGGTCTAAACCAATCAGTGAAAGTAAAGGGCGGAATCCCCCCTCTTATTGGGTGTGGTGCAGCTATTCATATAAGTGTCTACATCTGTATCCTGTAGTCAGAGGTGAGTAGGCAAGGCTAGGCTAGTCAGGTAAACAGAGTGGATGCTGCTCAGCTGAGAACAGAAAAGATAGAAAAGGTTTGAGTCCTTCAAAAAATCATTCCCAATGCTCTGACATGGAGTTATCAACCTCCTAGGTTATGTCGGGCTCTGGTTCGGAAACAGTATCAGATAACAAGCCACATATGATCGACTCTGAGCCAGAGCCACTGAAATTAAACGGGGGAAGTGTTAATGTTTCAAAGATAGCAGCTCAACCAGTTTCCCTGGTTGAGCCGCTGTCTTACTAAGATGCAGTAAAGTCAAAAATATAACGCACCGCATATACTGTTAAGGGTGCCGTGCCGAAGTTGTTGTCCAGTTTGTTTCTCCTGCTTCAGGAGGACGCACTGTGCAGGAGCGGGGGTCCAGTTAACTTCGCCTCCAACCAAGTAGACGTGAAAATAGTGATGTTTTAACCAATAAACTGAAAACATCTGCCTAATAAGAGGGCAACCATGTCTGTATAAACTCGATTTATAAATTTATAAATATTTACACTCAATATATGTGGGTCACAACAAGTAAATGACTCCATGTTCATTTGAAGATGTCCTCCAAAGTCCTATTAGCTCTGATTGTTGCATGTTGCCAAAAGTTTTATCTGCTGGAAACAAACAAAAAAAAACAAAAAAAACCCACTGAAAACGGCTGTCAACTATTTCTATAAAATATTTTTATAGCTAGATAGACTACATGAATGAATCATATTAAGCACAAAATGTAGTAAAATAATAAACTGAATAAAGTTACACCCAAAATTATTCATACTTCTGGCAGATCTAGATTTAAAGTCATTCGATCAATAAGTAAGTAGTAAATCAGATGGGTCCCATGTGTGCTCTACCTTGGCACAACACTGACAATAGTGCATTTGTGATTGCTCTAAAACATTTTGAGCTGAAACACTTAAAAAGCACAACGCATCTGTAAAACACACGACATGGCAGCAAACAGATCATCAGTAGAGGCTGAGATGATAATATAGTTTAATGCTCCAAAAGAAAAACTTCTTCTTTTTTTAAATTTCATTTATCTTGAGAAGTTTAAATTTCAGCCTATAGAAGCTCTTTAAATACTGTGTCAGTAATCTTTCTTCAAACAAAGAACTTTATGTTTACTCAATAGTTATTTAATATTTAACAGGTCAATACCTTAATTTGACAGTGATTTTAAAAAGAAAGTGAACTGCAAAAATGTGATGGTAAATAATGCAATCCGGTGGAAAATTTGGGTGCACCTAACTTTTGTGCTGGTGCACCTAAGAAAAAAGTTAGGTGGACCAGAGCAATTAGTGCAAAAAGTTAGTCTAGAGCCCTGAAACAGGTATTATTTAAAAGCATCTCTTAGGCACCATCTACATAGAGACAAGATTAGGTGTGTCCACAAAGCTTTTTTGTCATTTAGGCTGTGCATCCACATGGATCTGGTGTTTTGGGAGACCAAAAATGATTATTTTACAAAACGGGTCCCAGAGTGGAAACATTTCAAAATGCTGCTTTCATGTTTCAGTGTGTACATGAGTATACATTTTGTATTTGTAGTTCAAATACAAAATGTATTTATGATGCTGTCAAAGAGAAGTCCTGGTATCCTATTCAGGGGCTCATACAATATAGTCTTGCATTAGTAAAATCATGACCCATAAAAAAACCAAAAACCCTTCAACCTTCAGAGCCTCTGTGTAATCAGCTCACAGTAATAGTTAAAGAAAACACATTCTGTGTTTTTAGTGCACATTTCCTTCTGATTCCACTGTATGAGATTTTCACATAAAATTATGTGCTCAGTGTTGCACTGTGCTCCGTACAGAAAAACCTCTCGCCTTTAACCTCTCATCCTGCTAATAATCTGACCAAAGTTTTGATATTGTTATCTTCACTACAGAAGGGCAGAAACTGATGATTGAGGTACAGAAACTTCAATGATTACAGGACAATCACCCACATAGGTAGCTGAAGCAGACAAGCCCTTGCTGTGTAACAGGAATGCAGTTGAGTCATGTTGTCTTGACATTGAAATAAGTGAGATTTGTTTCAATTCATTTATTTTCGAACAGTCAAGGAGATAGCATTTTGGCAAACAGAGAAAAGCAAATTGGAGTATGTTCATAGAGAGATTAAACAGTTCCAGGCTGAATAATATTCCTGCTAACAGTGACATTAAATGGACAGTTTAAAGTCTCTAACCTAATGCAATAATAAACTGTGTGATGAAGGCCAAAGGAAATCTACAGTAATTTAGGGAAAGAGAGAACACATAAACACTGTACAGTTGCAAAACAAGTGTTTCAAGATACTACAAAAACAATATCTGCTTTTGGTATTTTGGCATTCTATTTTTTTGTACACAAAATCAGGCTTTATGTATCATTTTTTTATTTGTAAGAAAGATAACATTATCAGTCAACCAGCTAAACTGGGTAGACTGGCATGGCAGATTGTTCCAACAACACAAACACTTTGAGTTGACAGTTCTACAGGAACCTTTTCCTGACCTCTTGTTGTACCTTTCCTTATCACAATTTAAGACAGTAATAAATCTATGCATTGGCCTTTTTCCTCTCTCTTTTATACACATGATTTGGTCCCATACATTAACTGAAGCATATGTGGTTTCACATATGAACAGAAATGTAACATAATAAAATAAATTACCTGGTTAATGGTCAGGACATTAAAATACCTATTTGGGTTAGGGAAAAATGCTCTGTATTAAATACCATCCTAGTCGCCAGGAAATAAGGCATGTCGGCACATGTTCAAAAACCAGTGTGATGCTTACAAATAGAACATACGTGTTGCACATATTTCTGGTTTTCAGAAACGTAAAATAGAGACCTATTTCTCAAGAGGCTGGGCCGTGTAATCCACTCTATAGTTGACAGTGTTGACCTGAAACCAACCTTGCACACTTTTTGCTGAAGCACCCCAAATTATTTGTCAAAACCATGTTGTATAAAGGCACTGGTCTCTGACATAAAGTCTATGGCGGAAGAAAAAAACACGTTATGCCTATAAAACTGCAAATGTCTCCAAACTAGGGATTGGATTTGAACATCGAATGTAGTGTCAGTTTGCTGGTAAATATATCTTGCACTGATAGTCGTCTATCATAACACTGAAGAATCTATTGGTATGCATGACAGGGATAAGCAAACGTTGTTAATCCCTGTCATGCATCCCAATAGATTCTGTATCTTCCCCTAGTGAAGGGGAAGATACATTTAGGGTATCATGTCAATTGTCAGAGCAGTTGTTTCTAAGCTTTTTGTTGTGCCTGACTGGTGGTACATACAAAAATCTTCTAGTGCATCATGTGGTTTTTACTACTGTTAAATAAATCAACTTTTTCTTTAAAATTTTTGAAAAGTGGCTAAATTATTTGTCTTCCCAAAATAAGAACATTTTTAAAGTCCTGAACAGACCCTGGAGTTAAATTTCATTTTTGATTTGACCTGATTAATAACAAAGTGGCTTAAGAACAACAAAGTCAAAGTTTTAGTGGCCATCACGAAAACCACAAAACAATTCTTGTCAGAGCTTAAAAGGTGAGTGCAAGCAAAGGTCTCTATAAACCAGACTCAGTTATACCAGTTCTGTCAGGAGGAATGGACTAAAACTCCAGCAAACTATTGTGAGAAGCAAGTCGTGCAGTTTAAAAGGGACATGCTGTGGAAATTAACTTAAACTTGTAACATTAATATTCATGGCATTCTCTAAAAATATATATATCGAGATTCTGAGATTTAGCAAACAGAAATAATTTGGATAATTACTTACTGACCTGAAACAATAAGAATTTAGTCATGACTGTGTTACAAATAAGAAAAAATTCATTGTTACCAATAGTATAATATATCTTTGTTTTCCCCTAGGTGTTGTTCGCCTAGTAAAGCCTTTGATTGGTCCAAGGGAAACAGTACTGAAACTGTCCATGCGCAACCTGACAACCCAGGGTGAATCTGGCCAGAGCATCATCAATGTTCACATCTTTGTGTCAGAGTTCTGGTTCTGAGAAGAAGATGGCAGATTTTATAACACAAATAACAACATCCATTCTTAACACTGTACATGTTATTGTTGTAAGTTGAAGGCATAACTCAGTGTCAAGGATTTAATTGTATGTTTTGACAATGTCAGTACTTCTGACTGTTGTTGAGATTACAGGCCACTGCTTGCTTTTGATGAAAGCTCTGTATTTTGTTGACAACAAATTCAGATTAAAGTGCAGAATCATTGGGAAACCTTATACAATGTTGTCAGTATAAACACATGTCAGAGATACAGATATGCTGTTTGTTTGAAGTGCATGCATGTGAAGAATTAATCTAATAATAATCATTTTCTTACATTTCAACACTTTTTAATTTTTGTTGTCATTTTTTTCAATCTTACTAAATCTATTTTTGTATTTAAGCATTTTCTACAGAATAAACACTATTTTATTTACAGTACTTTTTTGCATTTCATTACATTACCACTCAAGGAACATTTGTTTAATTTTGTCAGACAAATTTGACTGTTTCAGTTTTTCTGGTTTTTAATAAAATTAAAAACCAGAAAATCTGGTTCATTTTCTGGTTACATTCTCAGATCCTGTTGGCCTGAAGATCTCAGTTGGCCTTTCTCCAAACAGAAAAGGAGCTTTAAGACCAGCCTTACAAGAACTTTCTAATCATAGTTTTCCACAGGTTATTTTCCCACTTCAATTTAAGTTCAGTTCTGCTTCATTATCTCATTTGATAATGTTTATGGATCTTAGGCAGCGACTTTCTTTAAAATTTACACAAAGAATTTAAAACATTTTGAGCAGCAGACATCTGCAAATAATTATTACAGAAAGGTGCAAAATTACCTCTTTCAAGATAGAAATCCGTAACTCCCCTTTAATGGCTGGTGTCATAGAAGGTAAAAAGACTCCTAAATTGTAGTGCTATCATTCTTTCTTTTCACAATCCATCCCCTTAAAAGCTACGGTGTTAGTAGAATAAAGTATCCCAGATGAAAAGTTGATAGTTGATCCTTTTGAAAATATTTCAATAGCTAAATAAATACTAGAGTAGCCTATTTATTAAGTGTTTCAGCCAACTGAGAGGTTAGTAATCATAGTCATGCTATGCAGTAAATGGAAAAGACAGTACAGTTTTACAAATAAATGTGAATCTACTACAAATGTCAGTGGTCTTCAGTATTGCTATTGTAAGTATTCTGAACATAATTCAATAAGTTTGACCAAACGGATTGATCTAAAAAACTGCTAATACTGTTAGTTGACAACTTAACACTCCTACCTTATGTTCATGTCTAGCTCCAATTACATTCCATAGACAGAGCCCACTCAATTATTCGATTATCTTCTAGTATTGTATCCGAATTCTTTCATATTGCCGATGTTATTTTTATCGATTCCTAAAAAATATGAGCTAATTTAAAAATACTTTTCTCAAAGGTTGTGTTTTTATTTAGCTATTAGCCCACACAAAATGTTTTATCTCAGTCTACTTCTTTATTAGAGCAAAAAGTATGTGTCATGTGTGTTAACAAAGTAATCTGGGGTCTCATTTATAAAGAATTGCACAGGATTCATACTAAAGTAGGTACCCCCAAAGGCGAAAAATGGCGTATGCAAAAAAAAAAAAAAAAAAAAAAAAAAAAAAAAAAAAAAAAAAAAAATCCGATTCTTAAAACCATAGGTACACACACGAGTACACAGTTTTCCTTTAGAAATCATAGCTGAACCTAAAAGTTTGCGCACAAGGTCCCGCCTCAGGTTCTGCCCTTTGCACGCCCAGTTTCAACCATAAGTGGTCAATGCAAAGCACCTCATGAATGTCAGTATTTATTTAAATGAGCCATCTGATCAATGTTATTTTATGATTAACAGGGAAAAGAGGGTAAAAAAACCCCAAACAAACTTCAAAACAATTTCACCAAGGCAGAAAGTGAGGTAAGTGAGGTGGAGAGTTAAAAACATAATTTTTGGTAGCCTCAGTGACATGACATAAAGTTTTATAAACCGTCACCGGCATGTTAAGAGCCACGCTCCACAGTTGAGCGCTCACGGGTATGAGTGATTTTAAAGTGCGCTTCCTCTGCGCTCTGGGTGTTTTGAAGCTGGGTTAGATGCCAGCGCCTGGGGGGGGGAAGCCACTGTCGCCTGCAGGTTATAGCGGAATAATGCATCAGTGCATCAGGCCCTAATAGTCAGAATTCCACAAATTAATTTTTTAAGGGATCGTGTATGGTGTATGGAAATCGGATGTATCCAGTGGTTATTTCAACAATGCCATCCAGGACGGCAGGCATTATTGCGCTTAGAGTTGGTTGTGATATCTCAGATCTATGGATAACTTTACAAAATTGTTACTTAAAGTGGCTTCAGGCAGAAAGTTAATTATTCTTTTAATTATGTCAAACACATACCTTTTAATTCGCACTGGTAGGAGCCGGTTGCCAGAAACCCCAGAGTGGACGGGGATGGCGTGGTTCCGGCGGGTCAGTCTCTCCAATACTGAACCCAGTTCAGCACATAGATCCAATAGCAATGCCCCAGGAGGTCCAAATCAGTTTATAAGCCAGTTATCATCATAGCCCAGAAGATCTTGGTGATGCCTGAAAACGCGTTCTTTCCTGATTCTGTCATTTAGAACGTTTTCCAGCAGTACTAATGCATCCATCGCGCAGCATTACATACGGGTTTCACACATCTTGTTATAATTTATGCTCAATCTGTGGTAAAAAAAAAAAAACAAAACAAAACAAAACAAAACAAACAAAAAAAAAAAACTGTGTTACGTTGTTATGTCTCACCCTGGTGATCACCGGGGAAATGAATGTGACAGTGAGAAAACGTTTAAATATTGTGCAAACTTTGGTTTAGGATTGAGGCTGCTTTATAATCCTTTTGTTTTTGTTTATTTGACAGGTCCTCATTTTTTAGTTAGTTATAAAATCATACTGCGTTTTTAAATGCTTTTGATAAAATCGATCAATGGTTAAAGTTCGATATGTAATTAACGATCTGAAGGAATCATGATGCAGTGTGCATCGCCATTTCCCTCCTGTCCATTTGCATTTTCCCCTGTCTCCAAAACAAGTGCATAAGGTACGCACGTGTCAGAGTTGGGGTGAGGGACCATACATTTTCCACTCAAGTTTGTGTTTTATAAATCAGAACCTTTGCCTGTAAAGTGGCATAGACAAGTTTCAGGCCCTGTTTTGTGCGTACACAAGCTGTATAAATGATACCCCTGACCTTTAAAAAATGTATAATGTTATGTTTTGATTTTGAGTTAAATCAACATTCAGTGGCATAGGGTATTGTCTTTACCAGGTGCATTGCAAAGAGGGCCAAGCTGAAAGTACTCACAGGCCACAATTGTTTTTTTGTTTTATTTTTTATTACAAATCCTCAGCAATAAACTAAGCATGCAATACTTGTTCAAATAAACAAAGACATATTTCCCAAAAGAAAAAGGATTGTAAATCACAATACACCCAAAACATAGCAAGGGGCTCAAACTTTTTCTCATTACGCAAAAGAGTTTGCTTCAGTTTTTGGGTTGGATGTTTTCTGTTCTGTTGGTCCAGAATTTTATTTGTCTACTCTGAGCAAAAAGAACCAGACACATTTCAATCTTTCTTTGAAATCTTATGCTATATTTTACCAAGTTTAATGAATGCATGCATTGAAATCTGTTTTTGAGTAAAAGTTACTGGATGTTTATGTTTATTTAAAATACAAATGTGTGTTGTACCTCTGATTTTAGTGAGATTTGAATTTGTCAAGACAAATTTTGCCCTAAAAAATAACAAAGGTTATATTTGCATCAATCTCTTGTGCAGGGCCAAATTTTTACTCTTTTTAATTTGTCATCAGGCGCTAGACAAAATCATTCCAGGGGCTGCACATGGACCGTGGAACACACTTTGGACACCTGTGGTCTTGAGCCTCTTCTATCTTTTGGGACAGTGGGTAGTATCTTTCATTAATGGTCAGTAGGTGACATGTGGGATACAACCTCAACAAGCTTCTAGTCAAACATGCATGAAAGAATCAAGGCAACACTCCAGGTATGTTTTTGATGACGGAATAACATTATAACATCAAAAAAAGTTAATTTTACACAATACTGCCCTTTTAAATTAGCCAGATAGGTGTCTTAAAGTGACTGGAGTTTCCTCCAGTTCCACAGAGCCTCCAGTAACGCAGCGCTGATCCTGCCTCATCTTTGCTGGGAACTGCTTGTCAGATGGTTGAATGTTTAATACTACTCTTCCTCAACTACAGTCAAATTTGGCTGTTTTGAAATATTTTCTGTCTGAAAAAAGCACAGACAGTCTTTGTGTTGAGACCAAAGAAGTGGCACTTATTACTGTTATTAACGATGTCCTATTTTTCAGTGACACCTGACAAATTTAGAGTGACATGTCCGTATCGCAGATGACAGCAGAATAGGTAGAATGAGTATAATATTCCACACAATTATGAAGTTAACTTAAAAACTACTATTAAAATTAAGCACATTTGTTAAGGAATGTGCAATTGACTATGCAGTGTACAAATGTTACAGATGATATTATTGTATTGGTATACAATATTAGCGCTACGGAAGCCCAGAGCAGACGTGTCACACAAACTTTTTTTCTGATGGTTTTCTCGAGATAAGTTTTTTATGTCTTTTATGTCGTTATCACGAAATAACAATTACCGTTTTTTCGAGATGAGATTATTATGTAGTTATAAAATAACGACGACTGTTTTCTCAAGATAATGAGATAATTATGTCGTTAACGTAAAATAACAATGGCCATTTTCTTGAGATAACGAGTTAATTTCCTGATGGTTTAATTATATGACCAACGGCATGGTGTCATTATGGTTTACCTATCACTTATTCACAGAATTATTCATAAAATCACATATGCATGCAATGACTTACACTTATAAGTCCTCTCCTGCTGGTGTGGCATGCATTTGAATGATGGAATCAGGTTTAAAACACACACCAATGATCGTGATCTTGGAATTAACTCGTTATCTCGAGAAAACCATCAGAAAAAAAGCCTTCTCTTGGCTTCCATATAGAGCAGCAGTAGGAATAACCATTGTTTTTCTGTCTTTAATAGCAGCAATACAATCAAGGTATCTATGTTTTAGATCTTTTGTGCGATAATGTTAAACCATGGTGTTTTTATTAAAGTTTATCATGGCATCAGAATTTCATAGTTCCCCATGCCTTTTTTAAAACAGTAGGAGGAATACCCAGAAAAAACATGTACATTCACATGGAGATCATGCAAACTCCAGAAAGGTCCTGGACCTGGATTTGAACTCAGGACCTTCCTGCTGCAAGACAACGACCCTAAAAACTACATGTGGTGGACCACGATCATGAAACCATAATTCCTTTTGGTTGAACCTGACCACACTCATGACAGCAAACCTAATTTTGAAAGTTCAGATATGTCAATATTAGTGAACAAACAGAGATATGTGAATCAAACTATCTTGACCGTTCGGCTTTTGTTCCTGGTGTTCCGTGGAATTTCAGTTTCCATGGTGACAACTAGAAATTCTGTGTTTGTGTTTGCACTCAATGATATCTGTCAAGAGATGGATAAGATATGTTGGTCCTCTAAATGCCCTCAGTTGATTTGGAAAGTGGGACATTTCTGTTGGATTTTCAAAGAAAATGCAAGTTAGAAAAGTATTTAAAGAAGTGGCAATAAAAATGAAAGACTTAAGGCATGGCTGGTAAACCATATCTTTTCTTTCCATAAGTCATGGGGGAGATGAGACAGTAAATGAGCTGGGAACATGTTAGTAATAGCCTGACTACTGCACTCATCGCTGTGGACGGGCATGGTCAAAGCTCCAGATGCTTCAAAGACAAATAAGGAGAGATCTAATACATCACATTTTAATTCATGCACTGTGATGGATTATAAACCCTCACAGTGAGGGGGATATCCTCTTTTCAGAGAAAACACAGGCCAGCAGTTTAAACTAGTTGTTGGGTTGAAAAGATGAAAAACAATTGTGGTGTCTTTCGGTGTTTGCATGTTTGTTTTAACTCCTGGACCCAAAAACCTTAATATCAATAAATACTGGACACTGGTCAGATGGTAGCATTCTTTTAGAGATAAAAATAATCAATTTAGCTATGCATCAATCAGTTCCTAATAGTAAGAAGAAAGAAAATGGTAATTGTGGTGAGTTCAATAACACAAAGGAGTAAATTAAGTGCAGAGTTGTACAATCATGACAGACTTGTGACATTTTCTGTACACAAACCGAAAGAAAAATAATGAGTATTTTCCCCTTTCTAAAACACTGTAGTGAATTTTTAACCACTACGTCATTCACATTTAAAGAAGTTCTTTCAGTTTGAGGTTTGAAAGAAGAAACAAAAATAAGGTTTACGTTGGACCTTTTTGTTTGAATATACAGTTAAAGCAATTACTCACGAACACAGAGGAAGAACATAAAGAGCTAAAACAATAAAAAAGTCACACAGTCAGACTGTGTGGGAGGACATTACCCAGAAAAGGTCCTTCTGGCTCCAGAGTCAGAAAGACTGGGGCAGCGGTCCCCGAGCAGCGTTAGCAAACCATATACATGTGTGGGGACAAATGAGCAAATATCTTCTGCCAGATTCTCCATCCTAAGCCAAGACAGAGCTGCTCGCGCTGGAGGCCTCTGCTATGACTAAACCGAGTGGGCTTCCTGAGTCGACGTGATGGCGAGGGAGCTGACCCGTGAGTCTGAGCTGTTTGTTTGTTCTCTCAGCTGCGGCATGACAGTGGTCAGGCCTCTCAGTACAAGTGGTCATAGTGGTGTCTGGGTCAAAGCAGATGGGGTCTTGGAGCTGACAGGAGTCTAGCCCCAGGGCTTGGAGAGGCTGAGCCCAGACAGAGCCCGGAGGACCTCGGGGAGGCACGTGCTCGGCCGACTCCTGCTCACCCACTCCTTCTTTTTCCTGGCGTTCATCGCTGGCTCCCACCGCAACACATGTTATAGGATATAAGTGAGTTCTTATAATACATTTGGGAATATTTATTTTTTTTCCTCTATTTCACAAACCACTGCTCCTCATTGCCATATGCAATTTCTGTCCAATGGGCACCAACAGCTTACTCTGGTTTTGCTCTTCTCTCCTCATGATTAAGAACATTTCATGCTCATTAGGACAAAAGGATTACTTTAACCTTAGAATAAGAGTTGAATTACAAACCGATTATGAATTATGAATAAACCAAAAGGCATAAACTGTCTTTAGTGATAAGTCGTGACACATAAATATGCCCAGCGATGTTTCAAAAAGTCCAATAGATGGCAGACACATACAGCATAAAACCACAGTGCCAAGGAGCTTCAACAATGCTCCCTGAATAACTGTACCCAGCCTGTATTACAAAGGCAGTCACAAGTCAATGTTTTTTACCTCAGAGGGGAAAAACATCCCTTTACTACTGAAGCAGTTATGTTTTGCATCTAAACTTCCTGAAGCAAATGCAAGTTACTTTTACAAACTCTCCATGGAGCTGATTCTGACTTCAGCCAAGCTAAGTGTTGGATTGCACTCAGACAAAGTAAGAAGCTGATGTGAGTGCTGCAGAGAAATCAGCTGGGACTTTCTCCCGAAACAGCTTCATGAATGAGTGGCTCCACAACAGCGTATTTTACTATCCTCCTTGTAATATAAAACTTATATTGTTGGCTTCTTAAATCAATTAGCTCGACTGAAGTTTAGTGAGGTAGACAGCCCACCAATTAGAAAAGTACCTCAACTGTGACCTAAAGAAAAACACAAAGCGTACAAGTGTGCCCTTCCATAACTTACAGATTTTGAATGCAACGATTTACCAACCACTACTGAACTCAAACAGAGGCCAAAGTACACAGAGGATCAATCACATCAGGGACTATAGAGTAAGGCTCCTCTCATGAAAATTCATTGTGGAGTCTCTCTGTTGTTACAAGCAGCCCTAA
Source organism: Anableps anableps (assembly GCA_014839685.1). Lineage (NCBI taxonomy): Eukaryota > Metazoa > Chordata > Actinopteri > Cyprinodontiformes > Anablepidae > Anableps > Anableps anableps. The sequence continues at coordinate 10,472,971 of CM026073.1, forward strand.
AACACACTGTGACGTTCGCGCTGCTTACGTGGATGAATATCATAGCCATGGAAAGGAAAGAAGTCTGACCACATCTAACCACGGTGCAATGGCCACCTAAAATAGTCTCAACCTTATGGACATCTTTCCTCGTAGAACTGATGACACCATTGTGACATTTTGGAAAGTGGTTGTTTTGTAAAATTGTGTTTTTCAGATGATCACATCCAATCAAATACAAGACAATAAGTATTCCAATATAATTGAATACAATTATATTGGAATTATACCACATGGATCCAGTCATTAAAGGAGCTTCTTGTGCTAAAAGGCTGCTCTCGTGGGACTTCGCCCCTAAAGAGAAGCTAGAAGGGAACCTCAACATCATTCAGCTATCAATTGACAAAGAAAGACAAAACAATGACACTGAATTTACTATTAAGGAAAGTTCCAGGACTGACAATGAGGCAAAGTTTTGCTGTAACTGTACTGATACCAATCAGTGTAACCAAATTATTTTAATTCTGTATACTTTTTTGTATATAGAATATATAGAATATTCTCTATATATATAGAATATTCTATATTCTGTAAACAGCAGAGTTGGATGGGAGATTGTGCAGACATATTAATGTCTGTACAATCTTTCCTTTTTGTTGCTAGAGATGCACTCCCACATTAGAAAGTAAGCAGGGAAGGAATATGAGAACATCCAGCAAAAAACAAACAAACAAAAATCAAAGCCATGTAGTAAGCACAACCAACACAGAAGAAGCTGCTTTGATCAGATTCACTGCATGTACTATGAACACAATGTCCCCAAGGTGAACCATGTGGCAGCATCATGCTGTGGGAATGCTCTTCTTTAACATCTTCAGCAGGATGAAGATGTTAAAGACACGCTGGAGCTAAACATGATCCTGGAAGAAAACCTGTTGGAGCCTACAGAAAGCCAGAGGTTAGAGCAGAGGTTTGCCATCTGCTAGGACAAAAACAATAAACACGCAGTCAGAGCTACAATGGAATGGTTTTGATCAAAGCATCTTCATGTGTTAGACAATACCAGCCAAAGTCCAGACCTAAATCCAATGGAGAATGTGTTGGTTGAAAACGTTGTGTTCAGACATTCTGTTCATTCCATTTGAATGAGCTTGAGTGATTTTCAAAGAAGAATCGGCAGCAATTTCAGTCCTTCAATGTGTAAAGTAGTTAGAGACAGGCCCCAAAGGACCCGGAGCTGTAACTGCAGTAAGAAGTGGCCATCAGCCATGTCATGTTCACTCATGTCTTTTCTTTTTGCTGTTATGCCAACAAGAATTAAACAGATAAACTTGTCATGATTCCTATATATATTGGTGCAACATTTAAAAAGCCACATTGGTTCTGAGAGAGCATATCCTATTAGTATGATGATGCTTTACACTGATCACCCAGCCATGACTTGTTGTGCGGTAAGGATAAAGCAGATGTTTCAGGGTAAAGATGAGCTTAGAGCAAAACACTGCAGTTAAGCCTGAAGGAGAAGACTCTGGAAGCCACTGAGTCATTGATCTCAAGACCCTCTGGTTCATTTCTGAGCCTGGTTTGTTCTCTCTCCCCTCACCCTCTTTCCGTTTTTGGTCCTTTGTTGTGGTCACTGGGACAATCGGTTACAGCCCGACGGAATGAAAACCACTCATTCAGAGCCCTGCAACAGCAAACTATTAAACAGAGGATCCAGTTACTTAGTCTGGGAGGGAAGTCATCTTTAAAGTGAATTACCCCCCTAACTCTTCTGTGTAACCCCTGCTAAAAAACAAAAACATTATCAGGCATGCTGTTCTCCAGGTGGACCCACTCAAACTACAGACAAGCAAATGATTTGTCTTAATGTGTGATGTGGATAGGTTCAATATATTTTTGCATTGCAGATTTTAGGCCAGGGTGGATGTGGTTTTATTTCCACATCTATCAAAGACAAACACAACAGTGATGGTGACGTGGATAAACAACATTCCCCTGCAGAAACCTAATACAACTCATTCCTGTGAATTAGCCTGTCTGTGTGTCTTGCTGAGGTAACAATGGTGATTTCTGTTTGAGTTTTGTGGGTTCCAAACCCTGAACCAGTCTCCCAGTTGGAGCGACAGAAATGGCGGGTCCTGGTCACCACAGATGCTTTGTTTTCCACAGTACTGGCTCATTGCTGTCCAGCCCGCAAGGGACCATCTGCCTTCTCAATTAATAGCCCTGTTTGTGCTTCACATTTGTTTGCGCTCTTAGATGATTTTTATAATAAAACTCAGACTTTCTGGTATTTCACAAAATCCAGGGTGATGACATCGTTTCTTGTTTTTTTTGGAGGGGGGTTTGCAGCTTGTGGCTGTTTCCCGGAGAAAAGGCAGCTTGCAGAAACTGCTGCAGCTGTTTTCTGGTGTGTCTGTGTGATGAAATGATTTTTGCCGATGTTCGGCCTTTACCACAATTAAGAGCAGACCCGCTCAGTGCTTGGGGAATACACAAGATGAGGGAGCAATTTTTGCCATCTCCTTTGAGACATGACAATGGGAACAAAGTATTTCAGCCCAGAAAATGTCATGATAATACCAGGCTCTATTGTTCTATCATTAAAGCAACTTATTCAATAATGGGAAAAATGCAAAAGCAATTTCTTTGTCTGTTTTATTTGAATAGGACTCTTCAGTCCAAACCCTCAGATGTTAGCCAAAATATTGACTGCTTTTTTTAAATAAGTGGAAGAAATAGTGCAAAGAATTTTCCAACATGCACACAGCAAGCTTAAAAGTTTCAATTCACAGAGGTTTTGCTTTTATTTATTTATTTTTTTTTCAGGAAGAATATTTTAAAAAGTGCAGAAAAAAAGTTTTGTCATTGGTTTTTGGACAACTCTTATGGACCACACAGCAATGCTTCTTAACTATTATCTGCTTGGTGCTCATCTTTTTTTGTGTCTTAATAGATAATCACTCCCACTGTGGTTGCTTACCTTCATTTACATTTAAACTTTAATGACATCTCATTTTTATTGTAAAACAAAAACCTTGAACAATGACTGCGCAGCGGTCCACAGCTTCCACCACATCATCATACTTGTTGATGATACAACCGTGGGTGGGTTTAGACTCTGATAGAGACAAAACAGCATACAGAGGGTAGGTGCAACACTTAATGGACTGGTGTAGAACCAACAATTTATGCCTAAATTTTGAAAAAAAAAAAAAAAAAAAAAAAAAAAAAAAAAAAAAAAAAAAAAAAAAAAAAAAAAAAAAAAAAAAAAAAAAAAAAAAAAAAAAAAGAGGTAATTGTTGATTTCAGGAGGCAATGTTGTGCTTACTCTCAATTGACCATCAACAAGTCGCTGGTGGAGATCATCCAGAGCATCATATTTCTTGGTGTTCGCATCAAAGATAACTAGTCACTCAACACCAGCTCCATCATCAAAAAGGCCCAACATCTCTATTTCCTGCAAAGACTGAGAAGAGCCCACCTCCATACACCCATCCTCACCATGTTCTACAGAGGAATCAGAAAAAATCCTCAGTAGCTGCATCACTGTCTGATACAGGTCCTGTGCCGCTTCTGTACACAAGCCCCCACAGCAGGTAGTAGGAACTGCAGAAAAGATCATCAGAGCATCTCTCCCCACTGTCTAGGTCATCAGTTGTGTTTTCTGATATGGGTGACATGGGCAGCTTCCCAAGGAGGCTTCTCATCTAGGGTGGCATGAGCTCCCGGAACCCTGCTTCCCCCAAACCCTACACACAAACACACACGCGCGCACACACCCACACACCTGAAGTGCCACGCTGTGTGCCTCTCTATGTGAGTGCTGCGTGCAAAGGGGACAGGCACAGCGTGTACAGAGTGCAGTATGTGAACACCTCCTCTTCTCTCCTTATCTCCACCATCAGATAGAGCCCTGCCCTGGTGACGGGCCGGCTAACCATCCAGGTAACAAACAAGAGTGCATTTGTCTCCTAAACCTCAGATCCAAAAGTTAAAACATCTGCTGCCTCAGTTTAGTCTAAACAGAGTAACCAATCAGTGGCATACCCTTTCATCACTCCTTATGTCTTCTATGACCACCACCAGCTGCCAGGAGGATGTTTAACATGTAGCTCTTACATTAAATGAAATAAAAAAAATAAAGAAATTCAGATGTAACTCTTAGATATAGTTATTGCATTTGCTATAACTGTCCCAAGGAGTTCTATTTGACTCATGTCTTTTTTTTACTGCCAATACAGTAGATAAGTTCTGTTTCATTTCATTTAGATACCAAATGAGCTGGGTAACATATTCATATGCTACTAAAAATACCTATAATAAAGTTCTGTTCCATAAAAGTGGGGCATGTAGATTAAGTTGTATTTTCTATTTCTGTATGTAAAAGTTTCGATGTGATGGTCAGAGAATTCTAATATGTACATATCAGCAGACATCATAACATCTTATCAGTTATCAGGGCTCGTAGTTAATCTCAATAATTTGAACTATTAAGAATCATTTCTGTCATATATCGCACTGGCAACATGCAGAAATGTAGATGAGTCTTCTTATGGCCATATTCTGTGCAGTAGAATTGTTAAGTTGAGAAACCAACCTGTAGAGTGTTGAATACTATAAAACATCTGCATCAAACAGAATATGGCTATTGATTTAAAATGGCCATATATATATATATATATATATATAGCCTGCTGCAAGATGATTACAAGATTAATTAACAACGTAAGATGCTAACATTTGTTTACACTTAGCTGGTTGGGATGACGTATTTGGTTTTCAGTTGAAAATATTACAGTTTTGAAAACTTAAATTTTTCCAAAACTATGTAATTACTAATGGGAATGATGTTGTGATGTAGCTTCCATTAACTAGAAGAGGTGTTGCTTGGTCTCCTATTCTGAATATTTCACAAGTTGGAAGTATATGTTGGCCTATTTGTTTTTGTTTTAGTTTTAGCTGGTTGCTATGTCAGTATGATACTCCTTAATCACTTTACATTAGTTGGGAAAGTTATGTTAGCCAGCTGTAATTACTCTATTGCATTAGGCTGCTTCTCAAGAATGGTTTATAGCCTATGAAATAGAGATGCACTGATAGCAAAATCTGGGTTGATAACTGATATTTACCAATATCATATAGATTATATGCAATTCCTTACACTTTCGACACTGTGTATAAGTGACCACACCGCCTTCAGTTAAATACTCCTTAAACCTCTGCCACATCACGCCTCCACATTATTCCCAAGAGGTACTAAAAAGGAATTTTCAGAGGAAATTTCAATGTGGCATGGGTGGTGGGTGGGTGAGGGGGGGTGTTGAATGTTGTTGTTGTTCACCCAGGGCACCAATCAGGCTAGGACCACTACTGCAGGTCATCTTCAACATATGCTACATCTGCATTGTGGATGACCAAACCCACCCTTCACACACGCTCTTCTCCCTCCAGCCTTCTGGAAAAAGATTTTGGAGCATTCAGGCCTCCACTACCAGGAGGTAGTGTCACCAACAATAACTGAGTCACATATATATCCCAGAAGTTATAGACCTATCGAACAATAACTGATCCACCCACACATGCATATTAAACAAGACTGCAGAAATTTGCACAGCTCTCAGTGACTTTTACAAACTGCCCATTAGGCTCCCTGATCAATGTTTGACAGCTGTATATTTTGCTGTTATGCTACATTATTGCTGCCATAACCTTAGTTATGCATTTTAACTTTAGTTTAGCTTAGTTTCAGGTTTAGCTTCAGCCTGGATTTAGTTTCGTTTTTGGATTGTTTAGTTATATGTTTAGTTTATGCTATCACGTACCTTTGTCCGTAGCACCATGGATTTGAGGATCCTCAATTTGTACCACTGTATGCTGTGTATATTGCTGAAATGACAATAAATGTGACTAGACTTCACTAATACATTTGCATCTACAACAGCTACAATTCTTCTGGGAATGCTGTCTATTTGGCTTAGGAGTTGGAGAAGGCGCTCGACCGTGTCCATCAGGGAGTCATGTGGGGGACACTTCAGGAGTAAGAGGTAGCAGGAAGCTGTGAGGTCCCTGTATGACCAGTGTCAGAGCTTGCCAGGAGTAAGTCACACATTTCCGGTGAGAGTTCAATTCCACCAAGGTTGCCCTTTGTTACCGATTTTGTTCATAAATTTTAAGGACAGAATTTCTAGATGCAGCCAAGGTGTTAAGGGGATCCATTTTGGTTGCTCAGGATCGTGGTAGATAACTGAGCCAAAAGGCGAAGCTCTCAGTTTACCAGTCAATCTACTTTTCCACCCTCATCTATGGTCATAAGCTCTGGGTATTAAATAGAGAGTAGAGCTGCTGCTCCTCCACATTGAGTTTGTTTCTCATCTGACCTTAGAAAGCGTTGGGATTTCCCTGGAGGAGCTGGCTCAAGTGGCTGTTGAGAGGGAAGTCTGGGCCTTTCTGCTTAGGTTGCTGCCTCAGCGACCCGACCCTAGATTAAGCAGAAGATAATGGATGGATGGATGGATGGATGGATGGATGGATGGATGGATGGATGGATGGATGGCACTAATGCTGGACGAGAAGGTTTGGCTCATAGTCTCCACCCTAATTCATTGTAAAGATGCTCTATCAATCTGAGGTCAGAACTCTGTGCAGATCGGTCAAGGTTTTGACAAGGCCAAACTTTGTGTACTGGTTCACAGTCAAATTGGAACATGAAGGGGCCAAGATCAAACTGTTACCACAGGTTCAAAAGCCTAAAATTGTCTAAAATGTCTTGCTTTGTTAAACCATAAAATGGCATCCTATCACTGTACTACGCTGGAATTAATAGGGTTCCTGACAATAATTCAGTCTACATGTGTAGGTGCTGGATTTTACACACCTATGGCTATGGATGTGCTTGGAATTCCAGAATTCAGTGATCGGTATGGGAAACAAAGTTCCCCTGGTAATAAAGATTAGTTTCTGTGAGTTATCAATAAGAAAAAAAAACTAAAGAACTGAAGCTTGCAGGGTCTACAGATATCCAGAAGTCTAAAACTGGGAAAACATATCAGGCATGCAGCTCCAGTCTAATGCGATTAAGCAAAACATACAAAAATGTACCAAGGTTTTAGAAGTAACCATTCAGAACTGCAAAATTTTTAAATCATGCCATTCTATCAGTTTTGGTCAGATTTACGTATCTAAAATGACAATGAATAAATATAGATGATGTTGTTGTAGCTTTAATTTTCAGAAATTCATAATATTTAAAAAGTATTATGAATTACTGCTGTATTTCTTTTAAATTAACAGCTATTAGATCAAGTTATTCAAAAACTCCAAACAGATATACCTGTACTCAGTGGCACAGGTTCAGGCTTCAGGGTTCTCCCAAAGGAGATGCTAAGTGTGAAATTAAGAGGCATTGATGAAAGCTTTCACAATTTATTGAAGGTAATAATAGATTTGGGATTGATTGAGGATAAATTAACTAAACATCTGTAAAGGACAGTATACCCTGATTTGGAAGATATGTTAACATGTACTGATGGAGCCAAGCTGGACTGATTATGTATGTATTGGCAGTCTTATGGGAATGAGACCAAATGTAAAGAATTTATTTCTGTTCTTGTATTTTTGCCAATGTTATTACTGTTTTTTTATATTTGAGCTGTGCCTGGTTCTTTGCTAAGCTGGCATTGTGTGTTATGTTGTTCTTTTGTGAAAAATAAATAAAATGTGTTTAGAAAAAAAATATTTCAAGATCCAACAGTTCATTTTTAACAAACTGTATTTGTGTGGTGAATAGTGACTTTTTGTCAAAGAAAAGAAACTTTACTTTCATCGCATTGAGGATTTTTAAAAGTGTGTTATGGCTAAGCAGCAATGGCAGCTATTACTGCTAAATCTCATGTGTACAATTGGGTTACAAGGTGATGAAGCAACAACATTTCACACAAGGAATTGTCACTAAACCTTTCAACAATACCAGTCATCAAGCAGTAGCATGGCTGGACAGATTGCTCTTTAGGGAATCTCTCCATCTTTAGCATTACATTAAAACCTGTGGCTTTTCGCTGGGTTCTCTCAAGAACGTCATGGTTGTAAGGCCTTCCTTTATACATGAATGGTTTAAGTCTCCTTTCCACCATTTGAATGAAGCATGGCACCATTTGGCATAAGGAAATAAAACCATAATGTGATTTCACTCCATTCTTGCTGGTCCATCTGACCTCATTTTGCATGTACCCCTAAAATTCAAAACAGTCTGGTCTGTCTTTGGTAATGTCCAAAGCTGTCATCGATCAGCAGTCGCTGAATGACTGAAGCATTCAGAACAGTTGGCAGTTCTTCTCTCCACAATTGGAATATTTAGAGACTGTTACATTATGCTGACACTGACTCTGAGGTTTGATGAAATCCTCCCTGGACAGTCCAATTTTGTTTTTCTTCTGGTGAAACATAAATAACCATTTCAGGTCAGACCTTAAACTAGTTGTTTAGCGAGTTGATTCAAAAGAATGGTTTTATGTCTTTTCTCTACATTTTTATTATTATTTAATTGACGATAATGGAATATTTTTATTTATATATTATACAAACAATAAGAGATATTACGTCTTCTGAAATCATCCATTGTCTATGTGCCTTTACATAGGCAATGTAAAGGCCTATGTGCCTTTACATTGCCTATGTACATACAATAAATTTAATACAATAAATCATATTTCTACTTTTACAACACTGACATGGATGGCACAATGAGCATGTGAGCCATAAACACCAGAATGTCTGCTGCACCGTGACAGAAATTCCACTTTCTGCTGCTACTGTGAAACATGGTGCACCTAATTGTACAGTGGTCACCCACTGGATCTAAATAGGGTTTAGGACCACACAGTATGATGAAGGCCCACAGGAGGAAATTCTCACACAGACTAAAACTGTGAGCTGCTGTTGCTGGCTGTTTTACTGAATGTGAATCAATTTGTGTAACATCTCAAAATACATAATTCTACTTGCTTTTTTAATCACTGTCCTTAGTAAACAAGCTGACAATTGAATGCAATGGCATTCACTAAAAGGTATGGATGAATAGAGCATAGGTGCCCACTTTGTTTTTTAAGAAATATATTAAAAATGTACTTTTTACATAAAATGCTCCAAATACGCAATTTAGGAAACATATATCCTTTTATTAATTGTTTCTTTCTCTTGCCAAAAGGGTATTGTACACATTCACAATTCTTAAATTGACAGTAGAGCCATTGGAAAGCATGATCAAGAGGTGATCCACATGAAACTAGTAAACCATAGATTCATTTTTCTTGTGTTGTTCATCCCTTGCATACCAGGATAGATTATTTACAGCTGTAAGAACACATGCAGCATGTACATCCACAAGAAGAGAAAGCTTTTGCTTTTGTTTTTGACCTTTTCCAATGTGACACTTCTCAATACTTGCAGGGCATAGCTACTTCTGCTGTTAACAGCTAACATCCTTCTGTCTACACAGCTATGTAGTTGGTCTGCTAAAGAATATTTTTCCTGGTCCAGCAGCACATATGTAAAAAAAAAAAAAAAAAAGAAATATTATTGGATTGATGTTCAGACTACAGCCACCCATCCACCAGGACAACAGTTTTGGCCCTTTTGCACTGCAGTGCCCGACCTGGGCTGGCCAGGCTAAGTCTGGGTTCAAACCTGGTTTCTGCTCCTTTACATTAGCCCTTATGGCCCAAACTCACCCCACTCTCTGGAACCCCGAGAGCTGTGGTTGCATTTGGGCCAACCAAGCGAGGCTGATTTGAAGTCAGCCATTGATTGGTTCATTGGCCACAGGGGTGGGGCATCTTCCAGATCTCTCAGTCAGAGGCTGCGCTAGACTTGAATATCCTTCATTTTGACTGATGGAGTCAAAAAAATCTTGTTATAATCTATTTCTACCAAAATAATAACAATACTGACATACAGTGGCATTTAATTTTCATTCAGTTTGATTATTATTCAACAACAGAGAATCCACATCATTCCTTCGCACATCAAGCAGATGAATAGATGTAACTTTTTCTCCACAGTGACAAAAACCACTGACTGTGGCCCCAGCAACTACATAGAAACAATGAAATTAAATGATTGCATGTAAAATTAAACGATTCACCTGCTATGGCCAGTTTCACCTCTTCCTGATCCGCATTGTTGGGAATCATTATTTACATCAGTGTTTGACTTATGTAATCTTCAATAATTATAATTAATAATTAATTATTAATTAAATTATTAATAACCTTAAACTTCTTAGTTGAATCTGGGCACCACCAGAGTCTCTGGAATCATAAGTCAAACCTTAATCAGTCCCTTTTGCAGGAATGAATTCAGAACCAATAAATAAAGCAGACAAGAAGAAACTGTTCACACAATGAGCAGTGATCATTGACATGCTTATTTCTGATCAAGTCTGAGAATTTATTAACAAAATAGCCCGACCTTACAGCTGAATTATTCTGCAAATGACCTCTCTTTTTAACTACTTTCTTTAACGAGGTTGCTTGAAGCCCTGTATTTACTGTCATTTTTTTCTCCTCCATCTCGTAGTTATCATTACATACCTCAGGAAATAGACTGAGTTCAGAAAAGGAGATCATACAGGATATTAAATCTTAGTAATCTTAAACCTTAACTTTCTGACACTTCAGAGTATAACTATAATTTGAACCCCGGCAAATGAAATTCCCCTGAAATGCAGAGGGTTACATTTTGTGATTAAAAAACATATTCAACATTAATACACTGGATTTCTTTTGGTCACACCTTTCAATTAAGCTCCACTTCACACATTCATGTAACAGCTATTAGAATCAGTGATCCAGTACTTCTCAGGGGAACTTCAGATGTCAGCAAAATAAACATACAAAAACTTCTATAAAGTAAACATTTTTATCACACTATTTTATTTATTTATTTATTTTTATTCCAGTACCTTCATTGGTAACACTTTCCCAGAATGCAATGGAGTGTGATGTCTGCTACTAATATTCATTAGCAAATATCCAGTCCTCATAAAATTTGCATTATTGTTATCCTCAATCCTGAAAGTAAAAATGTCTGACATTGAGCCAGAGTGCTTCAAATGGTAGCCTCCTGTGCTACAAACACATATAACACCACCTAAACTGAAACTCACACACTGTACTGAAATTAACTCAAAAACTGAACACTGCTGTTTAAAGGGGCATTTTTGTTTGACAAGTTGTCTTTGATTTAAAAATAAAAACAATTTTAGTATTTTGTATCTGTCCTTTATCATTAGCTCTATTGTGGTTATTTATAGCAAGGATAATGTAAAATTTGACATTTTTCTTAATACCAAATACAGTTGGGAGAACAAAGTGAGGCCAAGGGTCTGCTGCAGCCAAAACATATATAATCTGTAGTTCTTTCAACCCCCGCGGACATGATCTCATTCCTAACCTTTCATGAAACTTGACAGCTCCTCACAAACCTCTTTCTAGAAGTTCCCCAGTTAAAGCTGCAGTATATAACTTTTACAAAAATATGTTTTTTGCATATTTGTTAAAACTGTCACGATGTCATGACAGTATGACACAAGACAGATAACCTGTGAAAAGATCGAGCTCCTCCACCTCCTCCCTGGGCTACTATTGCCATCTGCTCCTGACCTAAAACAACCAATCAGAGCTCGGAGGAATGTCTTAGCACTGTCAATCACCTTCATGTATGTGCCGCTGAATGTGCTAATAGTGAAGAAACAACTTAACGTTTCAGGAAAACTGTTGGTGGCCACGCTACTTAGCCTTAGTCTTAGCATTAGTGGCAGGCTATGTTGTTGGGAACTAGGAGAGAGCAAGAGGTAGTGTGTAAGCAGTGCATACAGGAGGGTGACTGACAGTGCTAAAACCCTCCTCCTGGCTCTGATTGGTTGTTTCTGACTTAGTAGTGTGTTTCTGCAGCTAGTATTAGGAGCACTGGGAAAAGGCAGAGAAACTTGATTTTTTCACAGATTATCTGTCTTATATTATACTGTCATGACATAATTATAATTTTAACAAATAGGTAAAAAACATATTTTTCAAAAAGTTACATACTGCAGCTTTAACACTTCAGAGGTTTTAAAGTCCTCTTTCCTGGCAAGCAGGTTAGAAGAAAGTATGTGTCTCTGTCGGAAGCTGACTCCAAAAGACCAGGCTTTCAGATTCACGTCCTGATTTGTAGTTCTTATCTGATCAGCACAGATAAGGTCAGTTTTATTGCAGGGGGGTTGTTTTGTCAGTGAGGTCTCCAGCACAAAGAATGTGATGCTTAGGAATGTGATCTCATCAGTCTGTGAATAAAAATATGGAGTTCAACAGCATGGACCTGATTTGTGCACCTGCTTGTGTGTAATCAAATGACGTAGGGTTCTGATGTTGTTCTGGAGGCTGAATCAGCACTCTGCTGCCACATTAGAGACTGGAATTACAAGTGCTACTTCAGCCAAAGTTTTGAAATCAAGGAACATTTCTCCAACTGTAGTGATCAAAAGGATGCTAGACTCTCTGATTTCCTGATCACTCGGGAGGAAATCCCACAGCAGTGATTTGGAAATGTACCGCAATGGAGGAGTAGCCTGCGTACCTTTATTTTTCCTAATGAAGACTCTAGAACAGTGGTCTCAAACTGCATTCCTCAAGGGCCAGAATCCTGCAACTTTTAGATGTGTCCCTTGTCGTACACACTTGAACTACATGATGAAACTGCCTCACTGGCATGCAGTCAAGCTCCACAGAGCTCTGCTAATGAGCTAATATTGGAGCCTGGTGTGCTAAATCAGAGAGAAATCTGAAAGTTGCAGGACTCTGGCCCTCAAGGAATGCAGTTTGAGACCACTGCTCTAGAACCTAGGTGAGGTATGGCAATAAGACTCTGAATGGGCTCTATTTCCGTTTCAAAGAAGATAACGTTGTGCCCAAGCTCCTTCAATAAATTGTAATTGTGTAAATTCAGAGCTTTTTAGGTTAACAGCTTCTCTATTTGCGGCCATGGAGTTGATGACACAGCTGAATATGCTAACAACTTTGCAGACTCCAGAAGTGCTTGGAGAGGGTAAGAGATCTAGGGAGCTGAAGACTTCAGCAGCACTTGAAATACTAGGAAACAACTTTATTTAGCAGACCAATGAGTTTTGACCTGTGTCCTACATTGGGGTCCCAAGGAACGTGTTGATCTGCTAATAAAGTTACCACAGTTGATGTCACCACATGTTTTTATCCATAGTGGCACTGCCAGAGACCTTTTATTTAAATGTCAGAATGCTGGTCTGTCTAGAAATCTTGTAGATAATTCACACAAAACATCACAGGTTATAGTAATAAGGCAGATATACCAAATATCTATGAAATGTACCTTTACTTTTTGTTCTCTGGCGTCAACAACCCCCTACATCCCCATGTTCCCTCTTCAACAAAACAAAGAAAAAGAGGTGGTTCATCAGGAAGACTGTGGACTTCACTCCATAACTGTAAGTTTAGATCAACTCCTCCTCCTAGTGACAAATTCAAATTAGCAGTGGTTAGGTTTTTTTCCTCCAAATACACAGCTAGATTCAAACAAATTCTTCTCCCCACCTCACCTCTCTCTGGTCTGGCCTACAAAAACCGCATGCCGGGGTCACTGCGCACTCCTCAAGCCAAACCAGACCCATAATTTTGCTTTTGTTTCAGTTGTAGCCTCAAACCCTGAAATATAAAGACCAGGGAAGGTCAGCATGCAGAGGGAAAGTGCAAGACAGAGGATGAGAGAGGCTTAAAGAAAAGCAAGAATGAAAGAAAGAATTAGATGAGAGATGGGATAAAGAGGAACCCAAGATTGTTTTTGAGAGTGGAGTGGTTTTCCAATCTGTTGAGGAAGTTTTTATTATACACCATGTGTGTGGACAGGAAGAGCTGTGTAACAAGGCACAGATTTCTCCAAACCACTGGCCATTACTGACCACTGCTGACCATTACACCCAAAGAGCTTTCACTATTTTTGGATTCAGGCTTTCCCCAGGTTAACAGAACACATTTACACCTAAGTATTTTGTCTACATATGACATAAAAACATCTATTTTCTAACATACAGTATATTTTATTTTCTGACCACTGCTGCTTAAATGAACAAAACAACATGTTCCTGTGATTATTACTAGAAATGCACTGATAAGAATTTTGTAATGTCTGTTTTTTGTAAACATTCTGATCAACTGATGCTGATTTCAGCTGACTCCAATTTCTCTTTAATAACTTATAAGAAGATGTAGGAATAGCATTAAAATATATTTTGTTTCTAGTCTCACTGCCTTGCTCAGTCATTATTTATTTATATCAGGAGCAGAAGATTAGTAGCTTGACAGGAAGCGGGGCAGAGAGGGAAGAGGAAGAGAGGGAAGACATGTGGTGAAAGGCTTAGATATAGAACCAGGTCAACTGAGTCTAGGACTATAGCCTCTGTGTATGGTGTGCCTACTGTACCACTGAGTCATGTGACATCCCACATTTTAGAATGTTAAAACAGAAAAAAAGCAAAGTATTAGCATTTTAATTAGCGATTGGCTCAGTTAGTTCTAATAAAACAGAAACTTTGGATAAAAGGATAAAACAGAGCAACTCCATTCAGGCTTCCTGTTAGTTGCTTAGCATCTTTCAGCCTGAATGAACCACAGACATGTTCAATACTGTTTCCCTTTAAATTTGCCCTTTATTGGGACAATAAAGGTTATTTGTATTCTATTCTAAACATCTTTTTATGCCTTCCTTTGATTTCATTTTTGAAATGTAGTGAAAATAGGATAATTCCCATTAAAAATGATCTTTGTCTCCTTTTTTGCCAGTGAGTTCTCATTCATTTTTACCAGATCTTCAATTTGCACACACACAATCATGGCTAAGAAGAATTTAAAGAAATTGGTAAACGTAACAGTCATGTTTTTGTACTGTGCAAACCCCATGCAGAAAGACCACTCACCGAGATTCAAGCCCAGGACCTTCTTGCTGCAAGGAAACAGTGCTACCAACTGTTCTACTGTGCATGGTATACTGTCTATACGAAATGCTAACCCATTGTTGTTGGTGGTTTTTTTTTTTTTGTTTTGTTTTGTTTTGTTGATTTTTTTGCACTGAAGCTGTGGATCCTCCAGATTTGTCAGCTTTAAAACTAAACCCTTGATTTGTTTAGCTGATATTTATTCCGTATCTGTTTGGCAACATCAAACTAAAAGTAAGTTGAAAAAAATTCTGCATATGAGTAAAAGCAAAGTCTGATCATGCAGTAAATGAAATCCCTTAATCCATAGAACCAACACTGGTTTTTAAGAAAGGTATGTGAACAGAAACTTGAAGTTTTTTTCTAACTTTTGAACTGCATTTTGAAAAGAAAACAGGTTAAATTCATTTTGTCATAAACTTGTTTATAGTGCATAAAATGTTACTCAAAATTTATTTGAAGATGTAGAACTACAGCTAAAATTAACACAATTTATGCACATTTCATACACAGCTGACATTTAACTAAGCCAAACCAGAGCTCCATTCTCAGTAAAACAGGTTGTTGTAAAATCTCTAAAGGTCAAAACCTATGAGCCATAAAGCTTCCATTGTGCAAATGGAGAGTCGTGGAGGTGGTGTGGTATGAGGGTCATCGACTGAAACCCAAAAACCTCAACCTTTTTTTAAAGGAAAACAAACCAGTTTTATTTGAGAGCCAGTCCATTGCACTTCATTCCTGTGACCTCAGGAAGCTTTGTGTTTGGGTCCAGTTCTTGGCCCACTGCTCAATCATCAGGACACCAGGCAGATCTATGACAGATGTTAAGGCCAAAATGAAATTTGGCCCTGGCCACAAACAAGTAAAATTTGGCTGATGAGTCCATGTTTCATGTGAAGTTGATGGTCTGACAGCACATGGACAACAGCACAAGTTTACCCTGGCAAGGACTGGTATTTTGTCGATCATGTGATATATTACTTGGATCACCATCATCCATTGTATAAATATCTAGTCACATTGTGGAGGTTTTGAATAATGGCAGAAAGGGAACAAACACAAAAAAGGAAAGTGACATTTACACAAGCATTTCACAGCTATAAAAACCTTACAACCAAGCATCTTTGCTGTAATTGTACTCCATTGCTTGTTCTGGCACACCACAGTATTATATATACTAAAGTAGGAGAAATTTATAATACTTGGCATAACATTCTAGTGAAGAAGGAAGCTTAGTTTATTTTGACATTTATGTAAGTCTAAAATCTTAAAATAATGTTGTTTTAAGTTCATTATTTGTTCCCTGCTGACTTTCTAATTTTGCTCACAAACAAATAACTGAATAATTTTACATTTTCAGTGTGGATAAACCATTAAAAAAATCCAAAAATAATGTTGCATGGTATGACCGAACTATTTGATCCCTTACAATAAGGCAAGATTCTTTTCTAACTCAATCAACACCTAACCTTAATTTGTAATGTGTACAAAGCACACCTGTCTGCAGAATCAATTTCTTCTATTCCAACCTCTCTGCCACCATGGGCAATGCATTAGCATTGGTCCTTGGAGTCCTTTGACACCAAGGACCAAATCATAGATCTGCACAAAGCTCCTTTATCCTTGCTGTAGAAGGCACATCTACAGCCCGCCCTACATTTGTTATTAAAGATCTGAATGACTCTACAAAGATAGTAGGGGAAAAAGAAGCTCTATGATATCAACTCAATCAGTCATGTTTGTAGGAAGAAAAAAAAGCGTAGTATAACCCAAAAAGAGCATTTCCACAGTCAAGCATGGAGGTGGAAACATTATGATTTGGGTACAGGACAATTTTGCCACACTGAGGAGCCAAAGGATGGAATGATAAAACAGTAACTGAAGTTTTTCGGTTGTTTGAGGGAGCCAGATCATGTGACTCAATTCCTGTCAAGAGCCATCAAAAGACTGGCCTATTTTTTTAGTGGTTTTCAGGAAGCCAGGAAACTTGTTTTATCCAGGAAAAAAAAATCACTGAAAGAATTACAAAGGGTAACATTTGGATCAGAATCAGCATTATTAGGTGATTATTTGTTGACCCAGATTTGACAGAGCTGTTATTCTAAGAAATATTACACTTTGCTCAGTTTCTGTCACTTTGCCTATTTGAGTCATCAGGCACTAACCTTAAATGAAACATGTCACACAGTTCCCCTGTTGTGTATTTGGTGAAGACAAAGTGATCAATCAATATGACAATGTGTGTTTGGATGTCAAAAAAACACCACACTCTGCCTCTTGTGCCTGTTTTCCTTCTCACTTAGCAGAGTGCTGAATTTTGAAGAGAAAAATTGCAAAGAAAAAAACAGCTTGCAAAGTGCAACCCAGTTCCCATTATTTGTGTGAGGGAGCCAATGAATGAAGAGAGTCAATATGTAAACATCACTACCTTAATTGGTTTTTAGTATATTTGGATATTTGATGAATATTCTGTTTCTACATGAAAAAAATAAAAAAAAACAGAAGCACCATCAAAATGAAGGGCCCGTTATTAATTTGTGAGTAAAATTACCCCTCAACTGTAGTTTTTTTTTCTTTTTAACTATTTTAATTCCAAATGGCCAGCAAAGGACATTGTATTGAGTCTTCTCTCCACCTTGACAAAAATGCAAACTGATCTACATTTTTTCATCTGTGCCATTCCGTACATTTAGAATCAAAATTCTTAGAACCCTGCTTTGAAGATGAAATCTACACACCTCTCTCCTGAAGTATCATTAAAACTGAGATGCAGTTCAAAGGAATTATGTGCTAACTGAACTAAATCTAATCCTACGCTCTGTTATTAGACACGAATCCTGTACAGGCTCTTTATTTTTACCATGAAATTAATATAATGTAATGAGGTCAGTAGAATTTTAAAAAATCCAATACAATTTACCATAAAATTTTGTATGCAAAGCTTTCCCAAAATGGGTAAACTCTTTGTCTTGAGTGGATTGTGCCTCCAATAAATGGAAAGTTAAAGATATTATCAGCTCATCTTTTCCTGCAAAGACAGATCCTGGTGTGACCATTATGATTTATTTTGGTGATTCAATGCATTGAAAGCCAAGCAAAACAGCTATGTTTCCTCTTTAATAAGTGTGTCAAATTCATTTAATCATTTCATTCTTTTACCAGTTGATTTCAGATATCATACAGTCCATCTGAAAGATCATGGTATAGTGTTTAAGTGTGTGTGCCCTCATAAGTTGTCCATGCTTCAGCTGTGTGTGGTATGAGCTAGATAACCTTCCTGTCTTCACCGCTGTCTTCCAGTGCAAGCAGCAGCTGTCCTCAGCATCAGAAACTGACCCTGTCATCCTGTCCTGATCCTTAGAGTGTCCCAGATAAGTATTCATACCCTCTACAGGCATCGTTTAACTGACAAGTTTTCTACCCCAACAATCTCCTTTTAAGAATAGAATTATTTCCGTGTTGGTGTTTGTAATGTCTTCTTTTTAGTGGTACCTTTAAAATGACAGATTTGTTGTCATGGCTGACCATGAACCTTGTGGACCTATCTATGTGTGGTAAAAAGGAGCAAATTCCCAACACTTATGCTCCACAGGTGAGAAGACAGTCAAGTGGACGATGGATCATGAATTACACATTAGACTTTGCACAGCTGGTTCAAGCTACAGTGATGGCAACTAAGTGAGTAGCCTGGAGCATGTGCAGCACTTGTGTCAACTCCCTGTCAAGCCTCCTCCACTGGGTTGACCTTGGGTGCCCTCTTCAAGCCCCCTTCAGCCTCCTCTGTGGATCTGTGGTGAGGCAATACCAAGAAACATTCAAAATAAAAATACCAATGAAGGCTAAACAGCCTTTGTATTTCCTCTTGCTTTTTCCGGTTTGTTCAAACAGTATGTTTGAACAAACCAGAGAGGAATCATTCTTAGGAGTATAGATTCAAATCTGGAATTTCTCCAGTGTTTGTAAAACCCAAAAAGAAGACCTACCACTTTTCCATTCTTTCCACTCTGCCCAGGTTACTGTATAGCTAAGCTGAAAATCAGGGGTTTGTGTGAGTAGAGGCTTCATGGCAGGGCTCTTATGGTTTACCTGAAGGACAACCACAGTGTAAATCCTCTCCCCTGAAGGAGGATATCCAGGATGTGGCACTGAAGGAAAACAGAAATATGTGTGAGTGTATTTGAGAGAGGGAGACAAACAGAGAAAGTGTGAGAAAGAAAGAGCAAAAGGGAGAGAGCATGAGGGAAAGAGGCGGGTTTATCATGCATGCATGCATATGTGTTGGCGTGAGTGTGTCTGTGTGTATACGTGTGTGGTCCTCTTTGTGAGGTGGAAAATTATTTTTAAATTTAAGTTAAATATTTGCTTTTCCTTCAAGTTGCCAGTGATGCTTTTAGAACTAAAGCAAGACTTGATGCTTGTGAGGTGTTTGTAAAAATGAATGGAATGGATGTTACTGCATGATCTTATGAATGAGCGAGAGCATTTGCGAGGGGATCTCCTGACTAGCTCACCACAGCACATGAGAAGACAGCAAAATGTGAGCAATCATAATCTTGTTTATTTTCATCACAGTAGATTTTGAGCCTCTCCCCCTCCAGGATTTACATTGAGAAAATACACAGACACAGCTTCAGACATCACAAATGAGTAACTTGGCATCTGTGGTACTATGGCAAAACCCAAACAAAAACCCTACTTTGTTTAGTCAATCTGACCGATACTGTGGACTGTGGGCAACTATTCTTGGCAGTGATTAGCTGCAGTACAAGAGTTTATGTCATTTTCCATTCTGGTAGAAGCATTGTTCTAACTTTAATAAACATGAAAAATGTGGAAAAAATGTAAATCAGTACAAAAAAAAGTAGTAATGCTAATCACAGCAGAAAGGAAAGACTAAATGATGCTGATCCTTTTTTTCTCAGAAAAAACAAAACAAAAGGTTTATGAGTGTAGTGGCACAATTAATCAAATTGTGCCACTACACTGATTTGATTTTTTTTGGCTTCAAACAATTATGAAAACAAAGATGACTGTCAAAAAATGTTTACTTTTCATGGTATAGTTTTGTCATTTTTCACTTTAGAAGTATGCTAATATTTTGTAACTTCTCCCGACTGATACCAACCCTTACAAAGGCTGAACCCATGTGTGTTGTGTGGTCTTGTTTTAAAAACTATGTGCAAGTAAAGATGGCAGAAACAGGAGTAAAGTTAATTGTGCCCTTGATGGGTATGAATCAACACAAGGCTGCTATATAACATCCTGCTGTAGACATCACCATTTTGTACTGAGAAGAAACAAGACATAAAAACTAGTGTACTATATAAAAAAATGGTTTAGTGAAAAAATCTTCATGCCAAAGAGTAGCAGTGGGACCAACGACCAAACCAAAAAGATATACTTCTTCCAACCCCTCTTTGATTATCTCACCTAATAGGTGGACATTTTAATACCACTGTAGTTTTTTAAAGAACTTTTTAAAGAAGTTTTCTCTTTGATGTGCCAATCTGTACTCTTGTATGCATTGTTCTCTGTTTTGTTGGTTTTGTATGTCCTTGATATATATTAAAGCAATAAAAAAATAAAGTAAAAAAAAAAAAAAGGCTGTAAAACATCTGGAGCTCTTTGGTGGCTGAAATATTCCTGCTAAACTTTCACTACCCACTGTTTCTCTCTGGATGCCTCTGAGATAATGCATTTTATGGACAGTCAAAAAGATGACAAAAGGAATCTGATGCATCTGAGCAAAAGCATAGATCTGCAGTGCGTATAATCTGCCCTACTGACTAACCCATGATCTCTGCTTTGGCACATCTTTAGTATGCCCCAATTCTTTCTGATAAAATTATGATATTGCCCACCCTCAGAAAAAAAAAAAAAAAAAAAAAAAAAAAAAAAGAGTTGTTCTTCAAAAAAAATGGTAATGGTCAATAATACAGTTTTACAAAATGTAGTTGAAAACTGACTCTGTCTGTTTAAAACTGGCTATGCAAAACACGGCCACATGGCTCACTGGGAATGCTGTTGACAAACTCACTGAAAGCAAGCCAACAACAGGTATCATGAGTTGTTTTGTCAGGGACACCAAAGTAGTTTGCAGCTTGTCTTTTTGTTTGTTTGTTTTTTAACTTAATTGATCATTTCTAAAACATATTCCAAAGCTAACAAGGTTTTAGTTGGTAACATGTTTCCCTCATCATGAAAACACTTAATTTGCAAAACATTCCTCAGCTCGTCCCCACAGGTGTTGAGGTCTTCTTATATTTTCAAGATGGTAATCAGTGACAGCAGACAAGACCAACAATGACAAGCCTGCAGGTCATAAATACGTGATGTTTAAGAAAACAATTTTCCGTCGGCAAAAATGTTTTCCTACCACCCTTCACCGTTCACTGCCTGGTGTGAAATCTCCAGCTGCAGGGAGAGCTACCTACATGATTCTTGCTTACCTGCTGCCAAAGACTTCCAGGCTCCTCATTCCTGTGCATCTCTCAGCACTGAGGCTCTTACCCTCTTCTATACTCTGCCAGAAAAGCACCTGAGGGTCTATGCTTCTCTGCTGGTATTTCTGCTGAAAGCTGTAATAAATCATTTGCCTTTTGTCTCTCAGCTTTCTGCCTACTTTCCTAATGTGTTTTCTCTCCATGATCCTGGTTTCAGAGTTGAAAGAGGCCTGCTTTAAATAGCCGCAGGTTGTGCTAGGACAGATTCAGTGCTGTCTTTGCATTCTCAGTGATTCTTGCTCCTTGTCATCACTCCGATGCCCCATTTCCCTCAGGCTGAATACCACAGGAAGCAAACCGTTGAAGGTGCACCGTGAGAGTCACAGGTAAAAGGTAGAAAGAAAAGGGAAAAAATAAAGACATCTGTCAGAATGTAAAATTAAAATGAAATAATTTACACTCTGCTGACTTTTATTTCTAGCCACAAGTGTTTTGAGCAAGCTTCTGTATCAAATGCCTTTGTGGTGAAGTAACTTTTCAAAGGAGAAAGACGTGTTTATTCAAGGAGGAGAATTTCATTTTTGAACCAAACTGACTTTGTATAGAGAGCACCTCAGCAGGCCATGTAAATATCAGAAAGGTTTTTTAATAAAACCATGAGGGATGACTGCTTCCAAAAAACATATTATCTATGGAGAGGTCACAGTGGGAAAGTGGCCGGCCCTTTTGGTGGCCAGAAAGTCCGAGGAGATCACTGGAATTCTTTTGGTCAGAGTTTAGGTGCTTGAGCTCAAAGCGTCCTGACAGCCCCTTCCTCTTCATGTCATCCCCTCTAAGCACACAGTCTGACGCAGATGCATGCACACGTGGAGACGCACTTGCACAAACAGACACATGTACTCTTCTGCTATCCAGCTTAGTGGCTTGGAGCTCTTGCAAAGTTCCCTGAATCGCCCCTCCTGCAATTTGAGTTTGTGGGACCAGACTTCCTAAAAACAATGGAATGGACTAATCTGAGGATTTGCCAGTGGATTTGATAAAGGCCTATGTGTTATGCCAACGTTTCTCTTGCCTCTTAAAAACTTTTCATCTTGGCTTGTCAATCCCTCCCATTCTGCTTCTTTTTGTATGTATAAGTATATATAAAAGAAGGGAATGGATTACCAAAGGTACTGTGTCCCTAATTAAACTCTACTCTGTCTTACTTCTCGCCCTCTCAACTCAATCTTTCCTGTGCTCGGTTTGATAGACACCAAGTAGTGATTAAATGGCTGGATCTTTTCAAAAATTTGCCACTTTTGGCTTTGAAGGGTCAGTTCCAAGTTCCAGTACTCTTATGATTCTCATAAAATATACATTTTACTTAGTCTAGTTTAGCAGTTATGAATAGTTTGTGTGTTAATAGAGTAATTTCACAATCAAAGTTTTCATCAAAGCCTATTTTTTCTTTTTTGCTACAGAAAATACTCAAACTTTTTAATGAATGCCATCTCCAACAATACTGAAATACAGCCTGATACTGAAGGTTTCTGAAAGGTTTTAAACAGGTTTAAATTGATTAATACTTTGTTGATGAAGCTCAAAATTGACCTGTTTCCACTGATCATCCTTGAGATGTTTTAGAACTTAACTTGAGTCCACCTGTGATAAATTCAGTTGCTTGGCCTTGATTTGGAAAGGTACACACCTGTCTATATAAGATCCCACAGTTGACAGTGTATGTCAGAGTGCAAACATCAAGAAAGAAACCATAGCAATTGTCTGTAGACCTCAGAGAGAGGACTGTCTTGAGGCACAAATCCAGGGAAGGACAGAAAAATTTCTGCTGGTTCCAGTGAGCTCAGTGGCCTCCATCATTCGTAAATGATGGAGGCCATGAAGTTTGGGACCAGCAGGACTCTTCCTAGAGTTGGCTAGCCATCTAAACTGAGGAATTGGGGAAAAGTGCATTTAGTCAGGGAACCCCATGATCACTCTGTCAGAGCTCCAACATTCCTCTGTGGAGAGAGTAGAAGCCCCCAGGAGGACAGCCATCTCTCCAGCAATCCACCAATCAGGCTTATATGGTAAAGTGGCCAGATGAAAGCCACTTCTTAGTAAAGGTCACATGGCAGCTGGTCTGGAGTTTGCCAAAAGGAATCTGAGGGACTCACAGAACATGAGAAACAAAATTCTACAGTCAGATGAGACAAAGATTGAACTCTTTGGTGTGAATGCCAGGTGTTATGTTTGGAGGAAACTCCACCATCCCTTCAGAGAAGCATGGTTGATGGCAGTTTCATCCTATTGGGATGTTTTGCAGGGGCAAGAATAGACAGACTAGTTAGGACAGAGGGAGAGGTGAATGCAGCAATGTTCAGAGAATTCCAGGATGAAAACCTGCTGCAGACCTCAGACTGTGGTGATGGTTCATTTTTCAGTAGGACAGCGACCCAAAACACATGGCCAAGATCTGAAAGGAGTGGCTTCAGAACCACTCCATGAATATCCTGGTGTGGCCAAGCCAAAGTCCAGACTTGAATCCAATGGAACATCTCTGGAGAGATCTGAAATTGGCTGCACAGACGTCTCCCATCCAACACTATCAACTACAGAGTGAATTTTCTTACACCCACATTTCCTGTTTACTGCATTATATTCTTATGCACTGCTTACTTCCATACATAAGAGGTTTTTGTATCTTCAAATATGTTTAGGAAATGTTCCCAATTGTAACATACAACTTCTAACAACTTTTGAGAGGGGGTCCTGCAGTGGTGCAGGGGTAGAGCAATCCACATACTGGCAACCACAGGCTCGAGCCCTGGCCTGTTGACCTCTACTCTAATGTCTTCCCCCTCTCTCATAACCCACTTTCCTGTCACTCCACTATCAAATAAAGGCCACTAGAGCCACAAAAATCCTTTAAAAAAAACTTTTGAGAGTGTTTCACACTGGTGGAAGATGTATATCAGTTTGGGTGTATAAAAAAAAAAAATTCCCTTCTCACCCTCCACGGGTGGTCTTTCTCAACCTCTGAGCTCGGGTCCTCTACCAGAGGCCTGGGAGCTTGAGGGTTCTGCGTAGTATCTTGGCTGTGCCGAGAACTGCGCATTTCTGGACTGAGATGTCTGACGTTGTTCCTGGGATTTGTTTTAGCCACTGCTCCAGTTTGGGGGTGACTGCCCCGAGGGCCCCGATGACCACAGGCACCACTGTGGTCTTCACCTTCCAGGCCTTCTCCAGTTCCTCTCTGAGGCCCTGGTATTTCTCCAGTTTCTCGTGTTCCTTTTTCCTGATGTTGCAATCACTTGGTATTGCTACATCCACCACAACGGCTTTCCTCTGTTGTTTATCCACCACCACGATGTCCGGTTGGTTCGCCATTACCATTTTGTCTGTCTGGATCTGGAAGTCCCACAGGATCTTAGCTCGGTCATTCTCCACCACCTTTGGGGGTGTGCCCCACTTTGATCTCGGGGCTTCCAGTCCATATCCTGCACAGATGTTTCTGTACACTATGCCCGCCACTTGGTTATGACGTTCCATGTACGCTTTCCCTGCCAACATCTTGCACCCTGCTGTTATGTGTTGGACTGTCTCAGGGGCCTCCTTGCACAATCTACACCTTGGATCTTGTCTGGTGTGGTAGATCTGTGCCTCTATCGCTCTTTGTGTTTAGGGCCTGTTCCTGTGCAGCCAGGATGAGTGCCTCTGTGCTGTCCTTGAGTCCAGCTTTTTCCAGCCATTGGTAGGATTTCCTGATATCAGCCACTTCAGTTATTTGTCGGTGGTACATCCCATGTAGGGGCTTATCCTCCCATGATGGTTCCTCCAGCACCTCATCCTCTGGTCCCCATTGTTTGAGACATTCGCTGAGCACATCGTCGGTTGAGGCTTTGACCTTGATGTATTTATGGATCTTGGATGTTTCATCCTGGACAGTGGCTCTCACACTCGCTAGTCCTCTGCCTCCGTCCTTACGGCTCGCGTATAGTCTCAGGATGCTGGATTTAGGGTGGAACCCTCCATGCATGGTTAGTAGTTTCCGAGTTTTAACATCCATGGTCTTTATCTCTTCCTTTGGCCAGCTTATTATTCCTTCAGGGTATCTGATTACTGGCAAGGCATAGCTGTTTATCGCACGGATCTTGTTCTTGCCATTGAGCTGGCTTCTCAGGACTTGCCTTACTCGTTGGAGGTATTTGGCTGTGGCTCCTTTCCTTGTGACCTCATCGAGGCTGCCATTTGCTTGTGGTATTCCCAGGTACTTGTAACTGTCCTCAATGTCTGCTATTGTTCCCTCTGGGAGTGAGACCCCTTCTGTGTGGATGACCTTCCCTCTCTGTGTAACCATCCGACCACACTTCTCTAGTCCGAATGACATCCCAATGTCAGTGCTGTAGATCCTGGTGGTGTGGATCAGTGAGTCGATGTCCCGTTTGCTCTTAGCGTACAGCTTGATGTCATCCATGTAGAGGAGGTGACTGATGGTGGCTCCGTTCTTGAGTCGGTATCTGTAGCCAGTCTTGTTGATGACTTGGCTGAGGGGGTTCAGACCTATGCAGAACAGCAGTGGGGACAGAGCGTCTCCTTGGTATATGCCATATTTGATGGACACTTGTGCAATTGGCTTGTAGTTGGCTTCAAGGGTGGTTTTCCACATCCCCATCGAGGCTGCAACGAAGGCTCTTAGAGTCCTGTTGATGTTGTACATCTCTAAGCATTCAATGATCCAAGTGTGTGGCATTGAGTCATAGGCTTTCTTGTAATCAATCCAAGCCGTGCACAGGTTGGTGTGTCGGGTTTTGCAGTCTCGGGCGACTGTTTGGTCTACCAGGAGTTGGTGTTTGGCTCCTCTGGTATTTATGCCGATGCCCTTCTGTGCTGTACTCATGTATTTATCCATGTGGCCACCTATCTTAGCTGCTATGATGCCTGACATGAGCTTCCATGTTGTAGAGAGACAGGTTATTGGCCGATAGTTGGATGGGACCGAACCCTTTGAGGGATCCTTCTGGATCAGGATTGTGCGCCCTTCAGTTAACCATTCAGGGTGAGTCCCACTTTGTAGCAGCTGGTTCATTTGAGCTGCCAGTCGCTCATGGAGGGCAGTGAGTTTCTTTAGCCAGTAGGCATGGATCATGTCAGGACCTGGTGCTGTCCAGTTTTTCATACCTGAGACTCTTTCTTGGACATCTGCCACTGTGATAGTTACTGGGGCTTGCTCAGGGAGGTTGCTGTGGTCATCTTGTAGAGAGATTAGCCACTGTGCATTGCTGTTGTGGGTCGCCTCCCTTTCCCATATGCCTTTCCAGTACTGTTGGGTCTCCAGCCTTGGTGGGTCTGCTCTGTTGTTATTACCCTGCTATTGAGAGTACACTTTAGCTGGTTGGGTGGAGAAGAGCCGGTTAATCCTCCTGGCTTCATTTTCTCTCGTGTACCTCTTTAGGCAACTGGCCAAGGCTTGGAGCCTTGGCTGTACCGCTTGGGTACTGGTCTTTTGATTGCTCTTTGGAGCTCTGACAATTGGCTCACTTCCCTCCTTGTTACCTTGATTTTAGCCTCTAACCGTCTTTTCCATGGTGGGTATTGAATCTCATGGTTGCTCCTATAGCCGAGCATCTCAAGGATCACTGATGCTGAGTTGTACACCAGCTCATTGGTTTCCGTTATGGTGTTGGTAGGGATCATTCTCAATGCTGCATTCACATCTTCAATGAGACTTTCTGATGGTACTTCACTCAGCCGTTGTAATTGGCATCGGGATTGCCTGGTGTTCATTCGGGCCACGATCCTACCTCTCAGGTCAGTTGCTGCCTCGTTCAGCTGTGATGGTTCGTTCATTATTGGGGCTGCATACCCAATCTCCAGGTGGGGAGTTGAAGCTAACTCCCCTCTGACCTGGCGTCCTGGCTCCCCCTTGCCGTAGCATTTGTGTTGTACCTCGTCTATCTCAAGTTGTGACAGCATTTGCCGTTTGCGGATGTTGGAACACTGAGCTACTAGTTGTTTGGCAGTTAGTGTTGAATGGGGATGTCGACGTAACCATTCCTCCCACATTCTTTGCATGTAACCCCTCTGACTAGGGTTACTTGAGTAGTAGCATTCCAACAGATCCAAATTTTCACCTCTCGCCCAATTCCGTCTTGTTCCAGTAACCCATTTTTTGTGAAGGTGCCCTGGTTCCCCAGCACCTGATGCAGACCTTGTTTGGCCAGGCGACGTCTGAGTCGGCATGGCGTGTATTCCTTTGTCACTCATCATGAGGTAGGCAGTAGCGCGAAGGATCATATATATATATATATATATATACTCTAAATGCACATATTGTATATGTTTCTTTTTTTAATTACCATACACAATGGCACATTTCTTTTGATCAAAGCATACCATTTTTAATAGCTGTATAGTATTATTTTTGTTATGTTGTAAATTTGCCCTTACAGTACAGGCTCTTATTCTTAGTTTATTTATTTATTTTTTTTACCTTTGTGTGAATATCCATGCTTCTATTTACCTTAACTAGCTGCTTTAACACCTCAATTTCCCCACTGGGGGACAATAAAGGATATCTCTAGTCTATTCTAGTTTAACCACTACCGACTCCTTCATTGTGGAAAAGAGTGTTTTGAAGAGGCTTGGCATGAAAACATGGATTTCAATAGGTAACTAAAACCTATTGCGAATAACTGTTATTGAACTCAATATATTGTAGGGATATCATGATTAACTAAGGTAACTAAGATGTAACAATAATCGAGTAATGTGCTTGGGTTTAAAAACACCAACTTCAGATGGCAGAGTAATATTTTTCTTGGTTAATATGTGTAGTGCAGGGCTGTGACAATGTATTTGCACTCTTACAAACTTCTTCTGTCTTCTGTTTTTGCATTAAAGCTGCAGTGTGTAACTTTGCACCGCTCCTGACCTAAAACAAACAATCAGAGCCAGGAGGAATGTCTTAGTGCTGTCAGTCAACTTCATTTACGCGCTGCTAAATATGCTAATGGTGGATAAACAACTTACCGTTCCAGGAAAACCGTTTATCCATCGTCATCGGTGGTCATGCAAGCTAGCATGGGAATTCACAATAGTCATTCCTAGTTGCAGCACAGCAGAGATCAAGGGTAGGGGGGGAAGGAGGGATGACCAGCGGCACTCAGACACCGACTGACAGCACTAAGACCCGTCTCCTAGCTCTGATACATTGTTTCTAGATAGCACTGGGAGAAGGCCGAGCAGCTCGGTTTTTTGTCTCATACCATTCTGTCACGACATAGTGACAGTTTCAACAAATGTAGAAAAATATTTTCTTTATAAAAGTTACATACTGCAGCTTTAATTTAATCAAACTTCAATGTTTCAGATCATTAGACTCATTTTAAGATTTAAGGTAACCTTAGGAAATACAAAAACAGGTATTTGAAAAATGATTTCATTTATTTTGTGAAAAAATCCCCCCCGCCTCCCCTCCATATTTCTGGGGGATACCTGAGTTCATTTTCAAGAGCAGCACCCAGGCTTGATTACTCAGATCTGTACAACCAGGAAATCCTTTTCATGTTGCCCTGTCTGACAACATGAAGCAGACAGTAAGCAACCTATCATTCACTGATCCAAATAAATTCAAGAACAGAAGGGAAACAAAGTTACTCATTTATCAGAGCAGGAAAAACAGACATTTTTTTATTAAACATAAACAGAGTCAGAAGTAAATGTGTAGTAATGAGATGTATTCTGAAAGGTCATTTACACTTCCACCAAATAATTAATATTGTGGTGGAAGCGTCATGCAACGGAGCCATTTTGGGAGCTACCTGCATTATGGTGTCTATCCCTTGTTCATAGAACCATGCATTTTGCTCTCTAGCAGAAAATGCAGCCAGAATGTTTGGCCTGCTATCAGTTTGTGACCATAAATTTAAGTGCTTTTGGATTGTGCAACACAACAAAGATCCGAATCACAAGCTAGTCTCTGTCTGAATGGCTCCAAAACCCACTAAAAACAGCCACTAAGGTTTAGAAGTGAACTAAATCCAATCAAGATGCAATGTCGTGACCTTAAACAAACCTAAAATCCCCCAACGTGCAAGAAATGAAGCTGCAAATGAGATTGGGCTAAAATTCCTCAATAGTCATTGCCAGTTGTTGGGGTGAAGGGTGACCCAGTTAATTATTAGGTTTAGTGGGCAATTTCTTTTTCAAATAGAATAAGATTGTATTGGATAGCATTTTTTTTCTTAAAAGTATTTAGAGTTGAGACCAGAAGTTTACATACACAGAATAAAGAGACAAACACCTTTGTTTCCTCACTGTCTGATGTTAACTCAGACCAAACTTCTTTTGTTTTAGCTCAGTTAGATTTACCCAGATTATTTCTATTTGCTAAATTCCACAATAAAGATTTATTTAATAATATCTTCAAAATCAGAAGTTTACATATGTTTCCTGTGTTTGGTTGAATTAACTTTGAACTGTATGACTTGGGTCAAACCTTTTAGGTTTCTTTCCACAAGCTTCTCATAATAGTTTGCTGAAGTTCTGGCCCATTCCTCCTGACAGAACTGCTGTAACTGAATCAGGTTTGTAGGCCGCTTCGCTCCCATACACCTTTTCAGATCTTCCCACAAATTCTCTATAGAACTGAGATCAGGGCTTTGAAATGGCCACTCCAAAACCCTGACTTTGTTGTTCTTATGCCAGTTTGTAACCACTTTGGGTGTATACGTAGAATCAATACCCATTTGAACAACCCATTTGGACCTGAGCTTTAACTTCCTGGATAATATCTTTAGCTGTTACTTCAATATTTCTACATAATGTTCTTTCCTCATAATGCCATCTATTTTATGAAGTGTACCAGTTCCTCCTTCAGCAAAACAGCCCCACAACATGATGCTGCCACCCTCATACTTCAGTTATGATGGTGGTCCCAGGCTTACAAGTGTCTCCCTTTTTTCCTCCAAATGTATTGATGGTCATTATGGTCAGACAGTTCAATTTTAGTTTTGTCAGATCACAGGACATGTCTCTAAAAATGAAGATCTTTGTACCTTTGTATACATAGGTACAAAGAAGGAGATGGGTTCTGTGTCCCACAGATGAGCATGTTTCGGTACAAAGTGTGCAGATGTACCCCAAAACAAAAGCCAAAGAAAAGTGTACCAACTTGGCAAGGAGGAAGCCAATGCTCCAAAACAAACATAAAATCTAAAGATATCAGTCAGGAAGTTAAAGCTCAGGACCAGATTGATTGTACAAATGGACAATGACTCTAAGCACACACCCAAAGTGGTTCATGTAAGTTTTTATTAGGTTACTTTTCATATTTCATCTACTGTAGATCTGAAATTTTAATTCTTATGGTCTTAAACAGACATGAAATTAACTTAATAAAAAATCTGTTTTTCAGTCTCTCTTTCTTTCAGTCTCTTTTTCGCTGTCCTGGCCCACTGCACTCGTTGTCTTTAGAGTATCTCCCTTCCTTAACATCATGGTATAACCCTAGTCTGTCTTTGCATGATATGACCATCAAAACAAAGTCCAGGCTCTCCACCATAGGAGTCGGTTCTTTCTGTTCAAATCCTAAAAAGACTCACCTTTTAGACCCAGCTCATTTGTGAACAACACATCACTAACATTCAGACAGTCACTGGTTGCCCTGAAAAGGTTCAGGCAGATGAGTCCCAACAGGAGTGAAAGCATTGCTGTGTCGGGGTCACAAGCCAAAAGGTCAATCCTCAGAGGTCAGGCCGAGGTTAATAAGGTGTTTTGTCACTCGAAGAATATGTCTAATCCCCCTGAGACTAAAAAGGATGCATCTCTTCTTTGGCAAACTTCACAGGCAGCCACTAACCCCCTTCTGATTCTCTCTATAAGCCTCCTCTTTCAAGTCCCCTCCTCTTTGTTGTCCACCCTTTGTTGTTCATAATGACAAAGGAAAATGATCAAAAGCCACGGTTAGTCTGGGATTAATTTACGGCAACATTTCCGAAGCCCTTTTCTTTCGATTTGCTCATCATCCATAATACAGCAGCCTGCTTGATAGGATTAATTACCTGATTCCCATGACACAATTAAAATTCCAGCCTTTAGCCCGAACTCTGTGAGCTGTCTGGATGGATAAAACACTTTTTGGCTTAACAATGCTGACGTTAGCCCACTTGATGAGGGTATTATTTTAATAGAAAAGAGTCTCTTATTCATTATCTGCATGTGGCCATCAATGAGACACAAGCACAGAAAATGAGAGCAACCCAAAAGGCTGGCAGACTGCCAGCTCTGCAAGAAAAAAGCTGTGCCCACCCGTTAATCTACAGTGCCAGTGTCAGTGTCTCAACTAGACAGCTGGAGACAATAAAAGTGGAAAACTGGCTCCTTTCTTCCTCTATGGTCTTTGCTCAACTCACAAATATCCAGTTTCAGATCTACTGTCACTCATTGGATTTGTCATTTATTTGACTGTATAATAAAATAACATTTTCCTCCAAAACCAGGAGCAATAACTGTTTTCACAGTCTGACTGTTTTCACAGTCTTTCCAAAAATAGCTGCTGCGCTGAGGACAGAGTGGAGCTAAAACTACAGAGTGCATTTTCTTACGCCCATATTTCCTGTTTACTGCATTATATTCTTATGCACTGCTTACTTCCATATGTAAGAGGCTTTTGTATCTTCAAATATGTTTAGAAATTATTCCCAACTCTAACATACAACTTCTAACAACTTTTGAGAGTGTTTCACAAAACCACTGGTGGAAGATATATATCAGAGGCATATCCATGTTTGTGTGAAATGTGTTTTTTCAAATATGCGTGACTACTTCATTGAGGAAACCCACAACATGAGGTCAAGGTCCTGTGGTGTGTTGTTCCACTGATGGCGGCGGATGTGCCATATAGAGGACAAACAGGCATTTCCACAAACAAAAATATGGGGGAAGCCCACAACTATATTTTCCACTTGTTTGTGAAGTAACCACGCTGTTATTGTTTTACTGCCAAAATGAATTACCGTGGTTTAAGTAGACACTCTGCCTTCTTCTGCTTGTAGGAATTTGCCTAAAAATACAATGATACATACAGTGACTAAATTGTAAATCTGTTTCTAAAGGTGCAATTGATATGAAATGTAGCTTCCCCCCCTTTTTTACATGTCCTGTCTTGGCATATCAGGTATACTATACGAAAAAGCCATTTGCCTACATTTATCATGACAGTTTTTATCTACTAAAAGGATAGCTCAAGATAATTTCCTTGTTGTATCATTGACTCTATTATACCAAGGCTGTATCTCGTATCAAATTGGATTGGCCACATTGATGGAAAAGAAGCCTGTGTTTATATGACCTTAAACCATTAGGATTATTTGTATGGATGTGTGAACAAACATGTGTGTAGAACTAAGTTTATTTTTCTGGTGTATGTGTGCTTGTTGATTTTGTTACCCAGTTGGAATTGTTAGAATGGTGAGAAGTACAGAAATCTTGCAACACTCAGAGCTCACAAGAAGCAAAGCGCAGGTAGCATCAGCTTGTGAAGGCAACAGCAACCCCATCCAGACAGACACCAGGCACCCTCTCATTCCCAACAAAGAGTAAGCACAGAAATATAAGCCCCAGGCCAAAGAGCCACAGAGGGCGTTATATAATTTCCCTTTGGGAAAAATAAATTATTTTTGAATTTGAATTTGAATTTGAAAGCCCCCTGAACCAGCATGCCCGCAGTGAGGCTAGACTGGGAACCTGGCAGCCTGTTGTGCAAAACCCCCTGACAACAAGACTGCCAAGCACCTAGTAGGAGAGACCCCTTGAGAGTCCGCCAACTCTCAACAGCCAAGGGAGGGCACATGACCACCTTGCTGAGCTAGCCTCAAGGAGGTCAAGAGGAAAGGATTTTCATAAGACACCGGCTAAGGTTCTTCAGCCCACTGCAAGCTAAACACATCTGCAGATGCAAAAGACTGCCAGCTGGCAACCACTACAGTGGTCCGAGTCCCTACACAGCAACACCACACCAAGAGGGGCAGCATCCCTGCCGGACCCATCCCCGTGACACCACCAGAGTCCCCCAGGCTGTCTCAACACCTCCAGTCCCATTGAATCAGCATGGGTAGGAATGAAAAAGGGCTATGCACCTGACCCCCTCAATCCTGATCCCTGGTGTATGGTTGTGTGCCTGTTTTGATGTGAATGTTGAAATGAATGCAGATGTGTTTGTCCAAACTGTGTAAAACTTAGAGTTGTAACTGGGGCGATTGAGACCCCACAACTTGCTGATGGCACTGTGTCCTTCACCCCAGCTCCAATATGGAGCCCCCCCTCCCCCCCCCGAGGGGGCACTGGCAGCCTTCCCACTAGGAGCAAGAGCAGGGCTGAAGCTACCTGGGAATCTGACCCTGAACCTTCCCATACCAGCCAGTAATGGAATCAGGCCAGACAAGAGGGCACATTAAATTTTCACCAGGTGTCATTAACAACCCATCAAGTCCATTCTTTTCTATTTTGGCCTGACCTCTGTAAACCTGAGAGATTGGTAAAAATTCTATTAGATCAGCTGTTTCTGTAGTCCTCAGACCAGACCGTTTGGTGCCAACAACCATGTTCAAAGTCATTTAAATTCCCTTTCTTCCCCAGACTGATGCTCAGTTTGAACTTCATCAAGTCATTTTCACCAAATCTAGATGTCTAAATACACTAATTTGCTACCATGTGATTGGTCTTGTCCGTGGTTATTTTAACAAGCAATTGGATAGGTGTACCTAACAAACTAGCCTGCAAGTGTTTTGGGTGCAGTAACCAAAGCACCACTTATTAATACGAGATTCAATATAGTTCCCTGTATACATGTTCTCCTATTTAAAAAGGTTAAAAAAGATGGTAAATGTATATATATATATATATATATATATATATATATATATATATATATATATATATATATATATATATATATATATATATATATAATAAACAAGTTTTTCAATAAGAAAAACCATCTCTTGTGACAATTCTTTTCATATAGCCTTTATGTAGTCTCACTTTCATCAATTCCCCCACTGAAATTCTTTGTGTGGTAAGGTATTTCAACAGTAGGTTACAGCTGCTCTGTCTTTGCTTTTTCTCCTGGCTTCTCATGCGTTTTGTGGTTTAGCATCTGATGCATTTGGCTGCTGCGCTCTGGTGGCCTGCCCAGTGGTCACCTTCGGTTTGGGTTTCCGCTTCACGCTCAGATTAGCAGCTATCTCCACTGGGCCCTGGCCTTTCCTGGAGGCTGACTCATTCTTTGAGTATTTGCTTATGTTTTAGTGTGAACTTGCACAAGCTCCAGCATTCCAGATAAGCTCTTCTGTGAATGGCTCAGTTCCCTGCCAGGAGCTATTGTGTACTTCTCTATGTTTTAAACCATTGATTTATACATGAAGCACTTAGAGCATCGACAAATTTCTAAATGATGCATCATTAGTGATGCAAAGCATCATATAAGTCCTACTACTTAGTACAGGTGTTATGTCCCTATATTCAAAATGTTACTATTTCATCTGTTAGAGAATTGTTTTATGTTTGATTGACTGTCCCTTCTGATCCCCAGTCAGAATGAAAAGGTTTTGCATGAGACGAAACAATGCCAATTGTACTGCAGAACTCGAGTTAGTGATCCTACTCTGGAGGTTTCACCCTGCAACTCAAACAAGATTAATCCCAATAAATCTGTCAGATTGTGCATTAAGATTTCCTTTCTTGCAGCCCCTTCATCGTCCCAAAGTGTCATGTCAAAGTTTAGTGACATCTTTCCTTGAGATTTATTTAGCTGTGTTGCACGTTCTGTTTACTGGGTTATTCTTTCTGAGATAATGAGTGTATGTGGTTGCCCCCGAACCTCAGTGAACAGCAGTGATTACACTGCCTTTCTGTAAACTTTATCTGTAAATCTCTTACTCCCATGCCTTAATTCACTCTCTCACTCCATGTCTTGCTGGCAGGAACACATCACCGCCCCAGCAGCTTGTAGGCTTCATTCTCCCTTTAAGCGATAAGTAGAACCACCAAGACGAGCCAAGTGCTGTTTCCCAGACATTTACTGAGGGGTAGTGCAGTAACTCTCTTACTTTCATTGGTCTCATTGTGCTGATTAGCATTTGTAATCAGTTTAGCTCTACTAATCTCATCCCTCCAGCATGAATCCAGTGCTATTGTCGGTATTCTTATAGGAAATGCCTATTAATCTTAATTGGCTGAAGATCTGGTAAACTGTTTTGGAAACTGTTACCTAACATTACTTTTTATGACATATTTTGTATTGCTGAAGAAGAGCCAATTTTAGATGAAAAAACAAACAAAAATGAAACAGAATCTTAGGGAAGATGAGCTACAAAGCAGAGGTAGAGGGGAGCCAGAACCTCTGTCATTCACATGAGAGCACTGCTGGTTTAGATTTGGAGGCCAAGGCAATGTGCCAGGGGCTCTTTTCAGTGGGGATGAGCATCTAATCTGAGTTTGTGTCCCACTGATGGGGCTTCCTGACTGGTTGAGGACGTTGTCTTTATTGGTTAATGTTGAATTTATTCATAGGTGGGTCACAGAAGGCTCTGCCAAGCAGTTTTAGAGAAGGCAAGAGGAGAAGTAAGATTGGTGACTTGCTTCAGACACATTTTTCATCCTACACCAAACAATCATTTCTTAAAAATTCAGCCTCACATTATTTTGTTACTTTGACATTTTTAAAATAGATTTTTTTAATTTGGGTTTAGGTAAATACAGTTTCTCTCTTGTTTCTGTGATACTTTTGTAGTAACACAAAACAGAGAATCACACGATAACAGGGAACAGGTGAACCAGCTACCCTAATTATATGATGTAATAATAAATATGTAGGGGAGTTAAAATACAACACTTCCTAACATGATGTTATCAGAGATTATTCGAGAAAACCCAAAACATACAAACAGGCTATAATGATTTGTTTTTGAATCCTGGAGATTTTGTAAAGTTCACATAAACTGTATAGTTACTAAAAAGATGTTTTTAGGGTTGGCAAAGTTACTGTATTAAACAAGCATCAGTACTAGCGATGTCCCACTAAGAATTTTATTTTAGAATAGAATAATAACTTTTTCTCCTTCAGTAGGGAAATTTCAGTGAATTAGCAGCATAGTGACAGGCAAATGGATGCACACAGATCTACACACTAAGACTTATGACAGTTTAAATAAAACTGTGTAGTTGTGACAGAAAACTACAGTTATGAATAAACAGGGAACAAATCGTGCTTTTCATATTTGTGCAAAAAAGTCCATTTGCAAGAATCTGTTTGATTTCTTGGGAGCAGTGATGGTTATACAATCTAGCAGCTGCTGGGCGGAATGACCAAAGATATTACTCCTTTGTGCACTTAGGATACAAAAGTCTGTCGCTGAAATAGCTCTCCAGAGTTGAAACAGTGTCATGTGGGTGATATTCTCTGACAGTGATATTATAATTACAAGCCTTCTCCTGTCTCCTTCTACCAATACTGATTTGTGTCCAAGAACAGATGCCAATACCGATATCAGGTCGTGTTCTTAGTTAAAAACAATGCCATATATATACTTGAAAACTCTGTGGTTTTACAATGTGGTAAATTATTAAACTTTATTAATAGAGCACAACTGAAACAGCATGTTTAACACAAAGAACTTTACAAAGGTTAAAAAAAATAACTTAACATCACCACGCACCAATTTTTCTCCCAGACACTGGTGTATCCATCATTCTTGACAGCGCTGATAATTTGTCTGAACAAAATGTTCGGCAAAACAGCCTTATGTTTCTAAACATGCATCTGTGTTAGTACACACAGACAAAGTCTTCAATAAACGTGTCTTGCTCTCGATAATGATTTCATATGAAGCAGTTTACTA
The DNA here is from genome assembly GCA_014839685.1 of Anableps anableps. NCBI lineage: Eukaryota > Metazoa > Chordata > Actinopteri > Cyprinodontiformes > Anablepidae > Anableps > Anableps anableps. The sequence continues at coordinate 10,510,275 of CM026073.1, forward strand.
ATGTGCTAGGCTAATATTAGCATATTGATTCATTGGTAATTCAGTTAGTAATGTATTTCAGCATGGTTCCAGTCCAGTTAATCATATTTGGAAACAAAAATGAGAGAAAACATTGTTCACCCTCATTACAATTTTCATTCTCTTTACAATTAATCTTTTGTTTTGAACCTCATAAAATTTAAGGACCATTCCACAACTCCCTCTGAAACTGAAAGGTAGGGGTCTTCAGTAGCTAATACATTTTCTCTTTTGGCATGAATGTTATTGTACAAGGTGAAACATGTTAAGTACGGAGGACAGAGCCAGCCAAATTTGTTAATAAATGTAGAAATAAATAAATGGCTTGATAAAGTAATTAATGTGCCAAATATTGCAATCCAAAAAAATAAGATAAATTTGCTTCCCAACCGATTTGATTATACAGTGCGACATGAATCATTTATCACTTTAAATGGTATTCATTTAACATTATCACTATTATTTAATTTTCCATTTTATTTCCAGTATTCTTGATTTATTAATTAGTTTCATTTTTTTATTATTTATTTTTCCTTGTTTTTCATATTCTGTATTTTTTTAAATATTTTTTTTATTTATTGTAATTTTTTATCATACATTGATTTATTTTCTAATATTTCCTTCTTGCATTTTCTCCCTGACTGTTTTATCCTTTGTCCATTTATTCATAGATTTGTTTTTTTTTTGCTTTTCCTCATGTTCTCTTTTCTGTTTTGTTCTGACTCTTTGTAAAAGGTAAAGTGAAAATGGGGAAGGGAAGGAGAGGAGAGCAGGGCCTGTTGGACGGGGATTCAAAGTTAGCCTCTCTCCTATTGGACAACATCAAGATAGAAGCTCTGTGTACTAAACAAATATTAAATTATGCTACACTGTATAATAAAAGTAAGTTAGGAAAGTTTTTATTTTTTAGATGTAATATTTGGCACAATAATTACTTTTTCAAGCCATTTATTTATTTAACCAGGATTCACTAGATCCACAAAATAAAAATATTTCCATGAAAATTGTGTTCATATTGGGACTTACTTAATCACCTATTGAGGAGGACTGCATCTGTGTTATATAATATGTTGAAAAACAAATAAAACACATATTTAAGGAAAAAGAATTGGTAAAAATATCTACAATTTTAAAAAAAAAAAATTCTAACTTGGTGTTCCCATTATTATACAAACCAGGAAGAAAATATTGAAATATTGAATATTGAAAAGAGTGCACTCTTTGGTCTCATCCTTGTCTTTTTTTTATTTTTATTCATCACCTTACACATATCAAGCATATACAGTGTTTGTCTTTGTCTCATGTGACTTATTTATTATCATTTATGTAGTTTTAATTGGTCTATTTGGGCTAAAAGGCACTCAATTCTGAACCAGGGAGAGACAAAGGAAAAGGAAGATGGAGAAAATGCTACATGCTTTTATGGGAATAAACAAAAAGCATACATTTGTCTTGGAGCTTACAGTGCTGATGTCCTGTAGGGATTTGCGTGAATTCAAGTTACAAATGAAAAGAAAACTTCCATGTAGCTTTGCCGAAATGTAGATGATCTACTGACTGTTGTGTCAGGGACATCTCAAAATCTCAAAAATATTTGGCAAAAAAAAATTAAGATGAAACACTGTATATGTCTTTGATTCTAAACAAAGCAGTCATATGTGAGGAGTCATAGTTACCCAAGCCGATTGGAAACCTGTGTAGGTTATCACTATAAGGTGTAATAAATCTTATTTTAAGCACCTTTCTGTACTTGTCTATACTGATGTAATATGTCATGCAGGAGATCCTAAAAATAAGGCTTCTTTGAAAGGGAAAGCAACAATTACTATTAGTAAATCGTAACTTTCCTGTGATTAGACCTAAGGTTGCTCCTGAGAGATTAGCTAGAGTAAAAATGCTAAATTCACTCTCCTGATTCCACCTCAAGGTGTGAGAATAGCACATTGATAGCATTATATGTCAACCCACAGGTGGAAGCTCCCTTGCAATCGGCCATCATGCGGCCATCGAATGGTGGATAAAAGGGAAGGGCTCACATTGAGGCAAACAGAAAGTCTGACTCACTGCATGTCCAGACAAATGCCTTCAGGGACCACAGATAGATAAGTCTGACACACTGTCTGTCAACCACGGATGATGTAATAGAAATCGAACCCCCATTACCCTCGCTGCCACCCACCCTTATTTCCTTTGCTACCTTTGTCAAACGCCTGTTTTGCTGAACGCTTCATATAGACCAAGTTAGACGAGGCCATTTGCTGTAGAGCTCTCCATTTCCTCTTCTCTGTGCCACATAGTCACATCTCAGTCTAAACCAGCTGATTCCTGCTTGTGACTGCGATGCTAAAAAAGTTGCATTATGTGATTGCCATCTGCCAAGCCAGACATGAGCTGTATTCAATAAATTGTGCTCTTCTCTTCAGCATCCCAGACATCCGGCTTTAAGATGCAGATGTGGATTCAGGCTTAAATTTGTCACGGACCATTTTCCCTCCAGCTAAGTGGGACACACAGCAGCGGTGGTGTGGCCTGGGTAAGGTTCATTTGCACTCACTTTATCTACATGCCAAACATTCATCTATCAGGTATGGAAAGGAATGTGTTCACAGCAGTCTTGGCTCATTGCACCCCAGACATCAAACCACCACCATGCCTACCAGCTAAAAACATTCAGGAGAGGGGGAAAACACGCTGCTGTAATTACCATGGGAGAAAGTGAAGGGAGAGAAACCTCTTTTTGTGGTGTCTGTGGTCATGTTGACCTCATGGAAAGTTTCATGTGTTGATCACGACAGGAAGAGGTCAGTTTGGTTATTTTAAGTCACCTCATCTTTGTAGGTGTATATTGACATATGTGAATACACTGAGAATGCTCTTTGCCCAACCACCACCAGTCTCATAGTCCAACTCACAGGAAGTCCTCCAACTGAAATGACCACATGGGGTCATTGGCTCAACAACCCATGCAAGCATTTCAGATTTCAAAATTGAAGACAATTTCAGCTCTTGGAGTCAAGGCTCCAACATACTTCATCTGAAGCCAAACAGTAAACACGCAGTCACATGGTTGCGAACCATTCATATTCACACACATGGGGGACACCCCTCCCACTTGAGTATACATCATGTCCCTACCCGCCAGGGTTCCCCCTTCCTCTCTGCATCCTCTCTTTTGCTTTCATTAAACATTCACAGAGTAAGCGCCACACTTTTGTGCAGACAGCCTCCTCCATGGATAACAGCATTACAATCTCCATCCAGGAGTTATTACCATTTGCCAATCTTATCATTAGAGTAGTTATTTAATGAATAATTGTACAAATGTACATAATTCCATACCACATCAGATAATGTTCCTCAAAAGCATTCATCTCTCATGTAGATACAAAAAGCGGATTGTGGAAGCGGACTAGTTGAAGAGAAATATCAACACTGCTGTCTGAGCACATTTCCACATAAAACACAGCAACAAACTTCTTACCAATCAGACAATACTTCGTACAGAGCTATGTTGAAATAGTTCGACCTGGGCTTGGTGTCAAGTTTGGCAAGCAGATGCTCTTTGCGCACAAAATGACGCAACTTCTGTCACATGTCCACATCAATGAGAGTTGATTTTGGCACTTCCGATGAAGTATGTCGGGGCCTTTAGTTGAAGAAGTTAGCAAGAGGATACTTTGAAATGTTTGCACATTCTTACGGTTTGGTATAAAGTAGATCCTGGGGTCAAATTTCAGTTGGTTTGCATGTTCACCATCTGCATGCATGGGTTTTCACGCTGTACTCCCATCGTCTCATAGTAGTCGTTTTTTTTGTCTTCATGCTGTCTTTGATGCACTGGCAACCATTACATTGTTACAGTATAAAGTACATTGTTGCTACCTTGTAGGTATTTTCAAAAAAATCTGGAACAAACTAGTGTTTGAGCGACTCCAGGTTTCTTTGTAACCAGAAATTGTGTGCTCTTTAAACTTGACAACTTGTATCTATGTTTAAAGACTCTTATTTTGATAGAAGAAAGGATGTAGTTCTTAAGTTGTGTTGGCAGATGGCAAATAAAAAGTGCTCATCAGACACGGAACACTTGGTAACCAAAGCACTGAAGAAGTTTCCATCAATTTAGAATTTTGAGCTCTCAGTAGGAAAAAAAAAACAAAAACAAAACATTGACAAACAAGATACAGTACAAAGTTGTTTGAAAGTCCTGTGACAATGCAATGACTGGTTAACATTTAGCCATTAGGAACAACCAAGTTGCCATCTGCTTTAAGATTCCCTATTGATACAAATGTAAATGAAAGATGTAGATCATCTTTGGTACAAAATCTAAAATAATTTGACCGATTAAATCTGAACTTGGTTTTTCAACACCGAATAAAGATTTTTTTAAAATATAATTCAAGATTAATGAGACAAAAAAGGGTGCATCTGTGATTAGCAAAGCATTTGGAGATTTAACTTTTCGCATAAACAGTGCTAAAATCTTGTCTCGTGTGTTATCTTGTCCCCTTTGCTGGATGTTTTGTTGCAGCCCAATTCATTTATTGTTTTTCCTTATCAATAGATTGTAGAAATTACCTTACAGTATGATTCAAATCTGTGCATTTAATTAAAAACAAAATTTTTTTTAGCATTACACAATGTGTATGAAGTTTTGCCAAAATTTCAATGATGCAGTAAAAGTGTATGATATGGACTGGGAGCAGTGACAGACAGCTGGTTGGATGTGGGTAAGCGTTACCAGCAGGACCAGGAGGATGCAGCTCTCAACACCAGTCAGCAGAGCAGCTCTGAGGGACCCTGGAATTTACACGCATAATTATCACTCTCAGCCCTCCAGCTTTAAGAGGCTCACTCTACTGTTTATCTGCCTTTGCGTGTGTGTGTGTGTGTGGGTAAGAAGACATACGCTGGAATGTTTATTTGTCTTTGTGTGGTTTTGGGAACAATGTCAAATTTAATTGTATCAGCATCACACACCTCTTGCCTAATTTATATTTTGGTTGAAGCCTCCCTTCTGTTTTCACAATTCAGCATGGGAAAAACAAACATACAGTGAAGTGTTGCTTTTTTTGTTAGTGTTTTGCATACCTACATGAATCTTCTTGGTCTGTAAAGCATCACTTACAGGTACTGTCTTGCAAGACATTGTCTGTTGCCTCCAAGACATGTTTTAGAGTTGTATGCTCCAACACTAGGGGTCAGTGTTGTGCGTATCTCTTAAAGGCATTTGTTACATTCTAACATTCTTTGAATATCTCACACTAACTACATATTTAGAAGACAGAAAAGGAAAAGGGATAACAGTCCAGATGCCAAAATTCAAATGTTACTTTTGTAAATCAGGGGAAAACTGTCATGACATGTCATTGTTGTGACTATTTATTACCCCAAATTAAAATCTACCATACAACAAAGAACGTCCAAGACAGCATTATGTAAAAGCTTTCAAATAAAGCATTTGAAGCTTGCCAATTAATTCATCTATCAAGCCGACATTTTTGTTTTGTCAGAAGTTTTATGAAACACCCAATAAAATCTCTAGAACACGTTAAAGCAAAAATTGTCTAATAAATCTCATTTATAGATAATACAACTGGTTTGCAAGGCTTTTGGTGCTCATAAAACTGAGCCACATATTATAGGCTATTTGTCACTGTACTGTTATTAAAAGAAAATTGTTAAACAGAGAAGTGCTTTACCCGCTGTCATTTTCAAACAAAATTGACATACGCACAAACCATGATCTTTGTGTGCTGTCTATTTCCCCTACATTACCAGCTGGAAAACACATTAAGACCTGTCTGTAGGTGAGACAATGAGGAACTTTGGTGCAAAATTGTGCAGCATTTATATGCTAAATTTCGGATCTGATCCAATCTCGTCTTTTCTTTATCGTTCCCTACAATTCAATTACAAATGATTTTCTTTTCAGGAAGAAAACTGGAAAGAGAAATAAAACAATCTGCTCATATTCTTAAACTGCAGTGCCGGGACTGCTGGATGCACACAGCAAACCTCAGTTGTCTCCCATTAAGGCCGGCAGATGTACAGTCTGCAACCGCTAAAAGCATCTTCTTCCAAGTTTCTTCTTCAAGGTTTCAAAGTTTCTTTCACTTGTCAAACAAGCTCAAAATGTGTGCATGTGAACGGAACTCCCTTTCAAGGTAAGCCATTGCAGGGAAAAACAACTTATCCTGTCTTTGAGATGCCTTGACAGCAGTGTCATCATCACAATTAGTATATTTTATGTGAAATCCATCCATCCACTTAATACGGGATCAGGTCATGGGGGCAGCAGCCTGAATGAGGCACAGACTTTCTTTTCCCCAGCCACTTGGGCCAGCTTATCCAGGGGAATCCCAAGGCGTTCCAAGGTCAGCTGAGAAACATAGACCCTCCAGCGTATTTTGGGTCTTCTTCTGGGTCTCAACTCAGTGGGATATGCCCAGAACATCTCACCAGACGGGCGTATCGGAGGCATCCTAACCAGATGCCCCAGTCACCTCAACTGGCTCCTCTCAATGTGGAAGAGCAGGGGAACTACTCTGAGCCCCTCTTGGATGACCGAGCTTCTCACCCTGTCTTTAAGGGAGAGCCCAGGCACCCTGTGGAAGAAACTCATTTTAGACGCTTGTATCCACAGTCTCATTCTTTTGGTCACTACCCATAGCTCATGACCATAGATTAGAGTAGGAACATAGATTGACTGATAAATGGAGAGCTTTGCATTTTGATTCAGCTCTCTCTTCACCACAACAAATTGGTACAGCGCTCACATTACTGCAGACGCCATAGCAATCTATCAATCAATCTCCTGCTCCATTTTTCCCCATTTGTAAACAAGACCTTGAGATACTTAAACTCCTCCAGCTGGGGTAGGACCTTGTCCCCAACCTAAAGAAAATAAATAAACATCTCATTTCATAAGACAGTGATGCCTGACTTTGTATACTGTTAACTGGTTGTTGCCCCCCCCCCCCCAAAAAAAGGGCCTATTTTAATATAGGCAACACTGAATCAAACTGCATGAAAAGGGAGTGAGGTAACAGGAACCCAAAGGAGTACATGGCAGATTAAAAGGCAGATTAAAAACTAATAAGTCTGTGACGATATATCAAGTTCATGAGATGAGTTGAGAAACAATAGCGGGTTTACTAGAAGCAGAGCAATATTTTTGCAATAACTAAGAATCCCCCTTTTTTGTCCACATACATCCCGAACTGTGTTTTAAAGAAGCTGTACAATATTTTAGTCCAGTTTTGACTAATACATTTATTGAAGTTCTTCTGCTGGTCTAGATCTTTGGTGGTCCTAATTCCAGAAAAGAATTGAAAATGCTCCTTTTGCATTTTAAAAAATGGAAATAAGATTTAGATTTTTAGATTGAAAATTGATTTGAGGAATCTTTATTCATCTAGAACTAGCCAGTTCAGGGTTTGAACACTCCAAGTTTTTTCAAGTTTAAAGTAGAGAAGTTACAATGCAGTCCTATCACAATAAAAATGGTCAAATAGCCATTTAATGTAGTGCGAACATGCTATGAAGTTGACATCAGGGGTGGACTCAAGACCAGTTCTTCTGAGATCAAGACCAGACATAGACCAGACTACATTGAGCCAAGTCAAGTTGTGGAAAAGGGCCATCACACTTACTATAACAGGAAAAGTCACACACTGACAGAAACTAGGTAGTGCTTTGCAAGTCTGACTTCCCTTTGAAGAAAAAAATATGCGGGCAATTTAATAACGCATGCCATGAGATCTTATCCCATCCCCTGGTAGTTACACTTTTACAGAGATCATATTTGTCAATGGTGTATCTTGCGTATTATTTCTGTCTAAGGTTCATGGTTAAGGGGAATACCTTTCCAAATGTGTGCTGTTTATGCTGCCATGCTTGAGGTTTGTAATGCAGAAGTGTTTGCAGAATGTTTTAAATCAATCTTGAGGACCATGGAAAAAAGCAAGTGCACCTGAGTGCAGTTTGGTATGCTATATTAGTGTTCTTGATATGGAGACTTCACTCCTTGTCAGCTGTCGAAACATGATGATACGTAGTATTCCATACTAACGTAAAGATAGAAAGCTTTGCCCAAATACACCAAAACTTCAAATTGACTTGACTGCTTGCCTATTCGCTCAATACTGGCCATTGGCTAAACTTCTAAGAAATCAAATATTTTTGCTCACACTTATTTCTTGTACAAGCTTGTGAAAGACAAAACAGTTCCTGGTTGACTTGTGTTACACTGTGAGTCTATTTGTGTGTAGGCGTTCCACAGTGGTGCAGAAAGGTGTGTGACGCCAAAGAGGGCGAAGGCAAATGTTCAGTTGCCATGACCACGAGAAAATGAACCCACATAAAATGTGTTTGTTTTTGAAGCAGGAACACTCGTGGTAATAGCTAATCCTTTATCTGTCGAATCTTAAGCACTGTGAAAAAGTGTGTCATCCCTCATTTTTTCATTTTTAAAGAGCAAATATTCTTTACAGCTATAAAACTTTTATACCTTGGAAGAATTAAAAATGGCCTAAATAAACCTCATCCAGTTTTTTCATTATTTTTCACAGAAACTATTTAGAAATGCACTTTTCCACTCATTGGCATCACAAAAAAGGATGGAGAGTGAACTTTTACTTTTTAAAAAGATTATCATGGCAGTTAAGTGGGTGAGATTTGTGAAAGTAAATGGGTTACCGGGGCAGATTTTACCTTTACTATCAAAAATAGTCTTTTGGCTCCAAACACATTTTGTTCCAGGATTTTAAAAGTATTGGACAGTTGAAGACAAAGGAAGGCACAACTCAAGGCTGAGTGACAATGACAATGATACAACAATTAGGCAGAAAATGTTCTTTTTTATTTATCGTTGTGCTCTTAAAAGAGTAACACTAATATTAGCTGGCAAATTAGCCTGGCTGTTGGCTTGGTTGGCTACCATGCAGCATGTTAGCTTACCAAATGTATTTGGCAAGTTATTTACTTTAACAATATTAAAGAGTAAGAGCGAAGATGCTTAATTTTAATTTTTTTTCATTTCCATAGAATGATTTCCCAAACAGACCACTTTCTTCACTGTAAACCAGAGAAATGATAATGATGTAGTACACCGCAACAGGTAAGAGAAGGGCAAGTGAAGAGCACCTCTGTGCCTGACAGCCAGAGAAACCTCCCTTGTCTCCAAAACTTTGTTAGGCATTTTTGAAAAGACATAAAAGCAAAAAGAGTTGTATGACAGAAAATTGTTGTTATTTCGAAACCCTAACTCTTTACAATCAGGGTAAAACCTTGAAACAGATTATTTTGAGTTACAAGCATTTGCATTAATTTACAGCACAGTTCTATTTTCAGAGTAATGTTTTTATGTTTGTCAGATTATCCTGAAATCTGACCCTAATCAACAGTTCAAGCTTTTTTTGTATGATTTTTTTTTTTATTATTATTATTGTTAAGCTACTTAACTCCTTCCTTTGTTTCATTCAAGCATGAAAATGCTCTTAAATCATCTGGTGGAGATAGTTATATTATCCCTGGGATATCTTCTACTGTTCCCACACACTGCTCTGTCATTGTGAAGTAAAAGCTAAACAATCTGGAAAAGAATGTCAATGTCTAAAGAAAAATATCACTGTCTAAAGAAGGACAAGCATCGGAAATGTTTTAAGAACAATTAATCATGACAGTGATCATTAAAACCTTTTAATGGTGCTTTTTGTTCCAAGTTATCAAAGAACATGGGAATCTGTGTGGAATTGGGTGCCTATATGTATTTGCATGCTGTGCATGTCCTAGAGGAAATTACAAGATTATGCCTTAGGTCTGGCCAGTAGTAATTACAGAAGAAGTGGTCTATAATCTGTGGTTGCTTTGTGATGTGTGTGAGCATTACTGGGATGGCATTGTTGTGCATACTCTTGAAACTATTTAAAAAGGTTGTTTTTGCATATTTAAATGTATGTGACATGGACTATACACCTCAGTTTTAGGCAACCCCTGTGTCTGATTGCAAAATGATTCATCCATCTTTTGTTGACTGTTTATATGGGATTAGGTCAAGGGGTAACTAATCCAAGAGGGAAACTCAGACACCCCTCTCTCAAATTACACTGTCCACCTCATTCCTCGTAATCCCAAGGCCAGAGCAGAAATTATATTGCCTCCAGCCTTTTCTGGGTCTGCCCTAGGGTCTCCTCCCAGTGGGATGTGCCTGGACAATCACCTCACCTCAACAGTCTTTTAATGCAGGGACTCAGTGGCTCTTTTCTTTCCCCACGGAGATCCCTCCACTTGAAATATATTTTTGAAATCCTTTGCTTGAGAAAAGGCCGGACCCCCAACCAGGAGGGAACCACATTTTTTCTAGCACAGAACCATTTCCTCATATTTGAAGGAGAAGGTTCTTGTCCTGTTCGCTTCAGACTTAGTTGAGAACTTCTTCAGCACAGGTTCAAGATCATGGCATGCAAGAAGCAAAGATGAGACCTGTGGTTCTCAAATCAAACTGGAGACCCTTCTTTCCATCACTGCACCTTGAGATCCTGTCCATAAATACCCAAATAGGTCCAAGGACAAGTAGCAGGCTGGACACAGTCCAAACACTGGGAACAAGCTTGACTTTGTGCTTAGCATGGGGACACAATTCCTGCTTTGGCTTTGCAAGGACCTGCTACATTGCAAATGCTGGCATTTGATCCATTAATCAATGAAAAAAGCCACACAGATCATCCCAAGACATTACTTTTTTCACAAAGTGAAATGATATGTTTTATTTTCCCTTCAGTAATAAAAAAATAACTGGTGCAGCAAAAACATTTCATAGCAGCTGTCTATTATCCAATGAAAAGACAAAGGCATCAACCATAAAACTACATAGATTGAAGCTGTGAATCAGGGATGGAGGTCTTGAGACCGGTCTCGGATTGTTTTGCCTGGGTCTTGGTCTCGGATTATTTTGCCTTGGTCTTGGTCTGGTTTGATAAATTGGGTCATTCCACCATCTCAGAAAAAATACAATGTTATTATTGCTAATCACACAATCGTATTGCATCTGATTGTTTACAAAATCAGATGGCATTTTGTCCTTTGATTTAAAAGAGCGCATCTGCGTGTTTACATGCGTGGTGTGGTCTAGTTTTTGCTGAACAAACACCTGCATCTGACCGCAGATAATTATTAAATTTGCTTTTTAAAAACATGAGGAGTTTTAAGACAGGGATGTTAAGGGGGAAGCAAAAACTCCAGGCCACCTGTAAATTTTGTCCACCGCAAGGATTAACGCTATGCAAAGTGGGCGGGATGACATTTTTACTAGACATCTACAGCAAACACAAGAAAAAATAAATAGTAATGTGAAAAATATGCACAACAACACACAGTTTCAACACTAAACATCTAAATAATAACAATAATAATAAAAACGTAAATAGATACTAAACCTGCATCACCACTCACTGCTGGTTAAGTCTTAACCAGCCGATGAAGAGAAAAATAAGACTCATCAAGCCAAAAACATATATTCAGTCTTACCTTCAATGTTTTATGGTCATAATCCATGTTAGAGAAAATATTTCCACTTGGCTTCTGTAATCTGTTGTCCTTGCGTCATCCCTATTGGCTATGGGATTTTTGTAAATCTCATGGATTCTATTGGCTCTGATTGTTTTGGAATTCCCTCTGTGAGGCAATTTGCTTGCCTGCATCGACTAAGAATAATATTAAAATGCCTAATAATTTAATATCTTTAACATGTATCTTTCAACATCTGATATACTGATGAATTGCTTTTATTCAGATGATCATAAGAGGAAAGATTTCTTTTAAAACATGACAAATCTTTATTGGCCTAATCTCTCAATTTTTTAAATTTATCATACAACTATTGTGCAATGTAATTTGCTTATTTCAGTTTAGAGAATTTATATCAATGTATGGCTTTATTTAATATCCTAAGTATTAATTTATTATGAGCATTACTAATTTAATACCAAGAAGTGAATTTTGGTTGAGTAATTAACTGTTTTCCTTTAATTTTTGCATTTGTGGTGTACGAAAAGCAATGTGCTAAAATATTTGTTGACATTCTAAACATTTTCTTGATCTCTGAAGAACTGGTCTTGGTCTCGGTCTAGGAAGAACCGCTCGACTCTGTTCCTGCTGTGAATATGACATGAAGAAAATTAATAAGACAGTGCATATGTAATCTTGGACAATAAAAGCTGTCTTTTTAACATTCTGCTTTTGATCTCACAAGACTATTGACAGGTTTAATAAATCCTCTGTTTTTCTTGGCTTCTCATGTCTTTTGCTTTCGTCACTATTTCTCTTGCCACCCATTTCAACATCAAAGTTTCTCCAAAATTATTTATGAACAAAAAGTGATATTAAATGTTCCATTATAGTCTTTGAGTCATTAAGGCTTGATAAAAGTCATCTCTTCGGTGAGGGGGAAAACACCTGCCGCACCTGCATCAGCTCTTCATCTGCTTTATGCAGGTGCTGCCTTGGCTGGCCCGCTGCTGGTTCACTTCCAGGCCCCAAAGCCTTTTACCATCAACACTCACATGGAGCAGATGCATTAAGGTTGGTGACAAATGACCCCTGAGGTCAAGGCAAATCAGAACATCACATTATATCGTCTTGAAGTAAACTGCAGCTAATGGCGGTTCATGGCAGCTCTGATCATTTTGTCCCAACCCATGCTTTGATGTTGCCAACCCTTACTTACGTAGGTTGGGAGGATTTTGTGTGTGTTATTGCAATCAGGAAATCCCCAAGTAAAAGGTGAGAGCCTTAGGTAAAAAGAGTCTAAAATGAAAGAGTTCAAGTTCAAGTTTATTTGTATAGCACATTTCAGCCGCAAGGCAGTTCAACGTACTTCACATAAAAACATCAATCAAGTGTACAGCAAATCAAACTCATCAAGAAAATATATATGAACATCAACAAAATCATCAAGCAAATATCAGTGCATCAAAATCATGCAGATCATCAAGCAAATATAATTCGAAAATATTGATCAATGTTCCACTTACTAGTAATCAAAGGCAGCTCTAAACAGGTCCGTTTTTAGCCTTGATTTAAAAGAACTTGGTGTGTCAACTGTCTTGCAGTTTTCTGGAAGTTTGTTCCAGATTTGTGAAGCATAAAAACTGAAAGCTGCTTCTCCATGTTTGTAGGCATGACCCAGAAGACCTGGGTCATGCCTACAAATGCTTTGTGACTCTCTTGAGTGGTCTGGAAGGTTGATAAATACAATAGGTCTTTAATGTATATTGGTGCTAAGCCGTTCAGTGATTTTTAAACTAACAGAAGTATTTTAAAGCCTATTCTCTGAGCTACAGGGAGCCAGAGTAAGGATCTTAGAACTGAGGTGATGTGCTCTGTCTTCCTGGTCTTAGTGAGAACATGAGGAGCAGCATTCTGGATTAGTTGCAGCTGTCTGATTAATTTTTTAGGCAAACCTGTGAAGACACTGTTGTTGTAATCAATACGACTAAAGATAAACACATGGATGAATATTCCATGTGATCTCCAACAGTTATACCTGTAATATGCGGGTTTTGTCTTATAGATTGGGCCAGCGATTCTAGGTACAAATAGAAGGGGAGACCACGGGCAACCCTGCTGTGTGCCTCTTTCCAGAGTAATACTGCTTGATAAATAGCCATTGACTTTTATTCTTGCTGGTGTACAGTGCCCTAATTACATCAATGACTGCACTGTGTAATCCAAACTTATTTAATACTCTATAAAGAAAATCCCAGTCAACTGAATCAAATTCTTTTTCAGAATCAGTGCTTATGAGTACTGCTTCGATGTTCTTTTTTTGAATCCAATTTGCAACGTAAAGAGACCTGCGTATGTTATCTTTCGTCTGGCGATTTCTGATAAAGCCTGTTTGATCATTATGTATCAGTTTAGGTAAGAATTCCTCCATCCGTCTGGCCATTATTGCAGTGTACAATCTGTAATCTATGTTAAGAACTGATATCGGTCGAGCTCTTTATACCATTCTGCTGCATACCCCTCTGAGCCTGGTGACTTATTTAATTTAAGTCGGGCAATGGCCCTTTTAAGTTCCACTTCTGATATATCTGCAGTCATTTTATCGTTTTGTTCCTTGGTTAGACTTGGTAGTGTCAATGAATCCAAAAAACTATAAGTTTTTTTTGTCATTTCCACCAGGAACTTTAGAATATTGTAATTTATAAAATGTCTCAAATGCTTTGTGAATCTCTTCTGATTTATTATTTATCTTTTTGGTTATTGGCTCTTTAATTTTAATTACTGTATTTTCTGCTATTTTCTTTTTCAGTTTCCATGCTAATACTTTCATTGATTTTGCCCCACTTTCATAGTAATTTTGCTTAAGAAATATTAATTAAGAAACACTCGAGCTTTTCTCTTATGATTTGCTCCTGGTTTTCTTCATCATCTCGCCATCGCTGAGCTCCCGCCACAGTCCATGCTGAACGTGCAAGCTGCTCCGCCAGACTTTCCCTCGTTGTTATCTTTGTGACCAGTAGACCTCTGCTGAGCATGTCCGTGGTCGCCTCATGTGCTGACTGGTATAGCCATGTCCCACTTTCATAAAATACCCTCAGCTTGTGGGGAAAGGGCGTTTGAAATCTAATATGATGTTGTTTGAGGACGCATTTTGCCTCGGCATATTCCTTACATTTCTGCTATTATGATGTAACGTCATTTTTCATCCCCACTCTGCACTATTTAGGGCCTAGTGTCCTGTGTACTCTTTCAGTGCTTAGATTTGTACTCTCGGGAATATCCAGGCTTTCCCTTAGTAGTTTCTCCACAAAAACCACCATCCGCTGTCCATTTTCGGCCCTTTTCTGGACGTTATATAGTCTTAAGTTCTTCCTTAGGGATCTCCCTTCTTGGTTGAGGAGTTTACTTTCCTGCTCACTCACGACTTTAACTGTTTTAGTTACCACTTGCTTCCTGTTTTGAACCTGGTCTTCAAGTTTTTCGATTCGAGTTTCTGTTTCTGTAATCTTCTGGTTAACAGTGGTCAGCTCGGATTTAAAGTCAAGGAAGTCTCTATGAAAGACTCGTAGCTCCCCTAAGATGGTCATTAGTGCTGCAGCATGAGCATCTTTAGTAGGACCGCTAGCATTAGCTTCTTCACTAACCTCTGAGACATTCGCTGTGCTTTCTTCCCTTGGATTGTCCTCTGTTGTTCCTTTTAACCATGTATCTCTTCTCCTCATGTTCCCCCCATTTATCCCTTGACAGTTATCAATAGAAGCTGAAGGTCTGACACTTTTACGTGGAGATTTAGCGAATTTTCCCAGAGACCTACCGACTCAAACTACCATTCAGGGTGATGACATCACCGGAACTCCACAGGATTCTTGCTTAAAAAAAGACACTCGTAGTTTCAAAACACCTTTGTCTTAAGTCTGTCCTCTTTTTTCCTTTCTTTTTATACTGATTTATGGGCCCATCTGTTGCTAAGGGACTGTCTGTGTGGTTCCTTATCACTCTGGATTAAGAAGATGTCTTGCCAGAACCTGCTCACGGATCAGAGCTAAGCAAAAATGCATGGACTAAAACCTGGAGTCACTGTAAATAGACTTGCTTATCCAAAAAAGAGGCTAGACTGATCAGTTGACCCAGCATGTCATGTCACGTAAGCCACAAACTGAATCAAAATCCTGATCAAAAAGCATTCATGTGAATGACATGGTCATAAACTTAAGTGGACCATTGTTTTTCCTCATATCTAGAATGTAAAGACTGCTTGGCTTCTGCCAGCGGCATAACTTGGATTAATTTAGCTACATTTGTGGGTCTACAGTGGAGCCTCAAGTCTGTAGACCCCTGTTCTTCCACAAATATTGACATTTATTCTATGCAATTCAAATAAAAACAACAAAATGCAAAATCTGTAGTAACTTGATTGCATAAGTGTGCACATCTTTTTAACTAAAACATTGATATTGTCATTCAGCATGACAAAAACCTCAGTCCCATCTGAAGAAAAGTAACCCCAGATAAAGATGGTGGCACCACTGTGTCTCACTGTGGCTATGCTGTCATTTTAGTGATGTGCAGAGATTTTAGTCAAGCCTGCATGTTTTATGTGGAATAAAAGGCTTCTGTCTCACAACCCTACTCCTACTCCTTGGTCCAGACATGTAGACAGAACAAAGGAGCCTTGCTGACAAGTGTATTTGCCTCTTTGCCTTTGCAAATTTGGAGAAACATTCAGTTAATTTTAGTTTATTTATACAGAGCCAATTCACAACATGTCATGTCAAGGCATTTTACAAAAAAAGTCATTCTAATTCAGTCATACACACATTCCAACTGATCCTAGTTATCAAACAATGAATCAGGTTCAGTCCATGATTCAAATTGGTTAATAAAGTTTTCTATCAAAGAAAACCCAGAAGATTCCATCAAGTCATGGACCTACAGCAATCCGTCATACTGAGCACGTAGCGACAGTGGAGAGGAAAAACTCCCCTTAAACAGGAAGAAACCTCCTGTAGAACCCGGCTCAGTACAAGTGGCCATCTGCCATGACTGATTGGGGGTTTGAGAAGGAAGAGCAAGTACACAAAAAGAAACAGAAAAATTGAATTAGGAGTTCTCTCTGTGTGAAAGAAATGTAAATAGTTAATACCAGGAGAAGGAGAACATTTAGTTGTTGGCAGCTGTATCTCAGCTGGTGCCCCAAACCAAGAAAGTATTTCTGCTAAACACAATGCCAGTCCAAATGTAGCTTCTATGGGGAGAAAAGCGCTGAGAGAAAATAAAATTAACAGTTGAAATAACAGCAAATAATGCAAATTGGTGAGTAGTAGAAGAAGAAAGCAGCAGAGTGAGGTAAAGTGGTCTGCTGTCCTCCAGCAGCCTAAGCCTATAGCTGTCAGGACTTGGACTGTTTGGTTTTTTTCTGGGTTTATAGTTTTGATTATTTGTTCTGTGTTCCTTAGTCTCTTATTCTTTGATTAGATCAGCATTGTTTCTGTTTTACTTTAGCTCAGTCCTTTCTTAGTTATTCTAGTTAGATTGTTTATTTATTCCTTGTGTCTAGTTATTCATTGTAACAGATTTATTTTCCTAATTCCCCGTTTGTTTACTCTTCTTGCTCCCCTGTTCCATTCTATTTTTCTCCTCAGCCTGTATTCTGCTTTCTCTCTCTGTCCCTCAGCCTGCTTGCCTGGTCCCCTCTCTCACTTGCATCTGGTTACCAATCAGCCACCTGTTCCTCGTCAGTAATCAAGCTCCTCTGTTTAAAAAACTTCTCTCACTCACTCATTCCTTGCTGGAGTCTGCTGTTACACCCCGCTGTTTCCTCACACCCGGGTCCTGAGGTTTTGCTCTGCTCTGCTCTGGTTCCCTGTGGTTTTTGTAAGCTTTTTGTTCATCATTTTTTTTCATTAAACATTCATCATCTACTTGCTCTCTCTGCATTTGGGTCCAATTCCACCACCAACCCTGACAACAGCAGCATAACTATAGAGATAATTTAAGCTAACCTAAGTCACTCCAACTATAAACTTTATCAAAACGGAAAGTTTTAAGCCTCTCCTTAAGAGTAGACAGGGTGTCTGCATCACAGCCTAAAACTGGGAGCTGGTTCTACAGGAGAGGAGTTCCATAATTAAACGACCTGCCTCCCGTTTGACTTTCAGAAATTCTAGGATCCACCAGTAAAACTGCAGACTGAGAATGAAGTGCTCTGTTCAAAACATATAGAACAATCAGATCTCGTTTTGAATCAGCTGAAGGCTTTTAACTGCATTTTGTGGACTTCCTGATAGTATTTAAAAAAAAAAAAAAAAAAAAAAAAAAAAAAAAAAAATTGAAGTAACAAATGCATGTACTAGTTTTTCAGCATAACTTCTCAACAGGATATTTCTAATTTCGGCTGTATTCTGGAGATGAAAGGAAGAAATCCTAGAAACCTGTTTAGCATGGGATTTAAATGATATGTCCTGGTCAAAAATAACACCGAAGTTCTTTATTTTATAATCAGAAGTCAATTTAATGCCATCCAGATCAAGTGACTTTTTCAGAAGTTCTTATCCAACTTTTGTCTTGTCAGAATTTTAAAGCAGAAAGCTTAGTGTCATCCAGGTTTTTATGAATTCAAGACATGCCTGTAACCTACCAAAATGATAGGCTTTATGGATACATATAGCCTAGTATCATCAGCATAAGAGTGGAAATTTATCCTATGGTGTGTGATGATTTTTACCAGTTGGAAGCATATATATATATATATATATATATATATATATATATATATATATATATATATATATATATATATATATTAAATTTAAAAAAAAAAAAAAAAAAAAAAAAAAAAAAAAAAAAAAAAAAAAAAAAAAAAAAAAAAAAAAAAAAGCACGGAGAATTGAGCCAAGTAGTTCTGAATACTGTGGTACTCCAAAAGTAATCCTGGAGTGTGAAGATTTGTCATTTACATGCACAAACTGGAATCTGTCAGACAAATAAGATTTAAACCAGCCTAGTGCCGTTCCTTTGATCCTTACAGGTTCAAGCCTTTCTAAGAAAATATTGTGATCAACTTAGTCAAAAGCAACGCTGAGATTTAACAAGACCATAACAGACACAAGTCCATTATCTGAGGCCAAGAGAATATCATTAGTGACTTTCATCTGTGCTGTTGCAGTGCTATGAGCTCTGAAACCTGACTGAAACTCTTCAAAAAAGTTATTACTGTTTAGATGCTCACAAGATTAGCAAGTATTTTGTAGTTTAGAGAAGAAAGGAAGATTAGATATGGGTCTGTAATTTAAGTCTTCTTGATCAAGAGAAGGTTTCTTAAGTAAAAGTTTAATTATAACTACCTTAAAAGCCTGTGGTACACATCTACTTACAAAGGATCTATAATGGGAGCAGTAATCAAGGGGAACACCTTTTTAAATAATTTGGTTTGGATGGGGTCCAACATTCCATCGAAGGTTTGGAAGAAGCTAATATTTCTGATAACTGAGAAAGCTCAACTGACTCAAAACAGTCCAAACACAGATCATGTTCTAGAGTTACATTCAGGACTGCCTCACTTACTGAGAATGAAGTAATCACGTTCAGGAGGATGCCAACAATTTTATTTCTAATAGAATGAATTTTATTTAAGATGAATTCCATAAAGTCACAACCTCTGAGAGCTGGGGGAATTGATGGCTCAACAGAGCTATGGCTGTGTAATTTTGGCAACTGTACTAAAAAGAAACCTAGGATTATTCTTATTCTCCTCTATTAACGATGAAAAATACAATGTTCTAGCTTGGTGAAGGGTCTTTTTGTACAGTAGTAGATCATTTTTCCAAGTTAAACAGGACTCCCTAGACATGTAGAGTACCATTTTCTCTCAAATTTCCTACTGTTCTGCTTCAAAGTACACAGCTCTGAATTAAACCAAGGAGCCAACTTCCTATGGATAATTACTTTATGTAATGGGGCTATATTGTGTAATGCCACACACAAGAAAGTAACACTATGAACAAGAACATCAATTTTTGAAGGGCTAGGGATTCAGTTGTTATAGCATTGTCTGATAAAGATCTAGTATAAAAAATGTCTCAGGTTTGGAGAACTCTGTTGAAACTAACTCAAAGGTCATAAAAAATGGTCAGACAGGACAGAGTTTTGAGGAAGAACTGTTATTTCTTCAGACTCAATGCTGTATGTCAACAACAGGTCCAAAGTATGACGACAGGAGTGTGTAGGTCTGTGGATTCTTTGCTTTAGTGCTTTGCAAATTGGATGAGGAAATCTAAAACATAAGATGTTCAAAAGAACTGTTGCTATTGAGCCACACAACTAACTGGATCCAGTTATACAGTCTGGTGTTGTTGGTCTATATCTCGAGATATTGACTAACAACAGACTATCAAGAACTGATTTTCATCAGGGACTCCAATAGCAATTAGTTTAAAAAGTCCCTAAATTGGGACCCCAAGCCACTACCTGGAATTGGATCTGGACATACCTAAAATTTGATTACTATAAATCAATTCTTAGTCTACATGAATTACAGACCATTAGTCAAGCCTTAGACCCCTTGTTGTAATATTTATTTCAAACAAGATTTTGGTAATTGTCCAACTCAACAGACCCTAGAAATAGCTTTTTAGGCATGTCAAAAATATTGATATTTGGTGAGGCAGTATAGAAGCAGTGTTTTCTGTAACAGTCAATGCCTGCTGTCCAATTTATACTTTGAACTTTTCAGACTTGTTTTTGCTTAAACACAGCCAAGAACCCACTAAAACAGTAAAAGATAAATGGAATTTTGTATGTAAATTCTACCTCAGCTCTCTTTTCTCTAACACTGAATATAACTCTCTCAACCAACATCCAGGACAATAGTGATGGCAGTCAGGCATGTCCACTTGCTATGGATGAACAGGAGGCACACCTGCAGTCACAGCATTTTTCTCTGTCAACACATCCACTGAGGAATATTAACATACACTCTTCTTATAGACTGTGACGCTGGATGTGTGTGATTGTATATTAGTCCACAGTACGTGCAGTATGTGCATGTTGTCACAGGCCGAGACGTTGAGTTCCAAATGAAATGCATACTTTACTTTCATCTGAAAAGAGGACTTTGGACCACTGAGCAACAGTCCAATTCTTTTTCTTAGCCTAGGTAAGATGTTTGTAGCCTATCTGTAGGATTTGTTTGTACATGGTGACTCTCCAGCCTCAGTCACTTCTTAGTGAACCTACCCCAAATTCTTGAATGGATTTTGCTTGACAATCGTCCTAAGCTACGGCTCTCCCTGTTGCTGATGCACCATTTCTGACTGCACTTTTTCATTCCACTCACTCACATGATTGTGTAGCCTACTGCCCCAGCCTGAAAGACCATCTAGAGGTTCAGGAAACCTTTGCAGGTGTTTTGAGTTAATCATCTCATAAGGGTGTGACACCATGAGTTTCCAATACATAACTTTTTCACAATATTCTAATTTTCTTAGACACTGAAGTTTAGGATTTCATTATCTGTAAGCGGTGATAATGACAAGAAATAATGTCCTAAAAATTTTCACTCCATGTCTAATCAATATATAGTATACATGAGCTTCACTTTCTGAAATGAGTGACTGAAAATATGGAACTTTATCACAATATTCTGATCCTTTCAGATGTATCTGTGTTGTATACCAGGCCTGAATGACAGACCAGGATGTAATGGAATGAGTAGGAAAGTGAGGTTAAGTATTTGATTTTTGTCAAGCTTGTATTGTGGAGAGAAAGCTGAGAATCTTGAGGTGGCTAAAGTAGATCGTAGACAGGTGAATTTTGGCCGAGCATTATTTTTAGGTTCTGGTGATTTGGCTTGTGGAACATGGTAATTTATCCAAGTAGGTAATGAGTTTTCCTGTAAGACCCTGGAAGGTCATTCTAGGTTACAAAGTGACAGTAGGTAAATAATGAGGAGTCACTGAAGACATCATACAAAGAAAACTTGATTACTGCAACAAGTGTTGACATTCAGGCTTTGATGGCGAGACCTTCTGGTCCTTTTATGCAGTGGCGTCATGAGGTGATTAGACACAGGTGAATAGTAGTACAGCAGGAGCAGCCTCACATTCACAGAAAGTCAGCATCACATGAACAAAAGTGCCCCAGGATCATGACATAAGCAAGTAAATTTGAAAATGTTTAACTTTGCAAAGTAATCCAGTGCCAACAGAGTACTTCAATGCAGCTAAGTCAGGGTTAAATGTGTTGAATTGCTTTGGCAGCATGGGTTAGATAGGTGTAAAAGGTGTCAGTGCGATAATGTTCTTTCTTTATTGTTTTTTTTTTTTTAAACCAGCATACAGTGCAGAGATGTTGTGCAGCTCCTTCATGCACAGAGCAATGGGTTATGTTTCTGAAAAAAGTGATTAAAAAAAAGAGACTTGGATGCAATTTTATTTGAGTTTGCCTTCGCTTTGGCTTCATGTAAGGCACTTTTTATGATGTTGGAGGAATTAATGTCTCTTTGTCATTCCTGTGGCCAAGCTCAACATGCACCCTGCATTTTGTTTTGAATGTATGATTAGTAAATAAGTAAATGTTATTCTCTTGGCAAGCAGAAAACAACATTATCCCTTCTCAGAAAGGAGATTTATTTCACCAGAAAAGATGGTGAATTTCAGAAAATAAAAGGCACAAAAGAGATCCTGACCACATGATCTTAATTTTATAAGAATATGATTAAAACAACGCAAGCTAATCAGGGACAGATGATTTTAATGCGCAGTCTGTATTTTGTTAAAATCTTGAGCTTAAAATCCATTATATAAAAGAGCAGTAAAGCCTTTCAACTGTTAGAACCCAGTATGCTATGAATTAGAGCCAAAATGCCAAACTAAACCACAAAGTTGCCCGTTACTGAACTCTGAACTTGACCATACTGAGGTTGATGCATTTTCCTCTGTTTCCCTGTGCATATGAGTGTGGGAGTTCATTCATCTTCTTGTGGTTTCTCCGAAGACATCGAAGGCTGTCGTGCGGATATCCACGAAAGTGGTTTGTCGTAGCTTTGAGGGTATTTATTCATGGAAACACAGTGGAAATGCGTTTTTCAGTTTGGGTTTGTTAAGTTGCAGGAATTCAGAGGCCCACAGCCACCCTTTGATTGGTAAACAAAATCATTATCAAACCTTATTTTAGGATTATTTCTTTAACTGTGAGAAAGAAAAACAACCAAAAGAAGCCCATAATTTGCACAATGAATGTCACAGTATGAGCTTGCTATTAATCTGCCAGCAGTTGTAAAGAAGCTTATTAGTTGTAATAACTTGGTATGAAGCGTTCTGATCAATTTGTTATACACTTTTTTTTTTTTTAAATCTGGAATCCAATTTGGTTCTCAAGATCAATGTTTTTTTTTTTTTTTTGTTTTTGTTTTTTTGTTTTTTTTTTTTTTTTTTTAATTCAAACTCTCCTTTTATTCAACGATGAGGTGTTTGGAACCTTCACTCCTGCTTCGTTACTGTTTAACTAGCTGTTGGGCCTTCTTTTTAGATGGAATAGGGGTCATGGGAAGGCACAAATTCAAGAGCTGGTAAGCACACCCCAACACACATGAATGCTCAATGGTACTTGCGCTCCTCAGGCACACACAACCTTTACTCCAACAGCCCTGGGGGATTAGTAATGGTTTCTTGGCTGTAAGCCTGGCTTCTAGCACCACTCATCATTGAGATCCCATATTGAGGGGATTTTCACCTCACCTTGCTGTGTTTTTCTTGCACTAAACACATATGTTTTCATCATGACATCGCATGCTAAAAGAGAAGCGATCGCTGTAATCATCATAAAATATAGTGCAAGGGAGGGCCGTGTGTTTGTCTAAATGTGGTTTTAAATTGCACACACTGGATTCTTGATTTGTGCATTCAGGCTGAAATCTCATGACAAGTCCACTAATGGTTTTACAACTACCTGTCACCATGGCAGCATGGGAAGCCAGAAGAAGTGCACCCTTGGAGAACAATATGAGCGTGCTGAGTGTCTTCAGGATTAGAACCACAAGGCTATTTTTCATCTTGCCTATAGCCCACCAAGAAAAGGAGTAATAGGGAATCTAATCTCCCTTCAGCACTTTAGGCCAAGGATAAGAGTGAAGGGTCTATCTGTGTGTGTGTGTGTGTGTGCTTTCTTTTTACTGGCATTTTTAGGAGATTAGCAACTAGATGGTGCGTACTAACAAGTGCTGCCACAGAATACCAATCAGAGGCCTTAGCTTCACCAGTGCTTGGGCAGAGGAGTGCATCAGTATTCACGACACGTTCAACAAGGAAACAGCAACACACAGACTTCAATTTTAGTTTGGTTTATTAGTGTGTATCTCTCAAAGTCCCTAAATAAGATTAGTATAGGATTCCTAGAAATACTACTCTTCCCCAAATTCCTTGTTTATCAACCAGAATTTCATCCTAAATATTTTTTGACTGATTTTTGGTATATTTCTCCTTTTAAAGAGTTTGAATAAACACAAACTGGGAAAAGACATTCTTGCTGAAGCAGCATAAAGCACCCTAAAAAGGTTGATTCCTTTCACGTGTGCATGGTATGTTTATATTTGTCTGACTCAGCCAGTTCTTTGGTTTACTTTATGTAAATTGAAGCAAACACAGAGAAATATGCTCCTTTCCGTTTGAACAGAAGTTGGAAATTCCAATGATGTCAAACGCACTTCACAATGTGCACGCTGCAAACGACAAAGCCAGTAGAATTTGCTAGACATTTCATTCAGTAACAGGCTAGGGTTACAGGCTAGGGCTAGGGTATGATAGCAATATTTTTTTTGTATGTTGTCCATAGCCATTATTTTCATTAACAATGAAACATTATCAAAACTATGGGATAACTGATTTATGGCATACAGGCTGGTGTAAGGGCATTACTAGCATCAAAAGATTTGTTTGATTCTATGAATCCGAATGGGTTAATGTCCTTTCATTGTAAGCTTAGCACAAAAAGTAAGGTAATATGTTTCTGGTTGATTATTTTTTTGTTGCAACAATGCCTCTTGGCATTAAATGATAGAAACCCTGCTCTTTTCCCTATAGGTGCCATATTTGTTAAATTAATTTGAGGGTTAATTTGTGGGGTAAAGCCATTGAAAATTTGCCAAAACAAGGGGAGGGGTAGTGTGTGTGTGTGTGGGGGGGGTGTAGACAACCATAACAACCTAAAACCTCTTCATCATGCTACTCACCTGTTTGGTCATCACTGCTATAGAATGGCATCTCTTTCTTAAAACAGCATGTTGCATGTCAGCTACAGTGCCTATAAAAAGTATTCAACCCCTGAATGTTTTTACCTTTTTATTGAAATGAGAATTAAATGAGATCTTGGATCTCAATGAGTTTGATGTCAGGACTCCAGACACATCATTCACTCCTCTCCATTCCCAAATTTTGGAGGTACTCTTTGATAACATAATATTTACACATCTACATCTCTTAGTCTTTAAGACTTGGTGTCCTACATCAGTGGTTCCCAACTCTGGTCCTCGGACCCCCCCTGTCTTTCCTGTTTTAGATGTGTCTGTTCTAGCACACCTGATTCAAATGATTGCATGACCTTCTCTGCATGCCATCTAGTGCTACTGAAGCCTTTTAATCACCCAGTTATTTAAGTTAGGTACGTGGCAACAAAAGACACCTAAAACATGCAGGACAGGGGGGCTTGAGGACCAGGGTTGGGAACGACTGTCCTATATCATCACACAGAACTGAATTGAATTTATTTGTAAGTATTAACAAAAACAATACACTTAAGCACCGATAGCCTAAGTTTATTTGCAATGTATGTTATTTGTTAGGCTTTTGGTTACATAAAACCATGAAAACATGATACAAGATTTGAAATTCAAATACACTAAAAAAATTTTTTAAAAAAACCCAAGCCCCTCCACCCCCCATAAAACTCATTAGAACCCATCAGAACAAATGCTGTTTGTCTCAGAGAAGCTTCACATAAAGGCACCTTACTATTCCCACTAATTGCTCCATAACTTAATCTGTATTTTTAAAAGAAAACAAAAGTTCACTGAACACCAACGTGCCTCACCATGTAAACATTTAAAAATAAGTTTAAGATTTATAAATTTATGAAAATCTAATATACAGATATGATGTGTCCTCCAGCTGTAATTTAAGCCAATAACCCTAACAGAGTCCAAAGCTTTCATCTGGTCATCTAACTCTCTCTTTCTGTTAACATAGCTCAGAAACAGTTTCAACTTCCACTGACAGATTAGCATGCTACTGCACTGCTACCCCGACACTAAGCATGCACACTAGTACATCTCCTGCTTTTCTTTTCAATGTTTAATTGAGCAAAGTAAAGGAAACACCCAAAAATGCCAGCTATCTCATTGTTAATTAAGAATTTAAGTATTATTTAAAAGGGACATATACTGAACACCCTTGAGCCAGTGCAAAAGCTGGTTCCATAAAGACTTTGGACTCGGGTTGATGGACAAACATTGTTAGCAGCACTCATCATGAAATAAGCAACCAGTGATGCTGATTTCTTCCTCTAGTCCCCACTGGGGCGGTGAATGGGCTGACAGGATGTGCTGTCACAATCTCTTACCGTTTCCTTTAATGTCAAAATTGATCATGAAATTGTTCATACTTAATTAGAAGCACTGAAGAGATTTCTCATGTTTTGTATCTAGAAATAATTTAGCTATATTTTATTCATGCCTACAATGTATCTCACCACCATCAGTATGTGAATATGTGCATGAATGGGTGAACGACTGATTGTAGTGCTTTGGAGTCTTCAGACTTGTTAAACCACAGGTATAGGCCATTAACCGTTTTTGCACTCTCACATCTTAACAACAGTTGCTTTCACCTACATACAAGATAAAAGGATCATATGTTGGGGATTAAAGAACAATTTCAAAATGAAATCAAGTGATCATATAATGAAATTTAACAATTTAAGCACCAAGCAGCACCTCGCTGCTTTCTTTAGTATTGTTGTGTTTAGCTCCAGTCCTAGTCCTGCTTTAGGAGTTTGAATAGTTTGCACACATGGACCCATTATAGACACATTCCATGCATTCTCAATTTATTATATTTTGATTTCACTTGCTTTTACATTAAAGCCTGAAAAAACAAATGGCTAACAAAGCCAAAGGGATGCCTATTGTGGACTTAGTTAAGGAATCACAATTGCGATCTCAGAGTACACCACAACAGTAAAAGAAACTCAGTTACCACATGTGTGGGTCAGCCAGGGTGGTTACATAAGATGGAAGATCACACAGAAAAGCATACATCTACACACACATGCAGCCATGCATATGATACTTAATGGTTTCTATGGAAAGCTGCCAAACCTACAGAGGACATTTCTCTTTTTTCTGCCATCCATCTTTCCTGCTTTTTCTCTGATCACCTCAGTGTATCTCTCAGGCAGTTTATGCTCTTAAATCATTATATCTTCTACATCTATCCCATCCTCATAAAGTAAATAAAACAAGGTTGGTGAGGGTTTATGTAAATGCACATCGGTCTTTGCTTCAATGTGCCTGAAATGCATGTTATGTACATAAGGGGCACTTTCAAAAAGAAAATGGGGTCGAATCAGAAAATTAACTCTTAACAGGTCAGGTTTGATAATTCTTTAGGTGGACAAGGTGTAGACAAACACATATGTCCATAAATAGCTGCGCAAAGGTGGAACAATGCCAGCTTTGGTACTGCGAGTGGCATGTTGGCCAGATTCAACACGTGATTCCTTACTGCAGAATATGCTTCAACAACATGTTGATTTCCCCACCGACTCCAAAGGACTCTCTGGCACTCTGTTTTTAAATCACGGCTGAAAACTCATCTGTTCAAAGAAGCATTTCCACTTTGATTGATCAACATGTCCCAGCATTTAAATACATTTTTTTTGTTTACATTCTAAATATTTTAGTTTTTTGATTTTAATTTTTGTGAGGTGATGTTGTGTACTGTTGGAAAGCAGAGACCATGGTTATTTGGACACATGGTAGGAGCATTCCTGGTATTTATACTACTTTGCATATGCATTTATAGGCATGAAGAGGAACAATCTGAACGGCACCTGCAGCTGCACTCAATTTCATGCAAACTGGGATGTATAAAGGAAAGGTGTGCAGCCACATGCGTGCATAAGGTTTTATACCTCTGAATTCTTTTGTGCGCTGCACTTTTCAAAATTTGTCGCTACACTAACTTTAAGTGTGAAAGTTGTGCACTCTTTTATGCATGAGGCCCCTAGTCTGTTTTAATTGCTCAATGTGAGTAATGCGTACCTTGGCACCTCCTAGTGTGATTAGTCTGTATGCATGCACTTCGAGGGTGCTCAACAGCCACACACAATGACTAAAATGCATTTCCTGTTGATGTTGTTCAGTGCAACCTGGTCTCCTGTTTTTTGAAACTATTTTACTGTTGTGTTCTTATAAAACTGCATATAATGTTTGTTTCGTGAAGACAGTGTGTTTGATGGGGGGTTCCACCCTCTTTCCCCCTCCGTGCACCACTGAGTTCGTTTCTCTCCAGTTCTGAGACCCAACCACTAAAACCAGCAAAGTATTTACCTTGTGAAATCATGAGAAATGGTTAAGTATAAAATCAAGATTTAATGCCAAAATGATCAGTGTAAAGAGTATACAAATGAACAGATACAGAGTGACATTCACCTTCGGTACCGGGCTCCCTCCAGCCCATCTTAAGGATGAACCAAGAAGAGAAAAGAATGGAGCATGAGTGCTGCTTTTATCTATGCCTCACTCTTAACCTTCCTAAAGGGTGTCATCCTCTTGTATCAGTTTATCCTTGACTACATGTTGCGTGTTATGTGAGATCAGCGGTTGTTTGTGTAAGCTGTAGCAGTGAGCGGTGCGGCAGATAAGCAATTAAGCAGGGCTGATATATTTAATTAGAGCAGCAAAGAGATGATTAGAAAAGGCCACAAAATCATACATCCATAACAACTGTTAGGCTGTTTTCACATAGTAAATAACTTTAAGACTCACTCTGTGTATTTTTTTTTCTCAATGGCAAGGAAAGGCTGCATTGGGCCAAGCTGAACAACACATGGAGCACAGCATGCTATGAAGCCTGGCACTTTGCACCTTGCACGTAAGTTAAAATAACTTAAACTCAGGCACAAGAACTCTGTACCCAAAGATGACCTGAGAAATGTCCACAAGGCCAATATGGAAGAGACCCTCACCGTATTTCAATATCTCATGCTTTTGATGCAAAATGAAATCTATCAAGTGCAAAAAGCAAAACAAAAAAACAAAAAACAAAAGTAAAACGTAAGATTAAAGGTGATTAAAAATATATATATATATTTGTATTTTATTCTAAAAATTGCTAACTTTTACAATTCTTTTTCATTAAATCAGTTTATTCTGGTATCAGTGAATACTAAGTAATGGTGACATATGATGCTTTTGTTAATAACTTATTAACATATTGGTACACTTTGTGTGCCCTGCTCAGTGCTCTCCTCTCTTGTTTTTAGCTCTTGTTCCACGACGAGCACGGCACTCCCTGCTTTCTCTGCAAAAACCTTACAGAGTTGAAAAAAACAAGGAAAGAAAACATTTGCTTGAAATCAGGATGTCTTTGAAGAGCTTTATACTCTTGCAAACAAGACCTGCATGCAAGAGGGAGTGACATCTGTGGACAATCGCATGTACAATACATCTCTAGGGGGCAATCACATGAGTAGGCTTTTAATCTATCAGGTTACATTAACTCACTCGTTAATTTAGCAAATCTTTGTGGGCGCAGTCCTCTTCTTATTGTTGGCTCCATCCTCACCAAGGCCATTACCTTTTGAAACTAGTTGCTGTGCTCCATTATTGTGAGTCAAGAAAACTAACATTTACAACTATCCCAATCAAACTAATTTAACATAAGAAACTCTAGCATGGATAATTTCCCTAACCTAGCAATGTTTACATTTCAGCTACATTGTGATAAAATTACAGACATGTTAGGCAAATTTCCACACTTAAAGAATCCTCTGTGCATATTACATCAAAGAAACCAAAACTCTACTGGACCTATCGTTTATCCTAAAGTACAGCATCCTTTTTGGTTGTTTTACTTTTTTGCTTGTATAAAAATATTACTACTTTCTCTCTAATTCCATCCATCTACTCATCTTTTATACCTGCTTAATCTTTGTCGGGTAGAAAGGGGGCTTGTATGTTGCTGTTCTTAAACTGCCTGCGGTTGATGGGTAAGAGGTGGGATATGCACTTGATAGACCACCAATCCATCGTAGGGCACAAAGACATGAGATAAATTAGAGCGGCTTATTACCCAAACATGCATGTGTTAAGTGGAAGGGAGCAAAAAGAAAAAACATGCAACTTGCTAAATAATTAAACCACAGTCAATTTCATGCCACAAACCAAACCCTCAGGTTGTAGGAGACTCAGGGTGGGTGAATGACTTGAACCAGTTCTTTAACAGGTTTGACCAGTCACCCACCCTTCTTCCAGCCCCCCCCCCCCCCCCCCCCATCATCTGTAACGACTGCCAGCTTTTCTTCTCAGGGACTTTTCAGCTCTCAGCCATCATCCACCCCCGTTCACTTCAGAGGACTCCATCCTACTACCCTCCTCCCCTACCTCCATCTTGTCCCCTTTCATCACTTCAGGTAAGGAACGAGCTGCAAAAGATCAAGTGCAAAAGGTTGCAGGTTTAGATGGCATCAGCTCTACGCTCCTGAGGTGCTGCGCAGATCAACTGTGTGGCATCATGGGGTACATGTTCAACCTGAGCCTGAAGCTGGGGAAAGTACCACAACTGTGGGAGACCTCCTGTGTGGTACTGGTACCAAAGGCTAAAAATCCAAAGGACCTCAGAACCTATAGGCCAGTAGCCCTGACGTCACATCTAATGAAGACCCTTGAGAGGCTGGTCCTCAAACATCTATGCCCACTGGTGACGTCTTCATTGGATGTGCTGCAGTTCGCCTACCAGCCTGGCATTGGAGTGGATGACACCATCATCTACCTCCTGCGCCAAGCTCTGAGCCACCTGGAGAAACCTGAAAAGACTGTGAGGATCACGTTCTTTGATTTCTCCAGTGCTTTCAACACTATCAAGCCAGGACTTCTGAGGGACAAGCTGGAACTGTCAGGAGTGGACCACCGCATATCCCAGTGGATACTGGACTACCTAACTGGCCACCCTCAGTATGTGAGGACACAGGGCTGTGTCTCCGACAAGCTGGTCTGCAGTATGAGGGTCCCTCTGGGAATTGTGCTGGCACTGTTCCTCTTCACCCTCTACTTCTACACTGCAGACTTCTCCATCAACTCCCCACACTGCCATCTGCAAAAGTTCCCTGATGACTCTGCTAAAGATGGCCTCATGACAGGTGAAGATGACTCAGAGTACAGACAGTGGACTGGTGCTAGCAGAACCTCCTCCTGATCAATGCTGCTTAAACAAAGGGGCTGGTGGTGGATTTCCGCAGGCACAGAGGCACCTCACTGACACCAGTAAACATACAGGGACCGGACACTGAGATCGTGGGCTCTTATAAGTACCTGGGTGTTCACCTGAACAATAAACTGAACTGGACTCATAACACTGATGCATTTTACAGGAAGGGTCAGAGCAGATTCTACCTCCTGAGGAGGCTGAGGTCTTTTGGAGTGCAGGGGGTGCTCCTGAAGACCTTCTTTGATTCTGTAGTGGCATCAGCCATCTTCTTTGGAACTGTATATTGGAGCAGCAGCTTATCTACAGATGAGAGCAAGCAGTTAGATGAGCTCATCAGGAAGGCCAGCTCTGTGCTAGGATGCCCCCTCGACCCAGTGCAGGTGGTGGGAGACAGAAGGACTCCAGCTAAAATAACATCAGTGATGGACAATGTCTCCTACCCCATGCATGAAGCTGTTGCTGAGCAAGAGAGCTCTTTCAGTGACAGACTACTGCATCCTAGGTGCACTAAGGAGCATTATAGGAGATCCCTCCTCCTGACAGCTATTAGACTATAACTATCATTGCTCAAAAGACAATCAATAAGTGTTTTTCCACTCTAGTATCTGTACAACTTTACCGTTTTTCTATTGTCACTAACAGTAAATAGCTTGTATTTTTAATGCTCAGAGACATGCACATCTTATTTTTATTTAACCAATCCAGTTGTACATTCCTCTGAACTGGAGTTTTTTTTTTTTTTTTTTTTTTTTTTTTTTTTTTTTTTTTTTAACTTCACAATATTTGTTGAAATTTTGTCTTACTGTACAGTATTTTTTTTATTCTTTATTTTGTTTTTATAAATATTTTATATTCTTTGTGTGAGTCTGTTTCTGTCATTGCCTCTCACTGTTACTTTGCTGTTGTTGCACAGAAACGTCCCCATTGTGGGACAATAAAGGATATTTCTTTTCTATTCTATTATGGTAATGGTCAAAATTTCAAGATGGGCAGAAATCTTGTTTTGAACAAACTTTACTTCTTCAGTCACCAACAACTTACAGGAGACAGGTTGACCTAAGAATAAAACTTCAGAGTGCCCAAGAAATGCCAACAAGTCCCAGTACTGTCTCCAAAAGAGGATTCAGCAATGCAACTGGGTAGCCAACAGTGCAGTTTACTCAGGGGGGCCAGCAGGGAGGCGTGAGTGTGCCAGAGAGGCATAAACCTTTAGTTGCTCACCTGAATACAAGGGCAGCAATGAAACAACTTCTCTCCAAGACCAACATGAAGGGCAGAGTGACATTCTTCTTTCAGTACCCATGCAGATGACTGCATACAATAGGTGTCAAGTTATTTTCTCATAAAACAGTTTGGGACATCTAGAAAAAGGTCTGGCCAGAGAAGAAAAGTTAAATGCCAGCATGCTGAGATGCTACTCATTGCTGGAGGAGCATCTTCAACAAATGATCAAACTGCGATTTGGTGATGAACAATGCTTTTTTTCCAGCATGATACAGCATCATGTCAATAAGTAATGTAAAGTGCTCAGTCATTGAATTTTTGGGTCCCTAACCAGGATACTCCCCATTGAGACCCTATTGATTGAGTCTGCCTAAACTTTTTATTGTAGTTCTCTCTAAAGCCATTGAAACGTATAGACAATTACAACTTCAGTTCCAATTGGAAATAGCTGACGAAAAGCTCCAACAAACACTGAAGTACTAAAGTTGTGAAAGAAAAAAACAGAATTTCTGTCAGTCTCAAATGTCTGATCACAACTGTACTACAGAACAATTTCCAATCTTAAAAAGTTAAATTATTTATGTAGATTATCTCCCAGCTGTTGCAAAGAATTCTGCACTTTCACCCTCATGCTTCATAGAGCCCCAGAACCCAGACACATAGGATTAATCTATATAATAAAGTGGCATATTGAATGGTTTTGTAAAGAGAAGAGAGGAGGTAATGCCCTGTGTTTTCTAAATTGGAGAGTAGAGGGCCTTTCAGAGAGAAAACATGCTGATTACTGTATTGTAAACGTGGCTTTCGATTCCCTTTCCTGCTTTAATCTATAGGACACAACAGTGGCCCTTTCTCCCGCTAATGCCAATTGAGTCTCCAAGAAGACTTGTATTACCAGTAAGCAGGGCTTAATTGTGAGTTCAGTCAGTTATTAAAGCAGCCATGGCGCACTGAATTGGGGACTGGTGGGCCAGTCCTTCACTGCTTTTGACCATTATGGCTCTTTCTTCCTAGACTGTTGTTGTTTGCAGTGCATAGACCTAGAATGAATGTAGACTCCCCACTATAGAGCCCTTTCTTTTACCTCCTCCCTTTGCTTTTTAGCTCCTCTTCTCCTACTGGCTTGCAGGGAACACAATTATTGTGAGGAATTTTATGGGAGGATGGAGCAGTGGCAGGGAATGGAGGGCGAGCGGGCCAGTGAGGCTATTATCTGTCCCATAGAGATGAATGGTTGCACCCTCCCAGAGTGAGCACAAAGGCGATGGTCAGACCCATTGGGAAGTCCAGCCCCATTCCAAATGGTTGTGATCAGCAGCTGTTGGCTTAATGTCTGAAGATGTTCACCCCACAAACACTTTGAAGAAATAAAGCTAACCATGAATTGAACTTGTTAGTACATAGCCAGATCTTACTGATACAAAGTCTGACCAGTTATAGAGGAGAAACAAATACGTTGTTTAAGCAATGTTAAGCATTTCCTGTTTTTTTTTAAAGCAACATCAGTGTTTGTTGTTTTTGTAAGAATGGATGATCAATATTCTAACATGCCAAATGGTTTCAAACGGAAAAGCATAATATACAGTTGAATCCAGAAGTTTACATACATTGAATAAAAAGACTCTCCCACCTTTTTTTTTTTCTCACTGTCTGAAGTTAAATCAGACCAAAACTTACCTTGTTGTAGGTAAGTTAGAATAACCAAAATTTATTTTATTTTGCTAAATGCCACAAAAAGGAGAGGGAAAAAATATGTCAGAGATCAAAATCAGAAGGTTTACATACATTTCCTAAGTATTTTCTAGCAGTGCCTCTGAATTGTATGTCTTGGGTAAAACCACTTTGGGTTTCCTTACACAACCTTCTCAATAGTTTACTGGAATTCTTGCACATTCCATCAGACATGACGGTGTAACTTTGTTTATAGTCACAAACAGCTTTTCAGATCCTTCCACAAATTCTCTATAGCAGTGGTCCCCAGCCCTGATCCTCAGGGCCCACCATCCTGCATGTTTTAATTGTTTCCAAATCCAGCACAGCTGATTCAAATGATTGCATTACTTTCTTTGCGTGCCTCCATTTGTGGCAGAGAAGCTTGTTAATCACCCAGTCATTTAATAATCCAGGTGGCAGCAGCAGGAAACACACCTAAAACTTGCAGGGACAGTGGGGCCCTGAGGACCATGGTTGGGGACCTCTGCTCCTAAAGATTGAGATCAGGGCTTTGTGATGGCCACTCCAAAACACTGACTTTGTTGTCCTTAAGCCACTTTGTAGCCATATTGGCTGTATGCTTTGGGTCATTGTTCATTTGGACAATGCATTTTCACCCGAGCTTTAACTTCCTAACTGATGTCTTTATATGTTGATTCAGTATTTTTACATAATGTTCCTTCCTCATGATACCATTCAATTCTATGAAGTTTACCAGTTTCCTCCTTCAGCAAAACAGCCCCACAACATGATGCTTGCCACCATATACGTCACGGTTTGGATGGTGGTTCCAAGGCTTACAACCCTCGCCCTTTTTCCTACAAATGGAACGACGGTCATTATAACCAAACAGTTTCACTTTAGTTTAATCAAATCACAGGACATGTCTCCAAAAATTAAAGTCTTTCTACCTGTGTGTATTTACAAACTGCAATCTTGCTTTTTTATATTCTTTTCAGAGAAATGTTTTCCTCCTCGTTGAGTGCCCTTTCAGCCCATATCAGTCCAAGACATGTTTCACTGTGAATATTTACACTGCACATTTCCGACCGTTCACAAAACCCGTCTCATTCCTGAGTGGTATGATGGTTGGACATTTCCATCGTATCATTGTTGCATATAATTGTTTGAACAGATAGATGTAGCACCTTCAAGCATCTGGAAATTGTTCTCAAGGATGAACTAAAGTTGTTCAACTCCATAATTCTCTTCCTGATATCTTGGCTGATTTCTTTTGACTTTCCCATCATGTCAAATAAGAAAGCAGTGTGTTCCAGGTGTGGCCTTAAAATACAACCACAGGTGTGCCTCCAATTGACTCACATGGGTCAGTTAACCTATCAGAAGCATCCAAAATCTATGATCATCGTCTGGGCTTTCCATCATTGATAAAGACACCAGTAATCATTCTGTATTTAAACTTCTGATTTTGAAGACATAAATAGATAAATCTCTGACATTATTTCCCTAATTATTTCAATTTAGCAAATTGATATAATTTGGATATTTTTAACTGACCTAAAACAAGAGAGGTTTGGTCTGATTTAACTTCAGACAGTGAGAATAAATATTTGTGTGTTTTTATTTTGATATATGTAAGCTTCTGGTTTCAACTTTATGTAAGGTGTGGACACTATGAGAAAAGGAAATCCTGTATAAGCTTTACACAAAAATAGAGAAATGTAATTTAAAAAAAAACAATGTATGAATCACACAAACAGAAAAAAAAATACTGCAACCAAATCCAAAAGTTCTAACAGTCCACTTTTTCAGACAAAATTTTCATGATGGCTACTATGCTTTCGATCTGATTAGTTCACTGGATGCTGCTGCTTTCTCTGGAGGAGTAATCATGAGCGACTAATAACCTTGGCAGATTGACATCAAGCTCCAGTCCTCAAAGGCCAGTGTTCTGCCAGCTTTAGATGTGTCTCTTTTCCAGCACATCTGATTCAAATAATCCAACTACCTCCTCAGCATGTTAGGTCCAAAACACACCACTTGCGTCTGACTCTTCATGATCTGATATGATTTTTTTCCTGCCATATAGGTTCCAACATGACAGTCCCTCTAGGGATCACCGCACTTCCAAGATCAAGTGTTCATCTGAGAGAATGTACCAGAAATCCCAGCAGGATAAACACAAGCTGGTCCAGCAGTAAACTCAAAGCTCCTCGACCAAGATTGCCATTTCACTCTTTAATTTTTTTCTGTACTTCTGAGGTCCAACCATGGGTAAGTACGCCACTATTTTTGCAAGTACAATATTTTTAATTTGTATTTTCCCCCAAAGCGGATGTGTTTTACTTTGCCACTGTGGCTCACTTCCTGTCTCACTCATGACATTCCCATCAAATTGCTGCGTAGCTACGAACATAATAGATCTCAGGTCTGTCTTGGTCAGCCAGTTAGAAACGCAGTCACAGGGAATCACCTGCAGTCTGCAAGGCCCCATTGACTTTAATGTGTTCTAACTGCTGCGTATATCACCTGACCCGATTTTCCATTGGATTGGATGCCAAAAGCTCTGCAGAAGCCTGCCCATGAATAATCATTTGATTTAAGTGACGGTGGTTGGAATTCGTCCCATAATCAGGTGGTTGCTGGTTTAAATCCCTGCTCCGTCTGTCTCAGTCGTGTCCTTGGGCGAAACACTTCCCCTACATTGCCTGCTGATGGTGTTCAGAGGGCCCAGTTAGACTGACCCAGGGTAGCTGTGGCTACAATCCAGTAGCTCGCCACCATCAGCGTGTGAATGACAGAATGTAGTGTGAAGCACTTTAGGGTCCTCCGGACTTGATAAGTGTTATACAAGTACAGGCCATTTACCATTTGCTAAACCAGGGAAAGACCTAAAACATGCAGGATACCGGCCTTTTGAAGACTTTGAACTTCGGGTATGGGGTCCAACAAGCACATTTGGAAGGGAACTGGAAAAAACGGTGAAAGGTCAAACCTAGTGTATCTTTTGTGCCCTATAATGGTTAACATGAATACATTTACACAATTTGACTGTGAAAGATTTAGGTTAGGATCTGAGATAGACAGACAGTTTCAGTTTTCTTTTGACATTCAACATTTAACAGAAAAGGTAAATTTGCAAGAGCAGCTATCCATCACTTTCCTTTTACCACAGCATAATGTTAATATAGAATCCACAGATTTCCTGACACTGTACAAAAGTAGACTGACAAAACTGAGCTACTCTGTGTAGTCTGTGCCTTGTGAGCCAGGATGTGTGTAAACAGAGAGTCTTAATTTCCACAGGGGAATGAGAGGTGGGAGTGGGGTCAGGACTATGGAGTGCACTGAATTGGCAGCCTTGCAGTCCATTGTTGGTGTTTGTTAACAGGTGTGTCTGTTTAAATGGAAGCTTTTCAGTGGAGCTGCTACAAGAGCCCATGAGACCCAAGCACCTCTCACCCACTCACACTGTTCTCATCAATGACACCTTTTCAGTTGCCTGGGGAGGAGAAGGTGTGTGGAAAGGAGGGCGAGGAAGCTGGCTCAGAGATAGAACTGAGAGGAAAGACTGAACCACAGTGCAGGGGTACATTTTTGGCAGGTACATCAAGTCAGTGAGAATACATTTAAAGTTTAATGGGAATAGCGAACAGTAGTTAGCACTGTTGCCTCACAGCTAGAAGATATCCTAGTTAAATCTTGCTTAGAGCCTTTCTGTGTGGAGTTTTGCATGATGTTATTCCCATCTCTCAGTTTTTTCCCACAAAAATAATACATGTATGTTAGATCAATTGGCAAGAATAACAATGTTCAAATGGATTTGACTTTGTGTGCATGAAGGTTTGTCTTGTTTTCCTCAGTGACGGCCCTGTGTTTGACTCCAACTCCTCTCCATTACCCTAAAAGCTAAAGTCCTGCCCATAGCCTTTCCTGATCAGTACAAGCAAATATAGTAAATGATTTTTATTGTTATGATCCTGGGGGTGGGGGGCTTCTTTCCGTGATGTCTTAATCTCTCACTCTTCGAAGCCATCTCTGTG
The DNA here is from genome assembly GCA_014839685.1 of Anableps anableps. Taxonomy (NCBI): domain Eukaryota; kingdom Metazoa; phylum Chordata; class Actinopteri; order Cyprinodontiformes; family Anablepidae; genus Anableps; species Anableps anableps. The sequence continues at coordinate 10,548,220 of CM026073.1, forward strand.
TTGCTGCTCTTCAACTTGCAAACTAAATATGCATACATATTTCATTTGAAATGATGAGAACCATTACTTCACTTTTTTGAAAGTATCAAACACATTTTAAAATCATATGCTAAAACTAAATCATAAGGTGCTTTAAAAAGTTTTAGTTTAAAGGTATGCACACTGTCATATCCATGGGGCTATATGGAGATTGGTGTGTGTGTGTGTGTGTGTTTCTACCTTTCTGATTGGAAGGTGTGAGTGACTGGTGCATTCTCACAGCTGGCCACAGTCAAGGCCAATCAGAAGGAGCTTAAAGAAGTGCTGATTTCTTGAGGCACATGCCAGATTGTTTTGCTCTGCAAATTGTAATCAGGCCTCTGCTTGTTTTGTTCCTGCAACTTTTGATGTCCTGCACTTATCTCTCTTTGTCCTCCTTTTCAGAAAACCTGTTTCAGTTTCCACACCATTCCTGGATTCCTTTATCCTGGCCTCCTTGCTCCCGGAGTTCACTGGCAACATCACTGGAAGAGGGCCCTCTGTGAATCTCTTCAGCACTCCTCTGGCTGCTCCTCTGATTCATTGCTATCTGGATTCCTCCACATCCAACCACGTACTACCTGTCTGTTCCACCTTCCAATGCTTGTTCCTCCAGGAAGAAAGAACAAGAAACACTTACCACAAGCACCACTCACCGTGACCCTGCCGATCTGTGATATATTACCCTCCACCCTGGAAACTGCACCATCTCATCCCACAGCAAGAAAACAAACAAAAAAAACAAGTATATTCAAAGTTGTTTCTTCTCCACAGATGGAAAGAAATCTCAAAAAAAGAAAAAAATCGGTTCTCGAACAAAATGTATCAAAAGTCGAATATTAAAGTAGGTTTAATTTGCTAAATAAAACAGAATTTTCCATATTTCACTGCAAATATTTATTTTCCCCAAGCTTTTGATTCCAAAACAAAGTTGTTGTTTTTTTGTTTTTTTTTTTACATGGACACTTTTATTTCAGTCAAAAGTGTCAGTCTTGCTTCCACACAGCATACCTTCTCAACTTCCAACTGTACAAACATTGCAATTTCTCTAGAAAAACAACTTGCATGATTATAAATTTGGTCACATCATTTATCAAGGAGCAGATCATTTAAAAACAATAACCCTGTGACTGAGATTTGTTGGATGGAGTAGTTGTATTGGGGGGGGTCAAAAGATCTTGGAACGACCCACATGACTCATCTGCACATGGGTTTTGAGTCTTTATCTGGGAGAAATTTGCTTACCGATTATGTTTAGAAAAAACAATATTTGTTGTTCTGGTCACACAGAAACAAAACAAAGGTTTTCTAAAAGAAATTAGTTGGGACAAAGACTGACACTGTGGCTTTTGTGTTGTGTTTTTCTAGAGCATTAGTCTCTGTACTCATGCCCAAAGAGTTTAGCCAGTAGAAGCTCTTCTCCAAGACCATGAATGTGGGGAGGAAATCATCTCATTGCGTGAGACCAGACCGTCGTTCGCCAAAGTCAGTGACTGCACTCGTCAGCACGGCATTAATTAGGCATGAATACAAATCATAAACAATAAACACATGGCCACAAAAGCCACAACTACCTCCCAATTCAATTCAGAGCCTCGCCAAAGAGAGTAAATATAATAATATGTTCAAGATTTGTTTCACCCCAAACTAGCCAGACAGCTAAGTGTTAGAAGAAAGTAAAGTATTTTTTTCCCCCAGAGAGAAGGGTAAAGATGTCATTGGAAACAGGCAGACCAGTACTGGACTATGCCTCACACAGCAGTTGGCATAGGCCCAGTGTGAGATTCCCAAAGGTAGGACAAACTTGACAAATACATTATTGTAGTATTTACCCAAAATAAAAATTATTTTTCCAACTGTGACTACACTCACACACACAGCATCTTCATCAAATAAATCTGGACTTTGACTATACCTCTCCAAAACCTTCCATTTGTTTTTACACCTTTTGGGCCATTTAGAGATGGATCTACTTATGTGCTTTAAATCATTACCCTGCATCATAGCCAAAGTGCGCTTAAGTTACGGTCATGAACTGATGGCCAGACATTCTCCTTCAGGATTTTTGCTAGAGAGCAGCATACATGATTCCACCAGTTCTATCAAGTCCTTCTGGTTTCTAAAGCAGCATAGCAGCCCAGACCATCCACACTATCACCACTGTGTTTTTAATGTTAACATATTATTCTTTTTTTTAATGGGAAGAATTTTAGTGTTCTTTTGGCTCAGCAGTAGTTTTGGTTGTGACTGCAAACTTTGTTAAATCATCAACACTGACCTTAACTGAGGCAGCTGAGGACTCTGGTGCCTTTGATGAATTTCTAAGTACTTTTGTGACCTCGTGGGTGAGTTGTGATGTTGAGTTGTTGGATTAATTTTTAGAAGGCAAAGAAAATGCTTGTGAACCTTTCCAGGCTAGTAGATGTCAAATACCTTTGTTTCTCATCCTTCCCTGGAATCTTATAAATCATGGCATCATGTTGCCTCTTTAAAATATTCTAGGCTACTACTTGATGCTCTGTTTGAGATTTCTTGATTCTACAGGTGGGGCTAGTGGGCTAATGAAACTGAACGTAATGAAAAATCACTTATCACACTGGACCATGGTGGTTAGGCTTCTTACCTCAGCAAATGAATAATCACAATTTCAAACCTGCCTCATGTAATCTTTGATATTAAAGTTTGTTTGATGATCTTTAATATTTAAAGGGGTCATGACAACAAATTTAATTTGTGTGATTTTGGGGGTATAATATGAGCTGTTGTGCAGATGATGAGGCCTTGTGAATATCAAGAGTTGGTATCAAAAACTCTTCTCATAGACGGTCGCTTTGTTTCTTTGCTCAAAAATGGACAAATCAGAGAACAGTTTATCTTTCTATGTAGGTTATCTTTCTACATAATCCATATTCTCCAATTAGGGCACACCATCAAGCAAACAGCTCTCCCCCTTCCTTCCCTCCTCCCCCCAGCTGATACACCGGCTAATGTAAGGGTTAAGTAACGCTAGCATGTCTGACTACCCCACTTGAGAAGAAGATGGCTACTAAAAAGGGGAGCTGTTATGTCCAAGGGTGCTCAAAAACAGATAGAAGTTTCCACTTACTCCTGAAGGATGAGAGAACCAGAGAAGAGTTCATTTATGGGGAAGTACCATGCAATTATAACCTCAATTTGAGGACTAGCTAAGCGCACTTTACTGAGGAGTTTCCCAAATATGGTTGTAGCCAATCAGAGTGAAGTCAACTAGGTAGAGCCACTACCTACCACTACCATTACCGTACCCAACCCTTTTACCGAGTAGAAAAATCTGGCCTGCCAAAACAACCCCCTACAAAAAGGTGATGTTATTTTTTTTAATGAAATTCTTTGGAGAATTGACATATGCAGCAATATCAACTACATGAAATAGTATATACAGTGATGTCACCACCCCTTTAAGTATGTCAAAAAGAAGAAAAAAAAGCAAGAAATCTGTAAGGTGGACAATACCTTTATGCAGAACTGTGGTATTGTACGAACATTTCTCAGTTTGACTTTTTTTTATGTTCTTAAATCTAAAATCAGATTGTCTGTCTGTCCAGTTGATAACCTCCCACTGGTGAGGAGTTATATAGTTTTCTAACTTAGCTCACAGTGACATGAAATCTGACAAACAACAGTTTACACAAACTATTATTTCACATAATATCACTTTAAAAAAATATGAACTATACCTTTACGTATAGTTGCAGTAAAAGCAATGGTTGACATTCCTGAAGTTCCAGCACACAGGGAGTTCATGTTTTTCGTGACTGGAAATGTTTCTAACCATCCAAATTTGTCTTTCTTGTAAGCAAAAGATAGGTGTAGCTGCCTTTTGCAGCCTGTTCACCAGCAGTAGGCAGCACAGTAAGGTGATGGGTTAGCCCTGCATTACTGTTGAAGCAACAAGAGAAACTCTGGCGCCTCAACTTTTTCTCTCATCAAATGAGAAATACTTTAAATTGAGGACCATAAGATGAAAAACTTTATGTGGTTGTTTGAAACCATGCTATTTCTTTAGAGCAGTAACCAACTGCTCCAAACTCCTCTATTTTTGCCTCCATTGCTACTTAAAAGACTCACAATGCAGATGTGCACCTTAGAAATTTTAAAATAACTCATTCTTGGATGCTGTGAGTCTGGTTCCACGTTTTAGCTTTAATAGTCTACTGTGGGAACTGATTTGGATATGTTTACGGAGAAGTATGTTTCAGATAGTTAAGCCAATGTGGTTAAATTGAAGTAAGTAAGTGTGTGCAGAGGTGGGGGTATAGTTTGAGGGGACAGCCTGTAACAGAATCACTTCATAAGTGGAAAAACCACTCCCTGTACAATAGCCAGCCACAAACCAGAACTATGGTGCACAAATGTTTTTCCAACATGGCATAGATGTATAGCAGCGCAGTGAGGTTTTAAAAAATGCATTCTTCTCTTCTTTCAACTGAGAAACATGCAAAGGTTATTGTACATGTCCGATATTCGATTCCACCTACACCCCTTTCAAACTGTTTTGAAATATTTTAGTGTCTCTTGTCAGTTTTAAAACCCTGGGGTCCTTTTGACAGGGTATTGTTCTGATTGCAAAAAAGGTCCCAAGTTGATGATCACATATGTCTTCCCTGTTGTTTCACCATTTCATTTTGGAGACAAGTTTACTGAGACAGCCTTTAGAGTTCCTGTTTAACCGAATACAGACTATTGAAGGGTGTATAAAGGCCGCTAAAATGCATTCGTTCTACATAGCTTCACATGCTGAGAGCTGCTTTGCATGCATCGCCCTGAAGGGTTTAAAATTCAATAGCCTCTCAACCTGAATTTGTAGAATGGCCTTCCTAAGGAGGGCCAATGGGGATGAACTACATTCCAGAGGCTGGGCTGGGAGGAGAACAGATGGCCGCGTGTGACATGTGGTGGCTTTGTTGGCGGGCGAGGGATGTCTCTCATGGTCATCACGGTGTCAGAATAAGTTACCTTTAATCGCTGCTGATAGACAGCAAGGACCCCGGCACAACTGAAGGGCCTCGTGATTCAAATCACAACTACTTAGAAAGAAGGCACCATGACCATACACTGACAGATTAACATTCCGCATGTTTAACTCATATCTCTGGAGTTGGGAATAAGAGGTGGTAAACTCCCTCCTAGATTCCACATCACATTGTTCGACCTTTTTCTCTTAAACCCTTCATGATGTGGAGCTGAAAGGAGGCACTGGAATCCCCAAGATTGAATTCCTCTGAATGGTCATTTGACCTGTCCCTACACTTAGTGTCAGCACAAGTAACGCCATGATTAACAACTGAACGCTAACTGGAAGGGTCATTGGGACCCAGACCTCATGACCTACTGGGCTACTTACCTGCATGAGAAGAAAAACCCAACAATCCTATATCCAACTTCAGCATCAACTTAATGATAGAACGAAAGCTTAGAATGTATTTGTCTTTATATTTAGTTTTAACTTCTTGCTCATTGACTAGTATTATTTAAATTGTTTCTGTCATAACATTCTCTAAAGTTTGCTGTTGCATGGTTCAGTCAAATGGACTGTGTCAAACTCTATGGGATCATAAATGTTAAGTACCTTCTTTTTACAAGAAGGGGCTATGAAATAACTCAATGTTGTAAGTCACAGTACAGTTATGGGTCATGGCAGAGAAGTTATTCTGTGTTACAAGAATCAGATTTCTTAATCAAGTCAATGCATGTATTTCCAGAATCTTCACCACATCACTTTCGGTTATCAAATCTACCTAAGCTACAACTGATAAGTTTTAGGTAAAATAGCGTAAAGAAACCTTTACAAGATCATACTGAGTCCCGACCAGACCTCAGGACTTGAAAAGAACACCTTGGATGTATGTATGGATGGATGGTTCAATAGGTATTTGAAGTCATAGCAGAGGACTAATTTACAAACATCCATCCTTTTCAGGAACATCTTTCTATGCAAATTTTAGAATTTCTTCTTTCAGACCTCACTTTGGCTTAGCTGCTTAACCTACCTACCTGATATTTTGCTTCACATAATCTCTTTGAAATTCCTCTGTTGAGGCTGCTTTTAAATGAGATTCTAAAGCATACTTGGGGAAAGTGGGTGGGGGGGTTATATGGCAAGATATCTATACCCAAACTCATTAACCAACCAGATGATGAACCAATCAGAATGTATTATTACCACACCTTTAAATCTTTTGAGCCTACATGAAATAATATCCATCCTAGTAATTGGGTCTTTGTCCACACAAGAAAGCCTGAAGACTGGTACAACTTATTCTCTAGTAACTATGGTATTGTATACTTTTTTATTTGCAAAGTAACCAGTGTAACCAGGAGTAGTGGTAAAGATAACAAAGAGAATCTAACCTTTTACATAAAGATGCACACACTGTAACCAAGACTGGACTAAAGGTCTTCATCATGACATTACACTGAGCTCAAATCAGCGGCGCCAGATTCATTTTTGAGTTGGGGGGGCATTTCGTCACCTTGCACTATCTGCTCATATTAAGAGTTTAGATTAAGAGTTTAGGGCCGTATGCGCATTTGGGCAGTGAGCTGCGCTTGTTACAGTCTAACTTCAGCAACTTTCTTTCTTCCTTCAACAAGGAAAACTCCCAACTCCTCTATTTTGACAATATTGAGTAGATTAACAGAATTTTATATCATGCATTCTCGTTTAGTTTTTCTCTGTGCTGGATGTATTGTAGGCTTATTACAAATGCCCACAGAAGCCTAACCCAACTATCAAGCATATCATTTTGGACTGATCTGGCTTGAATTTCAGGTCGGGCTTGATGACCTCCCACCCATCATTGATGCTGAAGTCCTTCATTCATTGAAATAATAGTTTTGTGAAAACCTTTCATTCAGACATTACTAAATACATTTGATAAAGTAAAATCTTTAATCAGATATGGATAATCTGTACCCTCCAATAACAATTCCCTAGAACATTTCCCCTTTAAGTAGATTTGCATCTGTGTGTTCATGTTAGGTCTTTTGTCATTTGATCACACTTTAGTGTTATTAGTGATTGGTGAATTATTAATTCTATGACGCTAAATCCAATATAATAATTGAAGTTCCAATTGATATGTTAGAATATATTTTTACAATATATCAGTCTCATTCCTGTTTATAAAGTATGCAGTTAAAGACGCTGGAAAAAGAAAAAAAAATACCCTTCAAAATTGAGTTTGGGTTTTAAACTGGTAAGAAATCACATTTAATGAGACTGATAAAAAAATTTTTGAATACATCAATATAACTGAATGACTGTAAGCAAACAGCCTTTTCTTAAGCTGCTTTCCCTTGATGTTTTTATAAAGTAAAATAAAATCATAAATGACTTACTGGTAAAGTCAGACTGATTTTTACAGTAGAGTAAATGTTCATCACAAAATATTTGGCAGGTACTCAGGTAGACACCTAAATCTGCAGCTGTGTTTATGAAATCCCAATTGGAATAACACCTGATTGTCTATAACACGCATGGCTGCCAAAACCGGCAGACCTCTCCTCACCACTTTCACCACAAACAGTTCTCATCTGGCTCAGTGTGCCCTGCCACTTCTTTTTGTGATACGCCATATCTGGCTCAGTCCACAGGGTCTTCATGTGGATTTGGACTGATAGTCGGTTAGTTGTAAACATTAGACTCTCTCAGCAAGGGTTGTGGTGGTGCACCTGTTTACTGAAAGCCCCCAAAAATGTCAGATTTGCTGTGGTACAGAGGAAACCTTCTCAAATCAGAATGTCTGAGACATCTCATTGCTTTTCCCAAAATTGCAGAGCAGAGTTTTCCTCTGCACACAAAAACATGCCACGTTGGTTTCATTTGATATCTGATCACAGATTATGTTCCCTATTCAGAATTAGGAAATATTTATTTTAGACATTTTGTGCCAGAAATATTATATTATGGTTAAAGAAAAACCATTCATGCAATGTGGAGACAGCAGGGCTTAAGGGGGAAAAAAAAAGAAGATTTTTGATAATGTCCCCATGCTCAGTCCTTATTGTAGGCCTTTTTTTCCTCCGAGTGCCTAAATAAGTTTAACCAACACTTGCTACCCAGCCAAAACCATCAAATAACTAACATGCAACATATTTTAAACCCAAATGAGAGCAAGTTACCACAGCAACTTTGTGAAAAACCAAGCTCCTCTCAGGCAGGGGGGCTGTAAATGAGTCCAAATAATGACACAACACGACCAAGAAAACAGCTGTGTGGAAGCGATGGGAAAGAAAAAGTGTTCTGTTGGGCAGGGAGGACTCATGTGGGGTCCTATTCAGGGCTGGGGAGGAGGAACCTGTGAAAGAGCCTGCCATTGGGGAAAAAGGAACCTCTCATGGCCCATTGTGCATGAATACACCAACCTCTAGACCTGTCTCCCTTCTAACCCATTCTCATTACCCAGCCTCGCCTGCTCTCAACCAGAAGGAATGTTTGTGTTTGTGCACTGCTTTCATTTTTTGTAGCTTCTTTTATAACAAGTTAAGTTTCAGTTTTGTTCAAACTGAAGGATGATTGAAAAAATATGTGCATAATTTCAAATAAATGTTTTAAATAGGAAGCCTTTTTTTAATTAAAATATCAACTCTTATTCTTTTAGTTTTATTACTTAAATTATTTTGTAAAGAAGAGGATATAGGACATGCAGATGGGTTTGATGTTTTTCTTTTTTGCTCACTGAAACACGTCATATTTTTATTTACACAAAATTATTTAGGTGAATTGCAAAAGAATTCATGCTCCTTGAAATGTTTCACATGTCAATATGAAATCCATGTATTTTATTGGCATTTTTGTGACAGATTACCACAAAGAAGTGCAAAATTGTGAAGTGGAAGGACAAACATTTATGTTTTTATTTATTTAAATGTGAATCTGAAACTGTGGTATACTAATTGTATTCAGTCTCCTTTACTCTGAGACTCACAAATAAAAGTCACCTAATCAATTAATAAATACAGTCCACTACTTTATAAATTAATCTCAGAACAACAAAACCTGTTCTATGACAGCCTCAGAGGGTTGGTTAGAGAAAAAACAGACCAAGGAACACAGCAGACAGTTCAGAGATAATGTCTGGATATATTTAAAGCAGACTGGGATGCAAAACTATATTCCAAACTTTAAACACTTTACAAAGCTCTGGGTAACCATCATCTGAAAATGAAAAGAGCAAACTCACAACTGGACACCCTACTAAGAAAATGGCCTGTCCTACCTAAACAGGGCAAAAAGAGGATTGATCAAAGATGTAGCCAAGAGGCCCATGGTAACTCTGGGAGGAGCTGAAGAAAGTCTACAACCTTAGGTAGGAGAATCTCCAGGACAGTATTCATCACACACTCTACATATCTGACCTTTGTGAAGAGTGTCAAGATTGTTGAAAGTAAATCAGAGGAAGCAGCCTTCTTCTACATGCAAACACATGTAGAAGAAGGCTGTGGTCAGATAAAGGTGAAACTGAAAATTTTACCCTGCTCATTAAAACACTACGTGTAATTAAAAAAAACACAAACACCCCAAACACACACCATGCACTCTTTGAAAAATGAGGGTGATGATGTTTTTGGTCAGAGTTGATGAGAAGATGGATGGAGCTAAACACAGGAAAAGTGTAGGTGAAAATCTGTTAAGAAACTAGGCTGAATAATATTATAATGGCCCAAGTCCAGGTCCGACAGTCTGTGGCAAGACTTGAAAACTGACGGTTACACAAGCTCTCAAACCAATCCCTGTCATGAGGAGGCTGACTGGGGGAGTCGAGGCAGCCTGCATAGTTTGTATTGAGCTATCAAGTCAAATCCCAACAAAAAAAAAACATACCCAAAAAGGATATGTTTCTAACAGGACAAAATGTGAGAAATTTCACGGGGTATGAATACTTTCAGGGCATTGGTACAACAACCACTAAACTTATAATTTTTAGTTTTATCAAGTAATTTAGAAGTATTTATTTTTGGAAAGCAGAACAGATAGCATTTCCTCAGTATACTTGTGGTATTTTCAAAATAAACACAGATTTGATGTGGGGGTTGTATTTCATGGTTTAGTATTGCACTAAACAACAAACTCATCGGAAAGTTCCAATCACAGAAAACAGCAACCATTAAACCTATGTTTTGCTGAGAATAAAGGAAGAGTGTATCCTGAAAAAGATAAAACCTGATTTAATATGAGAGGGAAGGGAACGTTAATAAAAAAGTTGAAACCAACAAAGTGAACCAAAACGTTGTGGTTTGACAACCCTATATGGAAACCCTTGAGTCTTCATTGCAACTGGGGGTGTTGGAAGCCCTTTGCTGAAAATACTCAATTTTTATTTTTCTCCATTCTTCATTCATTGAACCCGTCAGAAAATAGAAACACTCAGTTTAGGAGAATTTTCAGCCCTTTTAAATATAGTAAAATAATGTGGTGTTAAGTCATATTTGTCAGTATTTTAACACAACATGGAAAAAGTAAAGTTTGTGATTTGCTAAATTTGAACCTTCCTTGTCTTATCCCCCCTCAGGATATTTTATAAATCTACATTCATCAGTTTGACCTTTCATTGTAGCCTCATTTTTGTTGTGAGTATTTCATGCTATGGCTTAACATTATGGCCATGGAGCTCTGCAATCACGAGGCCTCCAAGGTACTAAGTGTTGAGTTTGCAGATTGTCTGGCTTACTTTATTACCAACCTATAATCTAGAAGATTTACTGCATACCTTGGCCCACCTCTGTAATTAGCAAACTTCCTAATAAGTCACCTTGTACATTTAAAAACATTTACCATCCCCACACACTGACACACAACAGGAGCTATTAATATCTCCAACTGCAAACACAGATGTTTCCATAGTGATGACTATCAATCCTGCTAACTGAACTTCAAGCTGTGTTCCCCGTTTCCCTGCTAGGAGAGGGAATCTCTGAGCAGCATGTTTAATGAACAACAGTAGAAGGCATAGGTTTTCATGTTAAAATAATAAAAAACTGTGAGCCATAAATTTAAGTTTGTTTGGCTGTGAACAGATTCTATCATATTAGGAAGTTTAAATGAAAGAAATAGTGGAAGAAAATTAGGAACTGAGTCTTTTTTTCCTTTCTTAAATTTAGTCATAACAGCTGTAGCCCTTTTCATTAATTATGCACTGTAAAACATTTGAAGGTGGTTTAACTTGAAAATGAAGGTTCACCTGCTGCCTTGAAAACGCAAGTCAATTAGAAAATTGTTTTGGTTTTCCTTCAGAAATTAAAGTTCATCAAGTTGATTTAACAACAATCAGCAAGTTGTCTAAACATTGTTTTTTTTTTTTTTTTTAGTCGCTCATTAATCTTCAGTTGTCAGTTTTTACAACACTGTAACCCAAATAATCATCTCACCTTATGCAAAAAAAACTGCCCTCACCTAGTTGAACAAGTCCACATTTCTGTATTTTTTCACTCACACTATCAAGTAAAAATAATTACTTAATTTAAGTTGGAGGAATTTTATTTCTTGATTTCCTTGCATGAATATAATATCTGATGCATGTTACTAAACATCACACTGAAATTTGCTCTGAAGCATTTATTTTAAAACAGAGCTAAAGAAATGTGAGAAGGTATTGTTCTCAACTATTGCAAACTTGCCTTAATGACAAACAAGATGCAGGTCAATGTAACACACAATGTCTCACTCATGGTGCTTCACAAGATACAAAAACATGCTGCTCAGTGCTTGAGAAATAGTTCCCACTCCTGCCTTTTTCTTCTTTCAGTTTTTTTAGTACTAACTGACGAAATGACAAAATTAAGAGGAGCCAGTTCTCATGGCTCTCATGTGGCTTTTCATTTAATATCAGTTGAAGCTTTTCATTTTAGCCTAATTTAACAATTATGAGCGGTTGGGGTGTTGGAAAGCAAATTTTTCAGTGTTCATTAACACAGTAATTTTATGCCAGTGTTTTTGTCACTAAAAATTACACAATCACTGTTGTATAACATTTTAGATACATTTTAGAACACAGATGTTGGTGACAGTTTGGTAAAATCGGGCTCTGGTGCTGCTGCTTTTTTGGTTTTCACTTATTTCCTTGCTTGCATTTAAATCTAAGGCTCCCTCTTGGTCTGTGTACATAGACAAGACTACCATCCTTCTTTTACATAAAAGGTATTGCCCATGTTTGTACCTATCAAAATAAAATGCTGTCTATGAACAAAATGTAGTTGTTGTGTTTGTTGGGTTGTGTGCAGGAGAAAGGGTGTGTGTGTGGTTTTCCTCCTACCTTCCACAGGGTGCACCCACCAGGATTGTCTCCAGCTGAACCTCATCCATGTCTAATCAGGAGGAGCTTCAAAGGGGAGCAGTTCCCTGAGGCAGATGCCACATCGTTTTCTTACCTAGTGTCATAAACAGGCCTACCTCAGCACTTCTAAGCCTCAGCTTTAATACTCGAGCTTTTTTCCCTTATCTGTGCCTTGTCTTCCCGCCACAGTCCTCAGTTCCTTGGATCCATTGTTGCTGTATTATTCATATGCCTCCACCTCTGTTGCCTCTCAACTTATGTTAAGCATGCTAGCTCACCTTCATTGGTAACCTTGCTGCTGCTACTCTGACTGCTGTCCTGCAAAAGAACTTGCAAACCACTCCTTCGATCAGTTGCCTGTCCACCCTCTCCAACGCAACTCCAATCTGCTCACCCTGGAAAAGAAACAAAGACAGTTACCAACTGCATTCACTCCCTGCCAATCACTTCATCTATAGACCTACTTACCTCTCCCAGTAGCTGCGTTTCCTTTAACCTTGAAATTGCACAATTTGAAATAACGAAAATAAATTCACTTGATGGAAACTTGCCATTTTTGAAAACAATTCTCCTTTTTCGAGAAAAAGTTTTGGCACTAGGAGAAGGTGGTTTTTCGGCCATATCGAAATAGTTTTATTTCACAAAACTGCAATGGAAACACTTTTTTCACATCACATGATCAACAACCGGATGTTGCCACTGGTGCAAACCACAAAGAAGACAACAGCTAGAGGATTACGGCGCGGCATGTTTTTTAATGACTTCTCGTGTGAACAAGCTTATTCACGTGTGATTTTAATTTAATTTACTGGAAACACCGCAATTGCGAAATTATGTTTTTCGACATTAGCAGAAAATTGATGAAGATCTGTGCACCTTTGTTATAGAAACACAGCTACAGTCTCCTCGTCACAATGACTGCATCCTTCAATTATCATCCTTATCTGCAAATTCTAGAAATAATCCACTTACCTCATTCCTCAGTGCTGACCCGGATCCAATTCCCTCCAGACACTGGCTGTACCACTTGAACAATTTTAACTATGTGTCTGTAGTTGTTGCCTGCTTAAGTCATAGCAAACATTATGATAGTAGTAGCCTTCTTTAAGCCTGTTCACCAGCAGTATGCAGCAAGAGGTGGACAATGGGCAGCACTAACATGTCAGATTTAAAAAGATGACAAAAAAAAACACACTGTTCACATAATGAAAGGGAACACTAAAATGACACATTCTAGATCTCAATTAAATATTCTCATTGAAAAACTTTAACACAGTGGATTTCAAAGAAAACGGATGTCCTTCTGTGGGATCTCTTCCCAGACCTGGATTAGAGCATCAGTTAGCTCCTGAACAGTCTGTGGTGCAACGTGGCATTGGTGGATTGACCGAAACATGATGTCCCAGATGTGCTCAATTGGATTCAGGTCTGGGGAATGGGCAGGCCGGTCCATAACACCAATACCCTAATTATGCAGGAACTGCTGACAAACTTCAGCCACATGAAGCCTCGCATTGTCATGCATAAGAAGGAACCCAGGGCCCACTGCACCAGCATATGGTCTCACAATGGGTCTGAGGATCTCATCCCAGTACCTTATGGCAGTCAGGGCACCTCTGGCTAGCACATGGAGGGCTATGCGGTCATCCAAAGAAATGCCTCCTCACACCATGACTGACCCACCACCAAACCAGTCATACTGGAGGATGTTGCAGGCAGCATAACGTTCTCCACTGTATCTCCAGACTCTGTCACGTCTGTCACATGCTCAGTGGGGGGACACCACGCAACCATCAACCACCCTTTTGCTGACAAAGAGGGTCTCATCGGAAGCCTGGATCCAAAAATATATACAGGTTACTGTTTTGTGCCTCTAGTAACTGTTATTTCTGATCAAAGGATTAAACCTTGATCATGGTTTTATTCACACTTCTGCAGAAGGAATCTTGGAATTATAGATTCCTCAAGACTGCTTTTGACGAACTGACGCTCACTGTCATTCATCTGAAGAGAAGACATACACAGCTCCGTTCCAGAGCTGAAGGATAGCTTCCTCGAGGTTGGCTGCCCACCAGCCAAATACCCGATGCCTGTTCAAGGCCAGAACTGAGGACACCCACTTTTCAAAGCACCGTGTGCTTGCTGCACACGCACTGTAAGCTGTTAGCTAACTGTTCCCTGGTTCTCCATTTCAGCATGGCCTCCCACCATGCCTCTAAGCCTACTTTGTTCATTGGATGACTTAGGACGTTATAACTGGGCAGAGAGAAAATAGCTTAGGATGAACAATTCAAGTATTGTTTTATTGTGTTTTATGGTGTTTTGCATTAAAACTTCCAAACGGAGCAGGCTTTAGAGCATGCGTCAAAATCAAGGCCCGTGAGCCAAATCCTACCCATCATAGCTATTTCTGTGGCCCTCTAGACCTCAGGGTGGGCTACAGAAATAGAACTTCAAGATAACAGTTGTGTGCTTAAATATTTTGTCAGTCAAATCAAATCGTTTTTATTTGTATAGGGCCACATTATATCAATGTGAAAATATGTTAAATATTATTTAAACTTAAGGAGTATAAATCAAATTCAAAGAAATATAATAATAATAATAATAATAATAATAATAATAATAATAATAATAATAATAATAATAATAAATTTAACAGTTTGTTAATATGTAGTTTTATCTGTACATTCTACCCCAACTTGTCCTTCGAGGACATTCATGATCTAGATGTCCCCCGAAATGAAAATGACTTTGACACCCCTGCCTTAGAGCTTCCTGCAGCTGAAGCTATCAATGATTCTGACAGTTAAAACTTAATTCCAGTGAGTGGTTTGATCACCGATTGTCCAGTAAGGTGAGTTTGTCTCTTTATGGGTATTTTACCTTCCATCTCTTTCCACTAAACTAAATAAATAGTTCTAAAAATGTTCTAAAATGTCATGTTTTCTCAAAAGCTAAATGCAAACTAAAAGCTAGCTAGGATTAAGGGTACTGCTAACTTAGATCCATCACTGTGGTGACTGATCAGTAGATTAAAAATCAGTTGTCCAAAGGGTTATTGATTTCTAATTCTGCAAATCAATGAAATATTTCTTCCTCAAAATAATGTGAAATGGTCATTTGGAACCCATACCAAATTTTTTGATTAGTGTATGCTAATCTTAATTAAGAGCTAATTTGGCCTCACCAACAAAACTCTTTAATACAAACCTTGGTCTTTTAGCATATATAATTCATACTGGACTGTGATACTACGGGAGAACAGGGTTGGTTGTCATAAATGCACAAATTGTATTTGGTGGTGCAGAGCTTTTGAAAAAAAAATTCTCTTGAGAAGAATTAGGCTATTCTGACAAGACATTTTGGGGTTCCATTATATATTGAAATGGGACTGACCAAGCATAGCAATTTTTTTGGAATTTAGATGAAAGTAAAAAAGTGTGATAACTAACCCCATTCTCCTCTAATTTTATTGGTTCTATTCTTTTCATAGTTTTTACCCTTCAGTAGTTTGTGTTTCATTGTTCTTTCATCTTTTACTCAGTAGTTTAGTTGGGTGTTACTAGCTTGGTGAGTCTATTGATTAAAGTATTTAACTGTAGGGTTGAATTCTTTTTTGTTAATAAACTTTCTTGTATTTTTTTATTAAAGGACATCTGCCCACATCTTGAAAACAATTGTGATGAAAACAGAGAGCCATGAGCATGTATTCTGTATGCTCATATCTCCACCTCTTTCTTATGTTGTGTTTGTTGATTTAAGTATAATTTTAAATTAAGTATAAATAATAATACCTGTTGATGCATACAGAGCATGATAAGCAAGCAAAATTGTAAAAAAAAAAAAAAAAAAAAAAAAAAAAAAAAAAAAAAAAAAAAAAAAGAAGAAGAATGGCTCTCACTAACTAAGACTTGAGTCCTGTTGTTCAGGGTAAAGGGCCTTTCAAAAGAATTAGATCATTCGTGAATGCCACATTGCTATTCCGCAATCCATCCCCTGTTAAGCAGAAGATAGTAATAAATACAACATATTAGAAGACGTTTTCTTTCAGTCTGAAGAAAGCCAGACATAAGTAATAATTTCAATTTAGATGTTACAGCTGCTAGAATCAGTTAGTATGCACAGCATGCACCTCTGCTCACCCACCTGGTCACCGTCATATTGCACTCATTCCAGTCAGTGCAGTGCAGTGCCAGGGCAGGCATGCTATGTATTGTAATAGTAAAAGTTCTGAAACACACTCCATGAGAAACTTAAAAGTATTCCTGCAGACATGAATGCCTCTGATCATATACATAGTCCTGGCGTTGTTTTCATTTCAGCAGTATCTCCTCCTTGGAGATGACAATATCCACGAGATACATCCTTATGTACATCCTTTGCGTACATCCTTATCCACCAGATAAGGATATACTCTTGTTGGCTTCAAGATATATTCTCATGTTCTTCATCTGTTGTTATTTTAAAACCTAAGCATTATCAAGCAGGTTTTTATAGACAATAACTGAGATTGAACTTTCTGACCTGCGATGGACTGGCAATCTGTCCAGGGTGTACCCCGCCTCTTGACCGATGACTGCTGGAGATAGGCACCAGCCCCCCTCACAACCCTGCATGGATAAGCATGAAGGATAATGGATGGATGGATGGATGAACTATTTGACTATTATTTTCCTGATAATCAGGTGGTGCTTCAACTTGGTAATTTTGATCTAAATTACTAGTTTATTTATAATTGCCCTAAACAATTATTGATAGGATAGGTATTATTAGTCAAACCAGACTTAATGTTGCACAAACATTATATTAAAGAAATACAGAGAGAAGAGCTCCGATTTTTTTTTTTTTTTTTTTTCAGTGTGGTCACTTATTAACATGGAGAAGAATGTCAAAACCTTTAGAGTCCACACAGCCAGAAAAATCCTTGGTTACTTCAATATTTTCTCTGGCATCTCAATAAAAAGATTTTGAACTGGAGGAACAGGTTAAAGGAAACTTTTAGCAGTTTTGAAACATTTTTGAAAACCTCTGTATACCTTGAAACAAGCGATCAACCTTTTTCTAGCTGCCACTGATCCTGAAAACCACACCATGTGCACCAGTAGTCCGACCGACATGACCCTACCAGTCTGAGACAGTCTTTGGGGTCAATCATTGCTCTGTGGCTCAGAGTAGCGGGACAAGTGTCTGTTTGCTTGGCCAACAACCACTGCCTGACATCTGCTGTTGCCTTCTCATCTCATACAGATGGGAAAAATCCAAAGAGTCCAAGCAGACAGTTGGTACTGCACATTACAAGACAAGACAGTGGAGGTCTGTGTGTCTGTGTTCTCCATCACTTCAGCTGTCTCAGCTCCAGTGGAGCTACTGTGGAGTAGTTTGAGTTCTGTAATGGCCCGGGTGATGAGAGGTGTAACTGCAGGTTGTCGGCTCCACTTTTAATGGATTTTACCACTGCTCCAGGAACATAATGGCACTTCCCAGTGAGGTCTGATGCATTTATGTATTTGTGGATCTAATTTTTTTGCCATTCAGCTCAATAAAACAGAGAATATAAGGGTAGAAGTTTTCTTTGGAACGATGAAACGTAGGTCCATATGTTGAAACCATGACACTCAAAATTAGAAACATTAAGTTTTCCTCTGCTTTCTGCCCAAACCAGCTAATTGATAGAACATATCCAATGGTGAGTAAAGTGATCCTGTAATGATCATACTGAGCAGCTATTCTTTGAACCTCCTTTTTTGTTTGTATGATGACTAATAAAGATCAGTGCTAAGCAAATTCAAAGAAGATATGTTATTTTTTTCAAACTGTTCATAGCATGAAACAACAAAAAGCATTCAAAGTGAGGACATAAATGAAAACATAAATCTGATTTGTTGTGTTTACAGTATTCAAAGCAAACGATCAAACTTTTCTATACTTTGATGAGATTTACAGCACATATGGTACTTCACAGCCTTGTTAATGTCTCACAGGAAAAAAATATATTGTTTGCAGAAAGATGTCATGAAACAATTCAAAATTACAAAGTAATTACAAACACCAAGCTTGGCTTCAAGCTAAATTTGTTCCAAACTCTAAAGATGTGTCTTTAATTTAAATACTTTGTTGTATCAAAGACCCCACCCCTCCCAAAAAAAGGCAAAATGTAGATATAAAGCTTGGATGCCAATTAATGTGCTCTTCTTTCATATTACATTAACTTTTGAGACTATGTTTCACTGTTAACATCTACAGGAAGAAATATGATACTCCTAAACATATACTGTATTTATATAGGATACCTCTAACCTCACACATTTAGTTTGATATGTTTCTAACTGTTCAAGCGACTGAACATCATGGTAAGATTCAAAAGCTGTGTGAACCCTTCAGAAAAGAGACTGTAGCAGCTTATGTGTCTGGTAAGGGATTTAACGAGTTCTTAAAAGAATTTAAAATGAGCTATTCCACTGTACAGATATAAGTCTACAAGTAGAAAATGTTCAAAACAATTGCCAATAGGTTTGGCTATCCAAGCTCCCCTTGAAATCAGACAAGATGCTGAAAGAAGTCTTCAAAAACCCTAAATTTTATCATAACACTTACAGCAGGCTCTTGCTACTGTTGATACAAAAGTGCATGTCTGCATAATCAGTACGAAACTGGAAAAAGTTTACATTTCATGAGAGATGTGCAAGTAGGAAATGTTTGCTCTCTAAGAAAAACTTCCTGTTATCATCAACAAGTCTCTGACTGGGTCTGAGAATAGTTTCACATGTTTGAAGGGTTTTTTGCATGTATCACCTCACAAAATCTCAGTGAGATCAGAATCTGGATTTTGATTTTTTTTTTTTTTTTTTTTTTTTTTTTTTTTTTTTTTTCCTACCCCATTGGGTTGTTTTGGTTGTATAGAACCAGAATGCCCAGGACTAGTCTGCTTCCTGCTTTTGGAGTGGTCTCCTGTCCGCTTGGCATTCACATATGCATTTGAAATGTATCAGAGTTCACTTCAACCGAACCAAGACCTTTGTTTTTAGGGGGACCAGAGTTCTCTTTTTTGGTCTGCATCAGAGTTCAGTTGTGCATTCACACCTCCCCAAATGAACCAGGCTTTCTGGGCAAACAAACTAGAGTTTGATTAAAGTGGACTATACAGGACTGGTGTGAATGCACCCTTAATCTTCATTCTTTCTGGGAAATTCTGTCTGGCTTTCATGTTTTTCTTAAAAATCATAGGTTACAAGTTAAATCTGGTCAGTCTTTTTATGATTGTTAATGCAGCTGGGGTGGACTTCTGCAAATGGACTGGGGCTGCCTATGAGGAGTTGAATGGGAAAGGCCCACGGTAGCACCTGCTGCTCATTGAGAAGAGTAAGAATGATACATGGTTTCAAGTGAATCTTAAAAAGTCACCATATTTAAAAACAAAAAGTCATCAGAGGGGTCTGAAAGAAAGCCTGTATTCTTTCTTTGAGTTTTATATGCATCTTGCTAGCCAAGCAAGAGATCCATTGCTGGCACCAACTGGAGTGAGGTAAAACCAGAAATGATGTCGACTTTGGCTCATATAATTGTTGTGATGTTATCAGGTTCAAATCTTGATCTTAAACATTGGTATTATCATGCATGGAATCATCTTCCTGCCCAAAAGTTGTTGCAGATATACTTACATATTTTATAGAGACACTGAATAGTAGTTTTGGCGTGACAGTCTTATTTCACCTTTGATAGCACTCATAGAGCAGAAACAACCATGATTAGATAGAGTAAGCCTGTTTTGGGGCTCAGTTGTCACATGTACTTAGTTCACCAGAATGTGATGCACAAAATATGTTGAGGATGGTGCACATGTATTTAGTGCACACAGAGCTTAGCATAATACCATTGGGTTCAAGGGGAGAGGTAACATATCGGGTGGGCTAGCTTTGATCTGTCATAGTGGGCCATGTGGGTACTTGTCAAGAGCCATCTGTGAAAAAGAGGTGGTGCAAGCCTAACATATTTAACCAGTGAGAATTTTAAAAAGCTGTTTAAAACAAGAAATGATGAAGTTATATCTCTTTATGTTTTAATATGTATTTGTATTAACAACTTACCTTAATTTCCACAATGAATATTTTTATTTTGTGTATTTTTGTGGCTAAGATGCTAAAATTAGAAAAGATTGTTGTAGACATAGCAAACAAAAAATGTTTGCGAATCATAGCCAGCACTGTCATCACAATACTGAGCAGTGGTGCATAGAAAGGCTTTCAACCAACATGCTTAGAGACAACAGTGCTAATTGCTGCGACTTTTTTACTTTATAATATTTACTTCCTTTCTGTGGGAGTGAGGTCTAAAGTTTTAGTAACCACAAAGCCAAAAAATATTTTAAAGTCTTCAGCAAGTTAAAAGTTAGTTCAAATTAGAGTGAGTAAAAACACCCTATTGAAGTCCTTCTCCTTCAAGAAAAAGATCCACTGTTTGCTGCTGGTCTGTAATTGGATTGACTGATCAATCAAACAATTATCTTTTCATAATTTGATATTTTAAACAATCCAGTATCCCTGGTCTCAGAAATTTCCATTATGTTGTTTGGCCTCCTTAAGCCAAGTACAATTAACTAAAGACTGGCTGTATTGTACATTTAACAGAGAAATATAAATTTTTAAATGAACAGTGGTGCATTAAAATATATTCTTTACCTTGGTTTAACAGTGGATTAACTTAGTGAACAGACAACAGTTTTAGTAAAATGTTTCCATTTTCTATCGGGTTCACCCTTTGAGATTTGCTCTGTGTTAGCTTTGTTTGGGTATTAAAGAAGCAGAAGAGCTTGGAGGACTGTCAGTGTAAGAGCAATATCTTAAACAAAGACATGTGTTCCCAAAGAGATGTCAGCCCTCTACACAGCACAGTGCAACTCAATCTATATTCTAATGCACTGAAGGGGCTCATAAAAAGAGATGCTTAAAAGTGGTGATCAAAGATTCAATGAACCGAAGGACTTCTCTATAACACCAATGTGACCTTAGTGCCCTCATCAGCTATTTCAATGTCAGAACTGTGATGGTGACAAGGCGAGGCCCAGTTGGTTGGTCGAAAGTGGAGGGGATGTGTTTGAGGGCTGGGGTGCTGATGGGCTGATGTGGTACATAGGGAGCTTGGTGGGGAAAATGAGACCCACAGAGAAAAAAAAGAGAGGAAAAACTTGGAGGAGCATAGCTGGATTAAAGCCCCAACCAGCCTCTAACTTTTCCCAAACCACACGGAGCTGGTGTCCAATGCCCTACATATTAGGCATGTACACATGCCCACTTCCAGCTTATGACACAGATGGAGATAGAAATATACAAGAGCTGGGCAATCACTTTTTTCTGATGTTGCTCTCTCTGTGGTGAGGACGCTTTAGCCATCAACTGTCAGAGCAGAAGATGGACTAGTACAGTTTGTTAAGTGAACTTTGTCAACTCACTGCTGATCATCATTTGCCAGAATTACTTTGTTGGGTTTGACCCAGCTGGAAAAGCCATTAAATGTATGAAGATGATTTTCTTGAACAATGAAGCCTTGTGTATCATGGGGCAGACTTAAAATGTTAGAAGTTCGAACTGTGTGCTTGTGTGTTGTTCCGGTGACCTTCCATTCCCAATGGAAAAGTAAGAAATTCAGCAGAATTTTCCATGTATATGACCCACATCATGGAACCTCCTCACCTCCTCTGCTGCTTTTTCCACAAGCTTAACATGGAAGGAAGATCCACTTGAGCTGGATTTTACTCTCTATTTATAGGGATTGGTTAAAATGAAGTGAATGTAAGTAATTATGATGAGTCTTGGACATGAAGGTGTGTGCTTTCAGAACTGTGTTAATTCATCGTGCCATAATCTAAACAAGGTGTCAGAGACATTCCTCTTAGATTTTGGTTTGTATTGACACAATATCATCACTCAGCTGCTGCTATTTTTTTATTGGTCTGCACATCCATGTTGCGAATCTCCGATTCCACCACATCCGAAAGGTGCTCTGTTGGATTAAGATCGCTTGACTGTGGAGGCAATTGGATAACAGTGAACTCATTATTATAGTTTTTATTTGCATGATTTTGACATATACTTGATTGATGTTTCTACAATGTAAAGCACTTTGAACTGCCTTGCTGCTGAAATGTGCTATACGAATAAATTTGACTTGACTTCACTTGATGATTAAGACAAGCTGTTTGTGACATAGTGTTTAGTAACAATACTCACATAGGCCCTGGTGTTTTAACAATGCTCAACAGGTACTATGGGGCTCACAGTGTATCAATAAAATAACACCTAGAC
Source organism: Anableps anableps (assembly GCA_014839685.1). NCBI lineage: Eukaryota > Metazoa > Chordata > Actinopteri > Cyprinodontiformes > Anablepidae > Anableps > Anableps anableps. Next base: position 10,570,853 of record CM026073.1, read on the forward strand.
CATTACACCACCACCAGGCCCTTGACCCCTTGATACACAGGATGGACTCATGCTTTTATGTCACTTACACGAAATTCTGACTCTACCATCTGAATCCTGTAGCTTAAATCTAGACTCATCAGACCAGGCAGTGTATTTCCAAATTATTATTGTCCAATTTTGAAGAGTCTGTACACTATTGATAATTTAGCAACTTTGTCAACATTGTAGCAACTTTTTAACAGCTTTTCAGATTCCGCTAATGACTCTTAAAAACAACGCATTTTGTGACTTTTTGTTGTGTTATTGGAGACTCTGACTTGAAAGAATTCATCCCATTTCAGGGCTCAACACACAGAGAGCGACAGGAGGCGACGTCTCTCCCTCTCCATTCATTTCGAGTGGAAATTCATTTCACAGTTTCGAGCTGGCACATGCGAGGCAAAGTTGAAAAATCGTAAACTTTTGTCGTTGTCTGCTGCTGCCACTGCTGCCACTATCGCTTCCCATGTTTTGGGTTTCACCGGTATGCATCGGTATGCAGTAGCAGCACAAATGTCACCGGTCACTTGGCTGGAGGAGGCTAGTCTGGGCTAAAGCACCCACAACCATCCATTCTTCTTGCAGCACAAATGAATCCTGCATTTGTCAATTCAATTCAATATAAATATACTTTACTGATCCCAAAAGGAATCTGGAATAGCAGCATTTAAAGACATACATACAAATGGTCAACAATGCAAATGTTAGCATAAATTACCAAAGGTTATGATGTCATTTAGCGACTTCTAGCAACTTTTGGACAAAGAGTAGTTACCTTCCTTTGGAATTGGCGATACTGAGCCTTTTCAGATTGTGCCTTCAGTTTCCTGTTCTTAGCTGACAGGATGGCAAGCAGTTGAGCCTCCTGCTCCTGTAGCACTATTATACTGATTACAGATCATTTAAAACACATTTTAGGATTAGTGAATCTTTTTTACCAAAATAAATAAAATTGGAATTTTTACTAAAAATATTGCAAAAATCTAATTTTCAATGATCCCAACATCAGTGTTTGTGACAAACTTGCTTGAAGATTTGCAGTGAAGCTGCTCAAAGCTTCAAGATGTTTCTTTCTATTAGTGTGGACAACATTTGATGGCTGTGTAACTTAACTAAACGCCAAAAACACCAGGAATTTTACAAATGGCAGCTGTGAGTGTCAGTTCTGCGGTCTCAGCTGCTCACCATATTGATGTGTTTTATCAGAAAGGATCATTTAGAGTGCAAGAACTGGAGCCTTTCTGAGGTTCTTTGGTTTTGACTGAGTAATTCATTGTATCTTAGCTTTCGCTTCAGCTTATTATTTGCTATATCTGAATGATATGTGGAATTTCAACTCAAGAAAAAGTTAATAATGGATTGGGAAAGTGAATTATTAAGCAATCAACTGTAAAAAAAAAAAAAAATCTGGTAGACACTGGGGCTTGAGTTTTCACTCATTCATTTGCATTTTACTAACTATAAAATGTTGTTCCTCTTTACATCACAGAGCATGAGGAGCCAAACTGATAAGAAAAGCAGAGATTGAGGGCCTTGTAGCTTTTTTTTTTTCCTGGGTGGAGTTTGCTTTCAGAAGCCCGACCTCACATCGTGAAAACAAAGCAAAGAGAGAAAAATAACTTCAAGGTGAAGCTGTGGCCTAGCCAACCACAGGACATTCACAAACAAAAACACTTCACACCTAAAGAAGTAGTATTGAGACAGACATGTGAGGTGAGCAGACACCCCGAGAGTTTACCACATGACGAAAATGAACTGAAGACATACAAATACAACAGCGCCTGAGGTTAGATCTATCCCATCGCCTCATACTGCTGATGCTGTCCTCCCTGTAGCTGTGAGGCCTGCAAGCATCACCACAAGGGTATTAACCTCATTTTACAAGTACAGCTCATTCTCCCAGTCCAATATAAACAGGTGGCCATCCCAGTTTGAGCACCATTACATCCACCCAGATTGTTCCGTTTCCAGGTGTGCACTGCACAATAAATCCTTAATTTCAGGTTATTTACAGTGTATATATATATATAGAACATTTTTAATATGTACAACTAGAACCAATTATTAGACTTAAGAAAGCAATGGGTGTAGGTGTTCAATCTAAATAAGTAAATTCAAACACACAGCTGTTTAAAGAGTAAAAACATTAAGCATTACAGCTTACAGCAACAATTCTACTTTTAAGTGAGAAAGATTTTTTTTAATTTCTCACTGAGGACAAACAGTAATGCCGAAAACAAACATAAAGAGACAGAAAGCTTTTGCTGGTGCAATGTTTGAACAATCCAGTTGCAGACGGATGAATAAAGTCAGGTTGTGTTAACAGACCTCAGCCTGGGGTCTCCATGATCCCCACTTTGCCTTGTGGTTTATGATGTCACACAGGGTTTTTTGCCTTTGAATGGCCATGTGTTCCTCACCACTAATATCAAACAGATGACGAGAAACCTCCAAATGATGGTCTTTCACAAAGACAAGCAGTCAAAACAAAGATATAGCAACACAGAGAAACAGTTCTGAGGCTGATCACATGACACAAAAGACTATGCCGTTTTAATTGCTGCAGGCTGTTCTGCGGTTGCACTGCATTGTGTGTTCATCTGCATTATTTAAGATTTAGGACTGGAATTTCTAATTTATTACCTAACTCATGTTAAAATCCATTTTCTATTATGAAGTTTGTCTTTATTTTTAAATGTACAAAAAAGAGCCAAATGAATGTCCATCCAGTGAGGGTACTTAAAGATGCCAAGAACGGGAGCAGTACATCCAAAAATGTATATTGATAAGGAACAAGACTAAAAGGGTTGAAACTAGCTTGATCACTGACTTTTCATTTTAGGCCTAACCATGAGCTAGGTTCCAGTGTCAGTATATAGCAAGGTTTTGTTTTCAAGAGGCGCTAAAATGTTTGTTTGTTTTACGCTGTTGCTTCAGTCCGTTTTAATGACATGCGCAGACAAAAATGTCAAAGTGAAGTTTCTCAAGCTGTATAGTGCATAGGCTACAAAGTAGTCAATGCTGCACACGGTCAACCAGCTGGCTTAAAGAACGTTCCTATAGCATGAGCTACTTCTGATAAAATGTGATAGAGGAACACACAACAAAATATGCGAGATGTGAAAAGTCATGGGAAATATGAAATACAACCCCCACTAATACTAGTGTTTTAATGTAAAGATGATCTGGTGTTCAGTCTTCTTTAGAGATAATCTCCTTCAGCAAGACATTGCCCTCCAAGTAAAAAAATGACATAAAAATTGCATTCAATCTAACTAGGTTTCTGAAAATTAAAATAATGAAGTTGAATGATCTTGCAGTTCAGAACACATCTCAACAAACTAATGATCCTGCCATCAAAACAATGGAGAAGTGTACACAACAGACACTGGCTTTCATTAATCTAATATTTTTAATCACAAAATGTGAAACAAACTGATTTAGTTTTTCTCAAACAAGGGCATAATATAGGGGAGCCTACAGGGTTCCGGTCCCCTGGGCTTCAGACAACTAACAAAACACATCTTACTTCTGCTCTGTTGCGCACCCACAATGCTTTTCACACACACATAAGAGACAAATGGATGTAGTAGCACAGCTCTCACAGAATCATAGAAAGAGTTTAAAGAGAACAACAGAAACTTAGAATAGGAATTATGTGTTATGTGGAGTCTGATTAATAAAGTTTTGTTTGATTTCAACAGGATCTATTTAAAGGAAATTTCAACTCCTTTAAAGCTACTTTGGCTATACAGGAAAGGTGGCCTTAACACGGTAAATACTTTAACGGGTGCTCATAAATTTCTTTTAACTACTCTCTACACCAGTAACCAAGTTGCCTCAACAGCTGCTCCTACTTACACAGTGTACCCACTCTTTTTCCAAAAAAACCACCCTCAATTAGCTCCTCTCTTAAATAACCGCTCTTTTCACTCGCAGTTTCCGGCTACACATGCACCTCCTTTCATCAAGCCATCCCATCCATCTCCGAAACACCCCCACAAAGGTCTTACACTTCTCTCTGTGTGTCCTTAAATAAGGGGCACACAGAGGCACTTCCCATTCACATTGGATCATTTGCATAAAGGTCCTCTTCTTATTTCGAGTCGCCAAAGTAGCTCCAGCCGAGCAGTAAACACAAGGCTCAAGTGCTGAACTGTTTCTCCTTTCATCCAGTATATATATTTTTTTTTTAAATTTAGTTTGTCTTTATTTTTAGAATCACAGGATATCATGTTTTGATAAATACTGACAAGGAATGTATATACTTGCATCAAAAGATTTTGAGGCTTTGACCACTCATGTTAGATACCTCCATTTTAAAATTAGTTGCTTAAACCAGTTATCTACATACATTGTTTAAAAAGAAAAAAAAAAAACATGCTCCTTTTTTCACAGTCGGCCATTAAATCAGTTAAAATCACAAAAAATAACTAAGTTAAGAATATGTGAGTTAAATTAAGATACACTTGTGGGTATCTTTTAAGGCACATCTCAGACACCCTGCTTACTTGTGTGTAATGATCTTGGAAAAAAAAAAAACTGCCAGGATATCACGAGGAGAATGGTGGACCTTCACAAGCTTGGTCCATCCTTGTATATCATTTCCAGATGCTCAAAGGTGCCACATTTATCTGTTCAGACAACTACAAGCAAGTATAAACAGAATGGGAATGTCCAGCCATCATACCATTTAGGAAGAAGACAGGTTCTGATTCCCAGATAGGAAGGTGTTTTGGTTTGAAATGTTTGTACTGACAGCAGAACAAAAGCAAAATACTCTATATTGACCGAAGCTGGTAGGAGAGTGTCATTATCCACAGTGAAACAAGTCCCGTACCAACATATGCTGATAGGCCGCTCAGAGAAGAAGAAGACATTACTCCAAAAACAACATAAAAAATGGCAGATTCCAGTTTACAATCCACTCCTCAATATATGAATACATGTTTTGAAGTCTGATGAAACAAAAAAAAAAAAAGTGCTTGGCCATATAATGTTGATTGTTACATTTGGAGGAGAAAAGGTAAAGCTTTCAAGCCTGAGGAACCCCTCCCATTGTGAAGCACAGGTGTGGCTGCATCAAGTTTGTGTTTCACTAAATTTTGGGACAGGGCTGAAAAGATGTGTGTGAGCAAGGAGGCCAAAAAAACCTGACTCGGTTACACCCATTCTGTAAGGAGGCAAACTATTGTGAGAAGCTTGGAGAAGGGTACTCAAGACATTTGACCCAATGCATACACTAAAAAGGTTTTTGTATCAAGTAATCAAATCTGTCTAAACATCTGAATTAGAAGAAAGTTATAAAAGATTCTTTGATTATTATTTTGTTAAATAGAAAAAAATTATGTTATTCCAAACTGACCTAAAACAGGAAAAGTCTGATTTAATGTAAGACATTAAAGGGGAGTATTATGTATAATCGACTTCTCTGGGCTTTACAACATGTTATAATGTTATTCCCTCATCAAAAGCATACCTGGAATGTTGCTTTGAGTCTTACATGCATGTTTGAAAAATCCTTTAATCTCCCGTGGCAGCTATTCAGCTGTGCAAAACACCTAGGTTGACACAGCTTCGCCTTCGAAAGCCAGCTCCTCCTCGGAGCTGCAGTTTCCAAGCTTCTGAGCTTCCGCCTCACAGAGCATCCCTCCCCCGCGACTTCCCTACTGAGCTCCTTCAGACTAGCCAACAGTAATTGGCAAAAACCTGGAACTGCGCATCTGCTGAGCTCATTATACAAGCTACTTCTCAAAGTAATGCTGATAAAAACGTTGTTAAAGGGTTAATAGAAGAGCGATGCTGTGAGGACTTCCTGAAGGCGGAGTGTTGGAAAGAGCAGGACTTTCTTAAAGAAACAGAGGCCCAATTTTAGGGTGTTAAATTACGAACTCAAATTTTTTTTAAGTCATGTTTGATATATACAGTATTTTTTAAAGTTTCTTGATTGTGCTATAAAATGATTCTATGTGGATGGAAAACACATAATACTGCCCCTTTAGGAAAAAAGGTAGGGGTCTTTTTTTACATTGTTTTAAATTCTTGTTCAGTATCAGTTTTTCTTTCAAAATTGAAATAATCAGAGGAATTTATTGAGATTCTCTTTCCATCAGTGTTCCGTGCACATCATTGTCAGTTGGTTCCTATTATCTGTGCTTATTGTTCATCATTATTGTGATTCTGATCACATTTCATAGAGATGAAGACCTTTCTACACACGAGCAGAGAAAAAGAAAAGGACTTTTTCTTCCATGCGGACCACAATCAGGACATATGACCGCAGCATATTATGAACATATGCTGTGTACAAAATAACATTGCAGTCAGCTGAATGCTTGATTTATTTAGGTTTAATTTTTAATGATTTATGCTTCCCCAAGCTGTCTGCCAGTTGTGTGTGTTTGTGTGCATCTGTCTGTGTCTGTTTTCCTTCAAAGAGGAAAAATTTATGCAAATAATAGCTTGGGAAGCTTGTTGGAACAGTCGAAACTGGCAACTAAACACCGAAGAGAAAATGTCTTGTACGGACATGCAAAAGCAATAACTGAAGAATGTGGAGTTCTTACTCCACAGGGTTGCAGGATAAACTTGTGTATGTTTCATTAAGTGGAACATCATTTTTTTATATGTAGAAAAATAAAATAATCCTTTCTTTCAATAAACATGTTTCTTTTTAGTATGCTGCATGAAAATAAACCTTTTGAAAAGAAATTAGAATATGCTTGATGTGGTATATCAATAGATTATTTACAGTGTCTATATATATATATATATATATATATATATATATATATATATATATATATATATATATATATATATATATATATATATATATATATCCTTATTCATTTATATTTGCATTCATTTATCTAAGCTACACCTCAAATGTATAAGCCTAACTTAAAATATTAAAATATCCCATATTACATAACACTAATCTTGCATAGTGCAACATCAGGGTAAATCATTGTCTAAAACTCTGATATGCAGTTATTAACGTAAAAATAAAATAGTAAATAATAAAATAACCTGAATTCAATTCAATTCAAATAATAAATCATATACATGTATGTTATTTGATTAGATCCCACTTCTGAAATGTATGTTCTGTAATTCTTTGCAATGTTTTGGTGTTACTATGACGCCAATACTACTATAATAATAATAATGATGATGATGATGATGATGATGATAATAAGTGAAAAAGAAGTTTCTTAGAATTAATACAATTCTCTGGATTAATAAAATTATCTGACTGTGAAGGCTGTAAAAACACCAATTCCAGAAAAATTACTTAAAAGGTATTTCTATGTATCTTGTAGTATACATGCTCCATATCCACTTTTGCTTGAATTCCTGGATCAATGCAGCATGCCATGGAGGTAATCATCCTTTGGCTCAGATGAGGTGTTAAGGAAGTCCAGATTGTTAAAATCTACTTTCATCTAAAGGACTTTTGACCAATTGAGCAAAAGTCCAGTCATTTTTTTCCTTAGCCTAGGTAATAGGCATTGGTCATTGAGTAGAAATGACTCAACATAAAGACTGTGGTTGCTGTAACTCATGTCCTGGATACATCTCTGTGTTATGGCTCTTTAAGCACCAGCCACATTCCATGACATGTAAATTTCACCCAAACTCTTGAATCGGCATTGTTTTACAATCCTTTTGAGGCTGCAGTTATCTCAATTGCCTGTGCTCATTTTATTACCAGACTTTTTCCTACCACTCACCCTTCCAGCACTCTGAACAGCCAGCTTATTTAGCAATGATCTCTTTTGGCTTACCCTCCTTGTGGAGGATGACAAGTGACTGAATGAATTCTTATTAGCTATGAGCTCTAATAATCAAAATTTACAAATATGAACACTTGAAATGTATCACTCTGTGTAATGAACCTGAGGACATAACATATTGGTTTCACTTCAACACTGAAATACTGAAATAAATTCTTTTTTTTGGTGATACTTTAAAAATGTGTAATCCCACATCCACCATGTTTAAAATATAAAACCTTGCATGATTGTGCAGTTTTATTTTATTACCATGTTTTGATGGTAATTATGTTCTGTTAGGAATTGCTCTACACCCCCAAATGAAAATGTGAATTTTCAGACATCAGCTTATAAATAAAAGAAAAGGAAACTTAAAACTATGAAGTCAGTAATTATGTATTTTGCTGTCAACACAACAGTAGCAATGAAAGCTGTTTTCTTTCCTTTTCTAAAAGATAACGTAATGTTTTAGAAATGACGTGGTCATCTTCTAATAGTTTCTAAAAAGTATTTTTCATTACATTTAGTACAAAAAAAGACATCTCTACCCGTTAGTGCTTTGTTTTAAGATACTATAACATAAATAGACAATTTATTTTCAGTGTTCAGAACAGACAGTTCCAGTGTTACTGGAAAACTAACATTCTCCACCGTATTCCAGTTGGCAGCAAAGGGTTTAACAGAGTTCCCCACTCAAACTTAGGTGCAACACATTGCACCATGCTTACAAAATGTTCTTCATTTCTTGGCCTCTAACACCAGCCTCAGACAATCTAGAGGGTGTGAGTCAAGATTCAGTTAAGCTCCCATTTAGCAGAAATACAACAAGATCTATAAAAGTTGTTTTTTTTTTTTAAATCATAGATTTGACCGATCTTCCCCAGTCACCTCAAATCAGCTGTGGCCATTTTTTGTCATTTACATGCCTCTCTGAGTTCCTCTCAACGCAAGGCTCTCAGAAACGGACACATATTTCTCAGACTGCAACGCACAGTTCCCTCCAAGGGCCTTCTTCCTTATGGGTAGTCCCAACTTCACTGTGGATACATCAGCACATGAGCACACTCCCTGTCTGACAGTAAAGTTATGGGCTATTTCCTACTGATATTTAGCAATTACTTTCTGAAAAGCAATTAGATAGATTCTGCTGTGCAAAACGATGCCACAAAGAGCTGATAGTGTAAATTTCATTTGTTTAGTTATACAATCTCTCACTGCTCGAAGATGTGTGGATATCTCGCTCTGTCGGGTCTTTGTTCAACTAGTCCTTGGTGTTTCACCTGCTGATGATGACATTCCTCGCAGCCTTATTTGCAGGTAAAAACTTCCGTCCTCTCACTGCACGTGTTGCATTTGACGAAGCAGCACCACTGGAACTTACAGTTGCACTGCCACACTTTGGTGTACTGGTGTGTATTGTAGCCCCGACCGCAGCACATGAGGTCACAGCCATCTGTGTGTGGTGAAGTGCGGTTGCACAGGCGTCCCTGGGTGCCCACGCTCCCCGTGGCTGCGTCCTCCTCGCAGTAGTTGGGTGACCTCTCAATGTAAACAAGGTCTGTCTCCATGGGCTTGCGGTAGCCCTGAGTCTGCTTTACTTTGAGATGGGTGGGCTGGCGTAGCCGGCTCGCCCGAACAACCTCCACGTGTACAGCTTCGTTGTACTTTTCCTTGAGTATGTAGCCAATCTCACGGAATTTTGGAAGCGTCGTCCAGCAGGTTTTGGTGGTGCAGGAGCCGGAAACCCCGTGACACTTGCACTCTAGCTTCATCCTTTCTTCCAAAACCTGCAGAGTGATAAGGAAGACGAAACAGCTGTAACTCGAGCAGACAAACACGTTACCTAGCTTTCACTTGTTTAAAAATGTTGAAATTTTGAAAATTTTAAAATTCTTTGCGACTGTTTTGTGCTAAGATAAAGGCAGAATTATCCAGAACTATATATGGTGAAATAAAGAAAAAAAAAACATGCTAAACAACGTCTTAATTAACCAGTCAACCAACCTATAAAAGAAACTAAGCAAGCCATAATTCAACCAATCAAATTAATGATGTAATTCAGCAACCAACTACAGTGGACCTCTGTCTATTCGTGGTTCAGTATTCACAGATTCACCTATTCGTACATTTTTCTGTACAATGTTTGCAGATTTTTTTCTAAAATATTTTAAAGAAAATGTAGCGAGGAAAGCTGAAATACATAGGCGCATTGCTACTTGAGATGCTATTGGCTGTTGTTTGCAAAGCAGTCAACCTATGCCATTCATTTTCCTTGACTCTGATTTGCTGTACCCCCAAGAGCAAAGATAAGGGAAACTGTAGACTAAGATGGTTTTCACTGTGCATATTAATGCATATTAAGCTATATTAAAATAAACAGTTATGAACATTTTTAGAGAGGGTCTAAAGTATTCATGGATTTTAGCCATTTGAGGAGAGCTGCGGTTCCTAACCCCTGAGAAGACAGGGGATCCACTGTAATTAACTAAGAAATCAGGCAATTAACCAACCAATCAGTCATCCAATTAGCCAACCGATATATAGCTAATTATACAAACAACCAACAAACCAACTATATATTGAATTAACTAGCCAAATATTTAACTTAAACACCCAATCAACAAATTAACTAAGCAACCACTTATCTGCCAGTTAACTAACCAATCAATAAGCAGACAATTAACCAATTAATTAAGCAATTAACTGACCAGTTAAGAAAGTAATCAAATGATTAACCAACCAAGCAACTAACTGATCACCCACTTTGGGCTACTGACTTATAATCTTTGGCCTAAAACTACATGTTTGAATGCATCAACTGATTTTGTTTTTCACAAACATTAGAACTTGGAGAAAGGGTGTTGTTTATTGTTATCGACCAAACGTTGTGTAACTTATGTGTACAATACCTCTGAAAAATCCCAGCATTAAATGACATATATGTTTTGAGAGGGGAAACTGAAACTGAAATATAGGGTTTCTTTACATACCTAAAATGCAAGGCTTAAGGCCAATTCTGAACAAAAAAAAAAAACACTTTATGTCTTTGCTGATATTTCCAGTAAGAGATGATAGTGCTGATTACTTGCAGCCACAGGCACTTCATCAGATGCTGTCAGTCTAGATGACTGCTGATCTAGGCGAACAAATCCAAACATATCTTAATTCTCAACTTTGCATGTAGCAGCCTGTCTTGAAAGAAAGGTAAATTGTATGTACTAGTAATGTACCATCCTGTAATTTTCTCTATCTTCTCTAAACCACATCAGTCATAGAGGAAAATAAGCCATCAGTCATCCTGAAAGAGTTAAATCAAGATTATTGTTTCAGGAAATGTGTTGCACATGCAAATCCAAACAAAGATCAGCTCAGTTATAGGTTCACAGATTGAAGGGGAACTTTATGTAAAGCCTTGAATAATACTATGCTGGTTAATAAATTAGTACAACTACATGTAACCCATTACCAAAAAAAAGGATTTAGATTTTTGGGGGGTTTCAGGTTTAGATACTTCCCTCTTAAGGCCTGGTTCATGTGTTACTTTGCGGTTATCTACCACAAATGGCAACTAAGAAGAAAACTTAGTCTCAGAATCTGGTGACTATTGTATTCTGACACTTCTTACTTAAATGCACTCACAATAAAAAACTATACTTTGTTAACGTTGAGCTGAATCATTCTTAAAGGCAAGGGAGCACACAAATAAGGGAGTGGAGTTCAAATGGCTCCTATTAACACATCTATAATAGTCTGACATGAGGCCTTTAACCCAATTAGGAACCCTCAACTTGCCTGAACCAAGCATTTGACTTTTTGTATAATATGTTGGTTGGTTGTGCAGCTTTTTCCTGGCACTCAGCCTTTCCAGAGGCACAAGTCATCCCTTCTATCCAACACTTATGAACATTCACAAGTGACGTTCAGTATCTTTGTCAGTCTTGTCTATGCACCAATGTGGTCACAGTTTCCCAGTTTAAAGATGTTTGATTGAAAAAACATGAGTTCCCCGGGCTACATAAAAGCCAGGGTCAGCTGTCAGATTTGCCGCGGATGTTGATTCAGAGAGAGGATTTCCAAAAATGCGCAGCACAAAACCCACAAGGAATGCCTGGCATAGGGAGCCTGACAGATGCATGGAAACATTTACTTAAAGTACGTCGATCAAAGCCTCTGATCTGTTACTGATTAGTCCAGCATGACCAGAGTCCCATCTCAAGATTGCTTGTCAAACACCCCCACAACCCTCCCAATTCTGCAAGATTTAAGCAGTGTGGTGTTTCACTGGGTGTTCTTTTACATTTGGTTTGGTCACTGAATATAATCTTGTAATTATAGTCTTCTGTTTTAATGATGGTCTATATTAGTTTTTGGAAAAAAAAATCTCATCCTGACTTAGGCGCAGTTTCTTCACTCATCAGCACCAGGATTTCATTTTATTATTGGCAATAAATATACAGTATTAGTCAAGAAAGGAGTTTTTTTTTTGTCAAAACTTTTGTGGCAATTGATGCCACAAGTGAGGCAAAAATTAACATTTTTGTAATTGTAATTGTTATGTAATACCATTTGCTTTGCAAGTGCATTAACCATACGCTCAGGGTACGCTTTCCAGTATAATTAATGATCATTACACAAAAAGATCCCCATTTGAAGGAAAAAGATTTTTTTTACGGAGTAAGAATGAGCTAAAAAAAAAAAAAATGATGTGGGCTGCATGGAGGCACAGATGGTAGCACTGTTGCCTTGCAACAAGAAGATCTTAAGTTCGTATCCCGGCCTGGGATTTCTGCGTGGAGTTTGCATGTTCTCCCTGTGCATGTGTAGGTTCCCCTTACTTCTCTGGCTTCCTCCAAAAGCATGACTGATAGGTTAACTGATCTCTTTAATTTGTGTGTATGCTTGATTGTTTGTCCTGTATGTTTCTGTGTTGCCCTGTGGTGGACTGGTAACCTGTCCTGGGTGTGCCCCATAAGAGCGAAATTGTCAGAGAAAGAGAAGCAAGTTATATTACATAAGCTATGGCGATGTGAGAAGATATTATGTTACAATTAGGCATTTGTCAGTTTCCATTATCAATGTATACCAAACTTTTCCATCATACTATTCCTTAGTTGAAAGGCCTTTAAATGCGATTCCAGAAAAAGTGAGTGGTCCAAAACAATGGACATTTTAAATGTCTTTCAGCATTAAGAACACCTTAGATTGAGACAAGAAAGAACATTTTACTCTGTCTCAGACAACCTTGACTTAAAAATTCATTATGCTCTAGCACCACCGATTCCGATTCCTATTCCTAGCTAAAGACAGAGATTGCCTGTCAATACTGTTATAATTGACACTTGCAGAGTAAAACCAGTGTCGTGAAGCATGCTGCTAGGGTCCAATTATAAAAATCTTCTTTGAACTATTTACACCAAAACTTTGAAAACTGCTATGAAATATTGGAAAAAGAGCTTCCAGGTTGAATTTCTGAGTTCCAGGGTGAGACCAGAAACAGCGCCAACCCTGTCAGCCCAGCATGCCAGCACCCTGGCATCCACCAGCACTGACCCTGATCAGCCCACTCTGCTAACACCGCCATTGTCAGCTTGCTTTCACACCCTGAATAGATGCAGTCAAATGGGAGTGACATGTTTTGGTTTTGTGCAGACAACTGCAATAATATCCACTTCCTGACTTCACACTTCATAATTCCATGAACAGAACTGGAAAGGAGGAAAGCCAATCCTCCATCTGTCAACTGCTGGGCAGGCTATATTTTTCCTCAGATAGAATAGAAACTAAGCTATAAATCAGATCATTCATTTTATTCCCTTCATTTACAATTTTCGGGTTCAGAACAAGCTGCTGAACCATTATCTCATCAATTAATCACTTAACAATGATATCTAAAGAGCCTTGACAAAGTATTCACACCCCTTGAGTATTTTCACATTTGTTCATAGTACAACTACAAACTTCAGTGTATTCTTAGAGCATTTTCATGAGATAGAACAAGACAAAACGGTGCATAATCATGCAGAAGGAAAGAACAGGAAGAGAATACAGTGATTTTAAAAAAATTACAAATAAAATTCTAAACACTGTTGCATACATTTGTATTCTGTCAATAGTAACTCTGGAGGAGATGCAGAGATCTTCTCAAGTGGGATAATGTATTAAAAGGACAACTTTTTCATAATGCACTTCATAAGTCTGGCCTTCTTAGAAGAGCAGCATGCCAACTTTTTAATTTTTTTTTTTTTTTTCACAGAAAATCAAAACTGAAAGTCCTTTCTGTGGAACATATAGATGGCAGCATCATGCTGTGGAAATGGTTTCCTTAGCAGAAACAATGAGCTAAGAGTAGATAGGAAAAGAATTTAGACCTAAATATAAGGCACCCTGAAAGAAAACATGTTGGTGGTTGCAAAAGATTTGAGAATGAGATCCACATACATCTATATTGTAATGAAATAGTTTAATTCATTCATATTCATGTGTTATAATGTCTCAGTCAAAGTCCAGATCTATATAATTATAATATATTTCCAAAGCATTGTGCTCACCTCACTTTTTCATCTTACCATTTCAGTTCTGAAATGTCGATCTCCCACCTCCTTAAACTCCAGCTGTATTGGCTGGAGAGCTTATTACTCAGGCCAATTTAAAGATCTGTGATAGAAGTTTCAGCCCTTTTCTAATTTTTTTGTACTGGTAAGCATTGTTCTTGAGGAATGTTCTCATCAAAATTAAAGTTGTCAAGTGAGACCTGAAGAGATGACACTTTGATCAGCAAGTCCCAATACTTGCAGAAACATTTCAACATTTACTCTGAAATACAAGAAAATAGTTAAACCTAAGCTATCCTTTTTGTTAACCACTGAATCAAAAAGTGAGTGCAAAAAAAGCTAAACTGTTGATTATCGTTAAAAAAGTAGTTTTTTAGTGTGTGTGAAATTACATTGAAGCAATTTCCTTCATCCTTTTGTTTCATTACCCCATATCTTCTATAAGAAAGCCTCAGAATGAGGTTTGCTTTTCTTTTCCAGTCTTGCAAAGTGTGAGGTTCTGGGAAACGATCTTTACCTTTCTGCCAGCCTCATTGTTATGCAAGTTCATCAGGCGACGGGGAGTCTTTTTAATCTCCCGGGCATCCACAAAGCGTCGCGAGAACTCGATGCCGTACTTGATGTCAGCCGAGCAGCCTCCCCACTTCCAGCCTTCCTCCTGATTGTAGTAGCCCTGCTTCTCCCGGTCACAGCCACACTGACTCAGGTTGCCCTGGCTGCAGGCAGCTGTGATCGCATGGGCCACCCCTGCTGCCGTGATGGCATAGGTGAAAGCTGCTTCCCGACTGCCTAAAGGAAAGACAGGAGATTGTTTTTAGTAATTTTAAAAGCATACATTTGGGAGATCAATGGAATATGGCAAGTGTAAAGTTTTGGTATGTTCCTTTCGTCATATTGCCTATCATTGTAGGTAATTATGTTAGAAATAGAACAGATTCTAAATCTGGTACATCATCCTAATGAATCACCAATTTTCCTTTTCTTCCCTGAGCAGCTTCCCTCCTGCACCTTGGTACAAATGTGGTTACATTTCTGACCGCAGAGTCCTTGGGCCCAGCCCGGAGAGTGCAGCGTCAGAATTCCAGAGTGGGGAGAGCTTTTTAGGTGCTGTCCAAAGTGCTGAATTCCTCTGCAGGAGCACCTTGTTCTGCTGCCCACACTACACACAGCTGGGGTCTGCAGGTCCTGCTGCCTCACTCATGCACACCTCATTTGCAGGAAGGACTCTGCCATGTCCAAAGGTGACAAGGTATTCACAAGATAATAGCAAAGCTAACTCTATTGGGGCAGTATTAGCGCTTCATAAAGGTGGTATAAAACTCAGGCTAATCCAGTTGTGTGCTTTGGGCCTGCAGCCATCTTTTTAAAATGTTTCCAGTCCTTCCAGTACAAAGGACGTATGTTAAAGTATGGAATTTGATTTACGTATGTCTCAGGTTTGGATAAATGTGGAAAAGGGAAACTGTGTACTAAAATAAATGGATTTTCAGGCTTACCAACCCCTATTCCCTGTCTAATTCTTTAAAACCTAGCTCCATCCATCCATCCATCCATCTTCTGGTCTGTGGTATCCTGAATAAATCCGACCTCTGTAGAAAGATCTCAGTATATTATACATTCATTGTAAAGTTTTAAACATGTAAAAATCTGTCTATATTTTTGATATGGAACATGAAAAACCAACCAACTTTAACAAGCCGTTTTAAACAACCTTTCATTGAAACGTATAAAAGTTCTGAGCCGAAAATGTTTCTCTGTTATATATCAAATAAATGATGAATGTAATTTTCAAAAAGTAATTCTATTGATTTATTGTTTCAGCTCTGAAATATGTCATCTTGTTGTCATGACATCGTTTAACATCTGTGGGACAGAGCACACAGCACTTGAGGACAGATGTGGCTACAAGGAAGCCAACAATAAGCCCATCACATAATCCCATTCCCCTTTACAGTTAGAGTACAGTTCTAATACCTCATAGCTCCCTTTTTCTTCAAGAAGGAATCTAGAGATGAACAAGCAACAGAAGGGAGCGTGGGAGGTACACCAGTTGAACTGACTGTTAATTTAAATAGCGAATTAGCTAATCATATGGCAGCGACTTAATGCAATTAGCCATCTACACACTTGCTGAAGTTTGAACAGAAGCATCAGAACAGGGAAGAAAGGGGACTTAAGTGACTTTTGATTGTCGTGTGAGAATGTCCTATCAGTGGCTCCCTGGGGGCTGCTGGGCTACCCCCAAATTTTTACTGGCCTGGTCTGGCCACCCCTATGAAAACTTTCTGGGGCGCCACTGTGTCGAGGGAGCTACGGTTGTGTGGACAGAAACTGCTTGTTGATGTCATCAAAATGGAGGAGAAAACACAGATTTGTTCAATATTACAGAAGGGTTATAGTAGCTCAAATAACCACACGTTACAACCAAGAAATGTGGAAAATTATCTCTGAGTGCACAATACGTCAAGCCCCATGCAGATCGACTACACCAGCAAAAGACCACTTCTGTCAGCAAAGATGAGAAGACTGCGGCAATAATTTACAGGCTCATCCAATGGGTCTTGATTTCAGCCATGACATTCAGATGGTAGGGTCAGTATGTGGCAAAAAATAAATAAATAAAACAAACATGACAGTACGGATCAATTCCACCTCAAGACAATTTATAATGCACTGCAAGCCTGATTTTCTACCTAAATAAAATGCTGGTTTTATTCCAACACTATGTGAACCAACAAAATCTGTAATGTAAAGACCATATTTACAATGTGGCTATACATACTATAAGCAGAAACTAAAAGCAGGAAGTAGCTGAATTAATATAAAGTGTGTAACAGTTTGACGCAATAGTATTTACACGACAACTAAATCCTGTTCTCCACAGGAAACACTGTAACTGTTTATTGTCTAATATTACCACTCATGAATAATCCGTATTAAAGAGTTTGAGCTTAACACTATAGAACATTACCTTTCAACACTTAATTTAATGTTACAAATGTATCACCAATGCTATCCAGCAAAAACAAAAAAGTATCCATGGAAGCACATGTGAATTACATTCTTCATTTCCTGCAGCTGCCGAAAAATTAATTAAAAAAACAACATACCTAAACAGCATTAATTGTAAGACAGAAATAATAAAAAAACAACAACCTTGCCTGCATTTTCTCCCATATGAAAAAACTCAAAAAATATTAAGTTGGAGAAAGTTATCAAACATCATTGCAGTCTGATTTAAACTAAGGTTGAACGTTACTTCCTTTTAGTGATTATTTTGCCTTTTGTACTATGTTTTATGAGACTCTTAAATAAAAAAACTAATTTATTTTTATGTACTGCTAATTATAGTGCATTTATGATGCCATTTGCAGCTGTTTTACAGCTGATTTCCTCCACAGATGGGCTTTTTACACCTCTTATTCAAGTCTCAGGGGTATTTTTCTGAACTCTCTAACATGTTTTCACCCAAAGCTGCTGTTAATTTCCCATCCTGGGACTGGCACTCTGCAGCTAATACCGTGGCCACAGGTTTGCCCAGAGGGGACTGACTCACAACCGCTTGCTTTTTTGGTTAGCAGCAGAGCTGTGCCCCACCAGCTTGTGGTAACATTTTGCTGCCCCTACCTCACACACACACAAATGGCACAAATGTAATGTACAAGTATGCACCACAAAGTGACTGGCCGCATAATAAAAATACACTACATGCTCACACTGTCCTCCACCCTGACACACATTGACTGTTTAAAAGGCATTTTGTACATAGATTCACAAACAGAGTGACACTGTAATGTTTAAAACAGGACAAAGGTAGTTTCCAGAGAAAGGGCGGTTCCCAAAGTCTTACAGCCCCAGCACATTTCCGGGCCTGTTGAGCTCTGCTGTTCATGGGGAAACGCATGATGATGAGGTTGTTGTGGATTTTATCCCCCCATTGGGTCTGGGGTCAGAAAACAGTCTGGTCAAAGAAAGTCAGTAACTTCAAAAGTAGAATTTAGGATTTGTGAAAATAATAAAAGAAGACATAAAACATTAGATTATTCACACTAAATCATTTGTACTAATTATTCTGCACTTGCTAAACAGCTTTACTCTTGTAGCCTGTAAGAATAAAAGCCAATGCCCGATTGACCGGAACTGCACTTAAATGCACCCATTAGAGCATCAAAAATCCCAAAAGAGTCTAGCCCCAAACGTTCTGACAGTCCTCCAAGAGGAACCACCCTGGGATAGCCTCGCTAGCTGCCAGTGGAAAATTGGACTGACTGGAGAAACCTCAGTGAATTTGGAAACATCCAGGAGAGAAGAATGGGGGCTATATTAAACCAGATGTCTAATGGAGTTTAGTTGCAAGTGTCTGCTCTGGTAGCCAAGAAAGGAGGCGAGCAGATCAGCATTACTTTCCTCAAAACGGGCGCAGGAGGTTATAAACAATCAAAACATATCCTGTTATACTCCCCATGTCAGTAGCAAAAAAACAAAAACAAAAATGGACTAAAGGATACTGACTCAGAATGCTTTTGGCCTACACATTAAACACCCACATCACTTTGGACACTGGCCCCTGCTGAGATGCCCAACATGTTTTTTTCACCATCTGTCGGAACCAGGACACAAAAAATATATATATTTATATATATATGGATGTAGCGGCTGGCCACTAAAATGGCAATCCGTGTTTAGAGATGGAGGGAAGCATTGAATATGACACAGCACAAGAGATTTACAACCAACAATACTGTGTAGGCAGCGCTGGTGTAGCATAAACTAGATGATGTTAACACAGCCGCTGACCTCAACAGGCCTTGGTTTGTCCGCTGATCACAGACCAAGGCTAGGCTGTGCTGCTGACAGGAGAGGAAAAGGAAAAAGATATAATGGTGGGATTTGGACAAAGGGTTGGCTGAGGAGAAGCAAACAAAACATACAGTGGTTTTGTGTCTGTGTATGACTTATACGGAGAGCCTTGAAAAAGTCTTCATACCAACTGTACTTTTCCACATTCTGTCATGTTACTATAAACTTCAATGTATTATCCTTTGATTTTATGTGATAGACCACCACAAAGTATCGCATAATTGTAAAAAGGGAAGGAAAATCGTTTATGGTTATTTACAAACACGAATCTAAAACGCATTGCATCCATTCTTATTTAGCTTTATCCATCTGCCCATCAACTCTGACCAGCTCTGTCCCTGCATGGTAAAAACATGATGCTGCCACCACCATGTTTCAAGCTGGGGATCATGTGGTCAGGGTAATGTGTCGTGTTATTTAGTTGCTGTTGCTGTGTCCTCTACATATCTTGTGCTTACATCAAACCAAGAAGTCTGTTTCTAGCTTTAAAAAAAAAAAAAAAAAAAAAAAAAAAAAAATCGACAAATGGTATCATATAAAAAATATGTTTTTACAGAAAAAATAGTCAGAAATTGTTTATCCCATGCTGATTAATCTTTAGCTCCTATCACAGATTCCCAACCAGATTCACTTCGGGACTTTGGCTGAGCCACTTAAACCTTAGCATTACTTCCACTAAAAAGAAACCTGTTTATTATCGGTTTGCTTTAACACAAACCGCTTTAAATCTAATCAAATTAGGAGTGTGCTGCGTTGTGTTAATTCTGACAACAAAATACATCCAACTTTGTGGGTGTAATGGCACAAATATGAACAAGTAACGGCACAAATATTAACAAATATGACTACTTTTGCACTGTAAAATTATTATATATCATAAGAGAATGAAACTTATTTTCTTTACTGTTAACCATCAATATTAATTCATCATACTTCTTTATTTTTTTTCATGCCACCTGCACCAGTAGATTATTAAGTGACTAAGGTTAGTTTGTTAACACATGAAATACAGCCAAGCCTGACCAGTGTGGAAAAGCTACAGAATGCATAATTCACTATTTTGAGTTATTTTTTTCTGTTGTGTGTTGTGGTGCACAATAGATGCTTAAAAGTAGGAACAGTTTTTTTCCTTGTCAGCATAGTTGGCCCTGAAATTTGACTCCAGTTGTCACTATTCAGGTTGCACGAGCACAAAGAAAGGCATGCAGCTCAAACAAACAGCAGTGAAGCATGAAAATTGTTGAGCTTAAGGAGCAAGAAAAAAGATTGATCTGACTTTACAAGGTGAGGAGGAGTTGCACTGTATCCATACCCCTGAATGTTTTCACACTTTGTCCCACAAACTTTGATGTATTTTATTAGGATTTTTAGTGACAGACCAACACCAGGTAACAAATAATTGTGAAGTGAAAGAAAAATTATGGATGGTTTTCAAACTTTTTTTTAACTCATAAAAGTCTTAGAAGTATGATATTTATATTCAGACTCTTTTACTTTAATGCCCTTAAATAAGATTTAGTGCCATCAACCACCTTCAAAAGTTACTTACAGAGAAAAATGAGTTCATTTGTGTGTAATTCATTCTCAGAGTAGATACAGCTGTCTTATGAAGGCCTTAGAGGTTTGTTAGAAAGCATTAGCTCAATCAGCATCGTGAAGAGCAAGGAACACAGCAGACAGGTCAGGGAGAAAGATGCAGAGAAGTTTAAAGCATGGTTAGATTATAAAACAAAACAATATCCCAAATGTTGGACGTCTCATGGAGCACTGTTCAGTCCATTCTCAACAAAAAAAAGTTTGTGGACTACAGTAAACCTAACAAGACATGGCCATTCTAAA
This sequence comes from Anableps anableps, assembly GCA_014839685.1. Lineage (NCBI taxonomy): Eukaryota > Metazoa > Chordata > Actinopteri > Cyprinodontiformes > Anablepidae > Anableps > Anableps anableps. The sequence continues at coordinate 10,591,902 of CM026073.1, forward strand.
CTGACAGACCATGCAAAGATAGCATTAGAACCAGCTAAGAGGCCCTAGGCAACTACAGGAGCTGCACTGATTCACAGGTCAGGAGGAAGAATCTGTTAGAAAGACAAATACTATTCCACTCCACTAATGTAGGCTTTATGAAAGACTGTGAAATAGAAAGTATAGTTAAAAGAAAATCATCAAAGTCCCATTTGCAGCTTATCCAAGCCATGTAGGTCAAAACAGATTTTTTTGTACATCATCTGAAGTGCTGTGTGTAGAAATCAAACACTGCACATCACCTCTCCCAATGATGAGACAAGGTGGTAGCAGCATCATGCTGAGGAGATGCTTCGCTTCAGAAACAGCTCAAAGCTGCAAAAGGCTTGAGACTGATAGAGTTTCATCTTCCAGCTGGACAATGAGCCCAGAACATACAGCCAGAGCTGCAGAGGAATGGGGTCAATCATGGATGCAGTCCGTGAGAGCTCCTATCCTGCAGGGAGCAAATGCATCCTGTCTCCTACACCCCTGAATTAAATAAAGGGTTCATTAGCAGGCCTCTACAGAACTGAATGACTGCTGATGAGCGAATTAAGCCATTTGATTCAGGTGTGTTCGAGCAGGGATAAATAAAGTTGAAGGACAGTAGCTCTCTAAGACTGGAGATGATCAAACACATTCATGCATTAGACTGGCCCAGTCAAACTTCAGACCTAATTCCAAATGAGAATCTGTGTGAAGAATTGAAACTGAATGTACATCTTTCATCTTTGTAGATCCATCCATTATCTGAACACACTTATCCCTGCAGGGTCGCGAGGAGAGCTGGTGCCTATCTTCAGCGGTCATCGGGCGAGTACAGCCTGGACAGGTCGCCAGTCCATTGCAGGGCAACACAGAGACAGACAGGACAATCATGCACATGCACACCTAAGGACAATTTAGTGAGACCAATTAACCTAACCTAACCAAACAGTCATATTTTTGGACTGCGGGAGGAAGCTGGAGTACCCAGAGAGAACCCACGCATGCACATGGAGAACATGCAAAAAGACCCTAGGCTGGGATTCAAACCCAGGACATTTTGCTGAAAGGCAACAGTGCTACCAACTGCTCCACTGTGCAGCCCCGTCTTTCAGATCTAACAATTAACTTGAAAAGCTGGTAGAGACATAGCTGTAAGTGAAATAAAAGGTAGTTCTAAAAGTTACTGAATATGGAAACATGGAACATTTTTTAGATTTTTATTCCAAGAAAACATTTTGAAAATATTATATAATTTCCTTACAACTCACAAGTATCCAATGCTCTGTGCTGGTCTCTCACATAAAATCCCAGTAACATATACTGAAGATTCTGCTTGTAAATCAACAAAATGTGGAAAACTCAAAGGGGTGGGAATACTTTTGCAAGGCACTGTCCTACATCAGAGAAGAACATCCAAATAAAAAAGGCTGAATGAAAGGGGAATAGAGTTGAAAGCCTTGCAATAGAGAAACACACACATGTGCAGAAACAACAACAGAGTCCCTAACACAGAGAGGCCAACAGAGTCTAGCAGTGCAGTTGAATTGCCTTTCTGCACAAGCCAAGCCTGTTTGTGGTGGGGCAGTGAAGGGGAAAGCTTTGTGAAGTCCACTCTTTCCAGACGTGCACTCACACCCTGAGGACACAGGAGGCATGGATTGCATAAGACAAGACATCTCAGCTGGACAGTGACACAGCTGAGTTTCATGTCCATCAAGAACAAGAAGATCCTGTCACAGACAAACAACAACACAAAGAACAAAGGGGAAAGTGTCACCTGCTGGTGGTCAAGAGTCTTTACACTAATAATGTTTACTGACAGTTTGAGGAATCCTCACCATTCTTTCTATCTAATAGTTATGAAACCAGCTATGTGTCCTAAGTGAAACATAGAGTAGTTTTTCTCTGTACTTTTGGAATTAAAGTGCAGTGAAGAAGTATTTGCCTCCTTAAAGATTTCTTTTTTTTTTTTTTTTTTTTTTTTTGCTTTTTGTCTCACCTGTTTCTGATCGTCAAATTTTAATATTAGACAAAGAAAACCTGACTAAATAAATCTAAAGCAACTCCACCTCTGAAAACAACAAAATCAAGGCTTCAGAACGTCCTAGTCAAAGTCCAGACACATAGCTGCCGAAGGTGCTGTGGCGTGACTTTTAACAAGTCTTTCATGCCTGAAAACCCTCCAATTCTGCAAAGAAGAGCAGGCTAAAATTCCTCCACAAGGATGTAAATGTCTCATTGCCAGCTGCCAAAATGCTTGACAGCAAGGATACTACAATGCAGTTATTCAGTTTTTCAGCTTGAGCTGCCCTGAGCCAGGTTGGTTTGGATAACTTTTTTTCTTGATAAATAACTGAATCCTTTGAAAAGTGCTCAGTTTATATTTGTCTGATATTAGAATTGATTTTATGATTGGTGATATTTAAGTGTGGCAAAAAAGTAAAAACAGAAGAAATCTGTCAGGGGGCCAATAGTTTCTTCTTTTTTCACCCCTTGGAATTGACTCAGCCATCTCCCCCCAAAACAAAACAGTATACAGCAAATTCAAACTGGGAACGTGCAAAGCTACAAAACAGCTGAGTAAATATGAATATGATAATAAGTAGAAACTCAAGTCAACTACATCAAAAGAAAGAGGACTGAGCATAAAGTTATGACACCAAACGTACTGAAAATAGGCTCTAACCAAAGCCAAGCCGATCCTGGAAGTGTGTCTCCGGGGCCCTGAGAAAGGGAAGGAAAGCTGGAGGAAAACCCCTAGCTTTGTATACCAATCACTGAACTGACTGCGGCCCTCTCCACTACTGTTTTCCGTTCCGCTTTATGTACCGTTGCTATGAACATATGCTCCTAGCAAATTATAGACACAGTTGTGGTCTGTGAGGTTTTTCAGCTCGAGGAATTAGCACAGCCATGTTCCTGTACAATAAAATAATATTGTTTTACCAGAACTGGGCTCCACATTCCCTCAGAACTTGCATCACAGAGTCGAAGAAGTGACACGCTCTGGTGCAGCCGCTCACTGATGGGTCCCCAGTTTGATTCACATAATGAAGAGGGCTTTAAGCAGTAAAGCTAACCCAATTATGAGAGTATTCAGCATTGGCGGTAGAGTATTAAATGCTGAGAGTTTAAGTAAGCTGTCTCCCAGGCATAGAAAATTGTGCTGGCAGAAAACATTTTTCAAAAGCATCCTTTTTCTTCTCTGAGCTCCCTGAGGTGGATATAAATCCTTCTGACTGAATGCTCAGACTTGCTAAAACAAGCACAAATCCTTCTTCCCCCCTCTTTCATCCTAATAATGACACCAAATCAGGACCTCACCTGCTCAGATCTGAAAAAAATGAGGGCTGTGCAAAGCAATTATCAGGTTCAAGTGAGGTGAATGCTGAGGATTTTCCTGAGTTTTGTTTCTGTTTGACTTCACTTCATCTTTGTCAAAAACATATTTACTGAGATATAAACCTGAAGATATGTTTATCATTATCACTATAATCAGCAAGTCAAATACCCCTCTGATTACACGTTTCCTTTCTCATTACAAAATGGGTCTCCAGAGCTGAAATTTCCATATGCTGCATGTTCCAAATGTAGTCAAACTTATTTTCTCACGCTCCAACCGCACACTGCTATATGTTTTATTGGGACTTTATGTGATAGTGTCATGTATAAAGCTTGTCGAAGGCCCAAGTGGCAACATGACAGAACCAGGCCAATGATGGAGAGCAGAAAGCTGGATTAAACAATGGGAAAAAACTTAAGAACAACGGAACAGCAGAAACCACCAATAAACCAAAGAAACCTGAGAGCCTATTACTGTGAAAGTGTGATTCTGACATGGAAGCCAGGTGAGTGTAATCAATCAGAAATGAATGGCAGCTTGAATGGAGAGCGAGGCAAAAAGCTATGGTGACTATGCAAATGACAGTACAGAAACATGGACTCATTACAAATATAACCAAATACAGTGAAAACAGAGCTAAATATAGAAAATACAGAAATAACTCAAAATACAAGACCTAACATACAGAACTCCGACAAAATCACTGAATACAAAAGTAGCACATAGTTGTGAAATGAAACAAAAATGAAATATGGTTTTTAAAATGTTTCACAAATAAAAATCTGAAAAGTGTGACAATTATTTGTATTCAGCTTCTCTTGAGTCTATGCTTTTAGAACCACCTTTTGCCATATTAGCTTCTCAAGTGCTTTAGGTCAGGGGTGCCTAAGTCCAGTCTTAAAGAGCTACTGTCCTTGAACTTTGTGATGTATCCCTGCTCCAACACACTTGAATAAAATGACTCAATTCTGTTATCAGCGTGTCATTCAGCTTTGTAGAGACCTGGGAATGACCCGTTTATTTAATTCAGGAGTTTTTCAGAAGGGACGCATCAAAAACTTGCAGGATAGTAGGTCTTAGGACTGGACTTTGACATGTCTCCCTTAGGGTATGTCTCTACTGGCTTTGCACATTTAGAGATCAACTTTTCTACACATTTGTTTTTGCCATATTTCTCCAACCTGGGGCACAAATAAACCCCGCCATGTCTTGGTGGGGTTGAAGTTGTGACTGGAATCATCTTTTTTCCACTTCAAAATTATGAACTACTTTCAGTTGGCATATCACATTAAATCCAAATAAAATAAACTGAAATTTGGGGCCGTAACACAGTGTAAGGCATGGCTCTGTATCCCAAATGTTCCTCAATTGTTCAGGCTTTATTCCAGGTTCAGCTTTGCTAAAAAAAAAAAAAAAAAAAAAAAACCCTCTCGGTCCTGCAAGTATATCCCTTCTTCGGACCTGCTAACTCTTCCCCACTTAGTTAAAGAGGCTAGCAGCGATGTGATTGTTGGCACATGTAAGTATTCAGCATGCAGAGAACACACCGATCGAGCTGGGATTGTGCGAGACAAAGCGCGTTGCGAGATTACAGTTGATCCTCTCGCATCCTGTTTCCTCCCGTGTCTGTCTGTGTCACTGGCAGACTCAGACGGACGTAGATTCCATCGATAACATAGCGCTGCAGGGAGGGTAGGGCAGGGCAGGGGCCAAACTCCCGCATGCACTGACAGGAGAGCCTCCCCGAGGACCAGCGTCCACAACAAGCTCCAGGGGGGTTGTAGACAAACGGTGGGTGGGCATGAGAGAATTTAGTGGGATCCCTGCTCCAGACACACCCACACTAACTGAGAAGGAGACAGAACTGATAAATGAGCAAGCGAAGGGGCCCAGCAGTGAGAGGCCCCACCCTGGACACAAGCACATGCTGGAGGAGAAAAAGAGCAAGTAGTGACCTTTACTAAACCATGATGACCCTTACTGTATCTAGTAAAGCTAAGGTAGGGTGGGAAAACCTAACCTTACACACACACATCCATACCACCACACTACTTTACTCTGGACTCACATGGAGGATTACTGTTACCCACATGATGATGAGCTGAAAAATAGATCTTTTATCCACCACCGTTCCACCATAACACAATGCACGCGTCATTTCCACACTGTTATCCGCATGGTGTCAAGCACTTGGCAAGCATGGGAGTGAATCTGCACTTCAGCTGGTAGCTCAGTTATAAACAAACAGGTCAGCGTTATATGAAGAATTTGGCTCACTACATTGTGTGTTCACAACAGTTTTTCTTTTTTTTCACCCATGGGGAATAACAGAATCGGGTGAATCATTACATATTCTAAACAGATAAGTGCAATTCGCCTGCAGGGTGTAGAATTTGAGTGAAAGAAATTCCAGAAAGGGAGGGGGAAAAACTCCAACAGAGGGGAGATTGATGAGATTTTAGGGAGTCGAGTCAGAGTATCCACTTGTGCGTTCTTGAAACCCCTCCAGTTTTGAAGAATGAGTCTTGGACTGTCTTTATTAAGCTAACTCCTGCATATAACACTCACTGCCAACTGATTAGCCTCATATTTCAAACACTGTATCTATATCATTTGTTAAAGAGAGACTCTTGACTGTGGAGCTTCCTTCTCAAACAAGGTGAGACACAAGCATTCTTTTAGATTCATTGCATTTCTCAATCTATTTATCATTTGAATGATTATGGATTTGATTGTATTCATGGCTCCAGTTACACTGAATGACCAGCAGAGAGAGTTTATCCTTTTGATCACTTTCCACTTGCATGTTTTTTTTTTTGTTTTTTTTTTTTTTAACCTAGCTGATTTATAAGGAGAAAAAGGTTGGGCTCTGAATAAATATTTCAGCTTGGAGTTTTGTCTAAATGAGGGAACAAAGCACGCACAGAACCACACGGCCATTGGAATGGGTTTTCTCGGCCGCTCATTATTAGCGTCTCGGCTGGACTGAGCTGTTGTGCTTTCTGCATTCTGGCGGGATACGGTTTCACCACAATGGACCGTGTGTCGATTCCGAGAAGTGAAAGGAGCTCGGCCAGCGCATTTATTATCTGCAAGGGTTTTTGTCGTCCTCAGACCAAGAACTTGTACTGCAGCGCATACGGGCTTCCTACACATTGTTCAACTCAAAATTCTGTACTTCTTAAGGCTCATAATTCCAAATTTCTCCATCGTTTTAAGACAACTTTTAGAGTATAAATACAGAAGTTCAGGATGGATAGATGTAAGAATGGAAGGATTGACATGTGGATACAACCTCAAAACAATGAGATAGGTAATAAATTTGCAAATATAAATATTTTACCACACATTTTATTTTTCCCTCCTATTCTTGACTTGGAAAGTACTTAAATCAACCCAAGCTAAAGCCATCTCAAGGGTAAATCATGCTAAATATGAGTAGAATGTAAATTACCTATTAATTATCACACATAATGTAAAACAAAGCTATCCACTGTCTTTTTCCTTGAACCAATTCAGGGTCTTGCAAGGAATGTTCGTGTCTCAACAAGCAAGAGGCAGTGAACAGATATTTCAAGAGTATTACGGCGCCAACACCATAACCCTGAATGCACACACTCACTCATATGGTCACCTTATTCCATCCATTCACCCATAAGCCTCATCTTATCTGTGTTTCTACAGCTCATTAAAGGGGATCCCATAGCATCCTGGGCCACCAGCTCCAGTATCTCTTCCCACTGGGACATCCCTCCAAAGGGAAAAGTTAAAGGTTAAGAAACCCTACAGAGTTAGCTCATTTCAGGGTCTTGTATTTTAGATCTTGTTCTTTCTGTCATGATTAATCTCTAATGACATGTGGTAAAGCCATCATAAAACACACAAGGACCGGTAAATTCAGAGGCATGCTTCATGGCTGTTTATTCATTAGGACAAACCTGAGTAGTTCCCTATTTACTGCTGCCTCCAATCCATCTACCCATTTCCCACTCTGCCCTACCAAAACTTGTTAACAACACACTAAAATACTCAAAATCCTCTGCTTGATGAAGAGCCTGACCCAAACCTGGAGCAAGCAGTCCACCTTTTTCTTCTCGAGAACCTTAGCCTTGGAGTTATTGGAGTTGCTTCTTGTCTAGGATGCCGTGAAAACAGTCAGTTTAGTATTGCCAGTTAACCTAACATGCCTGTTTTCAGACTTTTTGAAGTACCTTTAATACCTAGAAAAAAAAACCCTGCTTACATGGAGAGAACATGAAGATTCCAAACAGAAAGGCCCCAACTATGAATCAAATCTTTCATGGGAGGCAACAGTGCTAGTGGTAATGGTAATCCCCATTAAAACTACACTGTCTGGATTTTTATTTTCATGGAATAAAAATAACCAAACATTCCTTCTCAGTAAAATATTGTAAAGCTGTAGAATGAAGCACAAACACCTATACACCTCTTTTAACCCTATCCTCTACTGAAGCCTTCCCTTCCTGAAATTTGGAAAAGAAAACCAATCCTGATTTATGTCTGGCACTATCTGCCAAAGCTGACGTTTCCCCCTTCTTTGAGAGGCAGTTCTGCCTTGAGGAGTCTGTACTCTCTAGCTTCCAACCAAGTATGTGCCTGTCTGGGAGTTCTTTCCACACAAGTGGTTTTCAATGAGCCTGCTGACTTCAGCATCCTTTTTCTAACTAGGTGCCACTTTGGCCCCTGCAGCACCTATGGTACTGGCAGGTGAATTTACCTCTGTCTTCACCATGCCCTGAGCTCCTGAGGGGAAAAAGGAACAACAGCAGGATGATGATACTAAACAAGATGATAGTAACATTCAGACATGAACACAACCTTTATTCTCACTGTCCTCCTTTTCAACTAACTTTTATAAACATAATTTGTAGCTGATTTTCAGACCTTTGCGGAGGTAGATAAGATTGGTGGATAAGTTCAGTTTCTCTTGTAAGCATCGGCCAATTGGTAGAGTTGATCTGCAGAAGGGACAGCAACGTTTCAGAGGAGGACTGGCCCGAACCAGCTCACTTATTGTTTGCTAACTTGGCGGAGAGGACTTAGAAGGAGAGGGTGTTATCCTTTCCCTGTGAGTGGAAACTTTTATGTAGAGCTACAGTTTGTTTATATGTTGTTCAGCTGTGAAATATCATTGAAAATAAGACAATAAATACATCTCTGAGTGCACAGAGGAGAGTTCCTTGTTTACTTGTCCGTGCATGTGGAGGATGGAAAGGTGCTTTAGTTACTTGTGCAAAGTGGTACAAAGCCTTTTTTTTCCCCAGTTTTCGGGTTTTTTGCTAGTGTGGTATTTTGTTTTGGAGCACGGTTTCAACAAAAAAATGTAAATAGTTTGGTAAATAGGAAAAATTAGCTTTTTATTTTGTTTATGCATCATTTCCTAAACTTTAGTAATGCTGTCTGTGATCTGGATATGGATCATTAATCCTCTAGGTATCACCTTTCAGTAGAGCATACTGGTGACTGTATGTTGAAAGATTTAGGAATTATAGCCTTTTGAAGTTCATATGTATAGGCATTAATCCAAAGTGGCCATTTGGAGACTCCAAATGGCCACTTTGGAAAACACCTGGCCATATCCACAGAAAAACCTCTTTGTAATAGTCACTTTTCTGTTATCATTAGCAAATTTGAGCTTGAAGCAGTTATCACTTCTATTTATAACCCTATTTCAGGGGTCTTTAAATCCAGGCCTTGAGGGCCAGCATCCTGCAACTTTTAGATTTGTCTCTGCTTCAACACACCTGAGTCAAATAAGGAGGTCATTAGCAGGGCTCTGGAGAAATTGACTGCACACTGAGGAGGAGATTCAGCCATTTGATTGAGGTGTGTTTGGGCAAACATCTAAAAGTTGAAGGACACCAGCCCTTGAGGACTGGATTTGAAAACCCCTGCCATATTTGAATTCTGAGTCCATATCTGTAGCCCTCCATGTACAGGTACATGAAAACAAAAAGGCAAAATGGTTACATTTCTGTGTGTTCCAACCTTATCATCTACAAACTTGTCACAGTTACAATAACTTTGACTGTCCAGGTAAAACATTCTGAGTGTTACCTTTATAGAGAGACCTAACTTTTGCATGTCCTCCAAAGGGTTGAAGAACTACATCTAATTTATTACATGCATGCAATTTACAGGCAGTTTTAGGTGCTTGGGGGGTAAGTTAACAGGTTAACATGTTTTTTACAGCGATTTTCTTCAAGATACAAATAAAAACACATGCCAGGAATGTTTATAAACGATTATTATCCACTTTTAAACTTAAATGAAGTATACGCGACTGTTGCTGCCCTGTGTGTGGTTGGTGTTCCATCAGGACACGTAGTACAAGTTTTTATTGTTAAAAATCTATGAATTATTTCATATCTCCTTATAGTGGAAAGTGATTTTATTTCCTTTTGAGAGAGAAATCATTGTAATGTAGCTCCAAGTTATGACTGTAATACAGTGGGTTGTAATCTTGACATCTCCTCTCTGTTCCTCTTGTCTCTCCTCCACTAAAAGAGCCATTTAATTTGTTATAGCTCTACGTTTACATGGAGCTTAGAGAGACTACATAAATTGTAAAGTGTAATTGCTGTGGTAGAATCATTGGTTTTATAATCTTGGCCTTTTATTTTCATGATTTTAACTCCTTTCCTCTCTCCGCCACACACACGCACACACACTCTAGAGTTGGGACCAGTAGAGGTACATTTCTGCTAGTTACACATCTCCACACAGTGTGGAGTAACCTTAATTAACTATGATGATGACTAAAATTAACGCTGCATTGGTCTAATTTTATTGTTATATTCCCATTCTGGACCATGCCATTATGGTGATCTGTGTCACTGAAGCAGGAGGAGGACCCTCCCAGTGTCAGTAGGTGTAAAGTATGAAAATGGCTTGATACCTACAGTGGAAACACCTAACTGATAGCCAGGGTAAAATAAAGAGTTTCACACATCATGAGAGTTATCTACTGCAGGTAAGATATTAACAACTTAAAACTTTTTAACAGAACCTCACTTCCAAAACTGTGAACTTTCACCTTAAATGCTTTACTAGAATTTTTTTTATCATTCCGTTTGTCTCGTTGCGCATGAGTAGATCCAGCACTCGGACGCAGAGGCAGGATGATTTAACTTTTGTCATATTTCACTGCCAGCACAACAAGAAACCTCTTTCAGATAAAAAAAAAAAAAGCATGAATCAGAATGGTGACAAACTGGCTGGAAAGTCAAACAGGGAGTAACTAGAGCAGGCCATTTTATGACAAGGGGTCTAGTGTTGTCCTTTGATGCCGAGTGTAGCCGTTGAAAGGTGTCCACTTTCAAGCTCTAATCACCGACTTCAAGTGCGCTGCGGTTTGAAAAGAGCTGTAAGGTGTTCAGAGGCAGGTCTTTTAAGTGAAGGGCATCTCTATTACAGGTGGTTAGCCAAAGGAATGTACCGCTGCACACAGAACAAGGCATTCCCAGTTAAAACATGGCAGCAGAGAGGAAAAAAAGTGCAAATCCATCTAACAATTTGATAATGTCACAATTGAAAAATAGAGCCAAACAATGTTATATTGATGATGGGATTAAGATTAAAAGCCAACCTGTTTTGCAGACTCAAATCAAGTTGTTGTGTTAGTTGCATAAAACAATTCAAATACAATTTTTATTGTACTTTGCACAAACATGCCCACCAACAAATAGACAGATTGGATCACTGAAAAAATATTCTGCTCGAGTGATTTACTTAAAGCCTTCTGTTAACCCTGACTGGCTGAAGGATTTGGCTACAATTCTGTTATTAGTTCGTCACAGACTGCAACAAATCGCTCAATAACACCAATCTCTTTTAGCACAGGATAATTCAATCCACATTTCCACAAAGCCACAGCACCAGTTCATGCCAACACCATAGCAGGGCACAAGAAAACCAACGTACGCTGTTGCACAGGAAAAAGAGATCCTCTTAGACTGCCTGTTTTCAATCCAATAAGACTTCTTAGTGTTGATTTTCCAGTTTGTCAGCTGGATAACAATATTAGGTCCTGAGACAGAATTGAGGCATCAATTAGAAGTTTTAGGGGATTCAGGGGGTTCCAAAATCAGTCCTCATGGACCAAGGTCCATGAGGACTGATTGCATGTTTTACATGATTCATTGTTTCATCTCACCTGATTCAAATGAATAGGTCATTAGCAGGCTCCTGGAAAACTTGATGACATGCCAAGGAGCTAATTCAGCCATTTAAGTCTGCTTTGTTGGGGCAGCGATCCATTTAAAACATGAAAGGCTCTTAATGACTGGAGTTGGACACCCCTTGTTTAGATTAAAAAAAAAACAATAATGTGTTAGTATGGCCTAGTCAAAGTTCAGACCAAAATCAAATTGAGAATCTGTGGCAAGACATGAAATTTGATGTTCACAGATGCTCTACATCCAGTATTGCTGAGCTTGGGCAATTTTGCAAAAATAAAAATCCATTATTTAGCTAGTTCACAACTGGTAGAAACAGACCCCAAAAAGTATAATATATGATGTGGAATCTAATAATTTGTGGATCTACAAATTATTAACTAAGTGGGCTGAATACAAGTGCATGCCACACAACTGAGACTTTTATTTTTAAAAATATGAAAACCATGTCTCCCTTTCCTTCCACTTCACAATTTGTGTTGGAAGATCACATAAAATCCCAATGAAACACATAAAGGGTTTTGGTTATAATGTGACAAAATGTGGAAAGTTTGAGGGTAATAAATACTTTCATAAGGCACTGAAATTAATCTCTTCTTAATGAAAATACCTCTTATTATGCCAAATAACCCAGCTATTAATGTGTGCTTCCCTGGAAAGCAAATGTAACACTATGGAGCAGCTCCAGAACTGCCTCCAAGAGTGGGTAGTACAGAGAGAATGCATAATAGTTGTGGTCCGCTGATCTCTCTCTCTCTCAAAAAAAAAAAAAAAAAAAAAAAAAAAAAAAAAAAAAAAAACTAAAAACTCATCGTTAGAGTCCAAAACTAAGCCCGGATCACAGAATGGGTGGGAGAGTTTAGTACTTAGAGCTTGTGGGATCTCAGTGAAAAGCTCAAATGCGAACAGACGACAAACAGCTTTTTGGTCCTGAGCTTGATTATGATGACGATGTTCCCACATCGACATCTGCAGATTTGTAGACACGATAGGAACATTTTAATGAAGGACTGTATTCTGTAATTTCATACACCATCCTACCATTGGTCTATGGTATATACACACACAGTTACAAAAGCATAATTAGATTTTCAGCCATGAGCCACAAAAATTAGTATATTAAAACTATCACAACTAAGAATGTTATCTATGCATCTTGAAATTAGGGTGTTTGCAGAACATGTTAATTTAATTTCCACTGATTGGATCCATGTTATGCTGCAGCTCTGCAGCAGTTGTGGTTTACACAGTTTCCTATGATGACACACAAGAGGATTCACTGACCTTTTTCCACAACCACAAACTTTAATGTATTTTATTGGGCTTTTTAGACCAACACAACATAGTGCATCACTGTGAAGTGGAAGAAAAATGATGAATAATTTTAAAAATTGTTTACAAATCATAATCCCAAGAAAACATAAAAAAGTGTGACATGTATTTGTGTCCAGACCCTTTTAATCTCAAACCCCAAATTCAATTCAATGTAACCAATTGCCATTAATGTCAAACAGTTGCAGAGAGAAACAATATGGTGCTGAAGTCCTGACTTAGTAATAAGGTAATTTAAACAACTAAAAGGTATTTGTACAAGTCAACATACCAAAGCACTGATCTGTTACAAATATAAGAATAATATGCACAGTATGAACTCAGGGTGGTTTATGAATTATTTCCTGGCAGAAAACCTTGTGAACGAGTTAATTTGTGCATATAGGAAATGTAGCAAAGTGTGCCTAAAATCATCTACGTTAAAACAAAAATACAATAGAAAATACATCTATAACAGAGTTTTGACATTTGGACTCAAAACCAGCAGACATACAGTTCAAATGTTTTACATGCACAAAGCAATAAGACACATAACCTTTTGTCTGTCTATCGATCTATAACTCAGGAGTTTTATTGTACAGAAATTACAAAGATCAAAGCCAGTTCTAAATCAAATCCATGGAGTCGAATTCAAAGTGTCTTGAAGCCACTTTTATTAACTTCAAGCCCCATGTCGTTAACGTGGAGATGAAAAATAACATTGAAAAAACACCATTTTCATTATAGTCATTAAAATACCAAACTTTACACATAACCTTATATTTTTTGTCTGATGACATCATTTTAAAATATTAAATCTGACATTGTGATCAGTTACTCAGAATTTGAGTAGCCATTTTACCAAATACTTTTCTATGCTTATAATAATTTTTTGGATGGATACTTTTGAATTACTATTCTTACTTGAATACAATTTTTGGCTACTCCCACCTCTGCTTGTAGGTAATTCATGCTTCATAGTTTCTGCTTTATTAGTTCTTTTCTTGAGGTCTAACTTCAAAGTTCATTGCTGTGCTCCACTTCCTGAACATTTTTTCATGATCTACTGTGTTTTTATTTCAGCTATGGTCTTGCCATATTTTGTTCAATCCCCTGTATTAATTATTGATCAAAAGGTCTTGCCATACAGGTTTTCCCCTTTGTATTTTGTTTCTTAGTTTGTTCTTGTATTTTGTTCTTTGTGCATTTCTGTTTAGTTTTCTTAGATTAGTTTGAGCCTTTCATTTGTCTATTGTATTGTCCTCTTTAGCTTTTCATGTTATTAGTCTGACTCCCATTTCTATTGTAATCATGCTCACCAGTATTCTTCACCCATTTACCTGTGCACTGCTTCATCATCCTCGTGTTTTACCCGATCTCATCATGCCCTGATTCACATAGTTCTTTGCTCCCTTCCATGTCCCGTTTTTGCTGTCCCTGAGGTTTGTAAGTTTTGCTTATTAAATTTCTCACTGACCCCTCTCACCCATGGCTGTCTGCACAATGGCTTTACTTCTGTCTCTTCACTACGAAACTTGACGGACTGCTGTAGTTCCTCAGTGTTCGAGCAGAACGCGCCAGTTGTAAACCGAGTGCGAGCACATGGGTTTTTTTGCCTCATCTTTGGAGGAGCATTGATGGGGAAACGCGGACTGATGTACCATCTGTTACAACACGGGAAAGTACTGCTTTGCACCGAACTCTGGAAATAAGTCCCGGTACACTGAGGGGTAAAATTTATATATAGTGCCTCTATAGATAATTCTCTTATTACCATTCAGTCATATGTTTTCTCTTGATCAAAAACAGGAAGATTTGGTGTGATTTTATGTTAGACAGTGAGAAAGAACAAGCCTATTTAGAGTGTGTGTTCTCAATCTGTTATTGAGTGTTCTTAAGATGGGTATTTCTGAAAATTAAAGAAGAAAAACAAGATGACCCACAGTGCTTACCCAAAAGGGAAACCTAAATCCTATATATTATCACTGAGTTTAGGTTCTTACCTTTACTTTTGCTCAATGCATAAAAGGGGCTAAAAAATGCAGATAAGATGTTCAGACGCATCAGTTAAGAAAATCAGTTCTCAGAGCATGGGTGTTGCAAGAGCACATACAAAACAGACCAAAAGCTGATGAAGAGAGAATACAGTTAGCCCGCTAATTTTATCTCTAACTCAGTTCAGTTGTGAAGAGAGCTGGAGTTAAAGAGCAAACCCACTGAATTATATGCACAGTCAAACCACAGGACAATGGCAAAAAAAACTTATTTTTTTAAGAAAGCAGAACATTAACTAGAAATCTGAAATATAAATTACCCAAACAGCAAAATCACATTTATAGTTTTACTGTTTTCCAGCTTTAAGTCTATTACTGTATGTTACACACCTTCCCTCTAATGCAGCCAGGCATGGACACAACTAATTTAACTCAATTAACAACAAATGTGTCCATCTATTCTGGCACAATATGAGTTCTCTACAATAACACCATTAATTGTCTCCTAATTTGAGATATCATTTTTCAACTATATATTTTCTCCATTAGGACTGAAATGCTATTTTATGTGTATCTTTTCCAGGACTCTGACATGGCCAGTGAAGGCGGCGTGCTGCAAACCCTGACAGAAGCAGAATCTCCATCGACAGAAAGCAGAGCATGCTGGAAGGGAGCACACTCCTAATTGAGGTCAGCTCTGATGTAGTCAAATCAGCAGTACGTGAAGCAGCTATAAGCACGGTTGGTGAAAAAATGTAAAAAAGATTGGGTGTTACTGGTTTAAGTTTTAACCTGCATGATGTGTGCAGATTGGGTTTGGCATGTGATGAGACACATGTCATGGGGTTCAGTGGGTTGGGGACTGGTACCAAATATTTCAGATTCTTCATAAAATCAAGACAATATGATGGCATGTATTATGCAACTTCTTTTCTCTCTTTATAAATAAGACAACGACTCTGTGATTTTTTAACTACATTATTGGTAATCAAAAGCAAAAGTATTCATACCATATTACAACCACAAACTGCCATGAAGTTTGTGTAATAGAACAACAGTATAGTAATATATAATTACAAAGTGGCACATAACATCATTTTTTATATTTTTTAAGACAAAAACTGAAAAGAATGGTGTCCATTCCTCCAAAATCATCTAAAAAGTAAGACAAACTCCCACCTCTCTGTTTTAATCTCAAACAACATCATGAAGATCAAGGAACACGGTAGGCAGGTCAGGGATTTAAATTTGAGGAGAAATTTAAAGCAGAGTTACATCATAAAACGATATACCGCACTTTAAGCAGCTCACAGAGCCTGTTTAATCAATCAACTGAAAATGGAAACCATGTGGCACAACTTCAAACCTACCAAGGCAAGGTAAGTTTATTTGTATAGCACATTTCAGCAACAGGGAATTCAAGGTGCTTTACATGATGAAAACATAAAATAACAAACAAGCAACAAACATCATCAAAACAAATAACCCAGCTATTAATTAACAAAAATAATAAAATATAGAAATAAAGACTAAAATTAGTTTATGCTTCAGTTGTTATTAGTCAAATGCATCTCTTAACAAATGGGGTTTTAGCCTTGATTTAAAGGAACTCAGTGTATCAGTATTTTTGCAGTTTTCTGTAAGTTTGTTCCAGATTTGTGGAGCATAAAAAGTGAAAGCTGCTTCTCTATGTTTGGATCTGATTCTGAGGGTGCAGATTAGACTTGAACCAGAAGACCTGAGTGGTCTGGAAAGTTGGTATAACAACAAGCAAAAGTATTTTAAAATCTATTCTCTGAGCTATAGGGAGCTATTGTAAGGACTTTAAAACTGGGGTGATGTGCTCTATTTTCCTACTTTTAGTGAGAATGCAAGGAGCAGCATTCTGGATCAGCTGCAGCTATCTGATTGATTTTTTAGGGAGAACTATGAAGACACTGTTGCAGTAATCATTTCAACTAAAAAAATGCCTAGATAAGTTTCTAAAGATCTTGCTGGGACATTAGTCCTTTAATCCTGAAAATGTTCTTCAGGAGATAGAAGGCTGAATTTGTAATTGTCTTTATGTGTCTCTGAAAGTTCAGGTCTGAGTCCATCACTACATCCAGATTTCAAGCCTGATCAGTAGTTTCTAGCTGTAATAACTCTTTCACCTTTAGGTCCAAAAATAATTACTTCAGTTTTGTTTCTATTCAGTTAAAGATAGTTATGGCACATCCATGCATAGATTTGTTCTATGCATTTACTTAGTGCTTGAATGGGTTCATTGACACCGAGTGATATTGTAATGTAGAGGTGTGTATCATCTGCATAGTTATGGTAACTAATCATATTACTTGTTATAATCTGAGCTAGTGGGAGCATGTAGATATTAAATAAGAGGGGCCTCAAGATGGAACCTTTTTCCTTTTTCTCAGTTCCAATGAGAAGTTGCCTATTGACATGAAGAAGTCCCTGTTCTTAAGGTGAGACTCGAACCAGTCATGGACCATACCAGAGAGTCCGGCCCAGCTATCCAAAACATGGTTGTCCTCTTAAACTGATAGTTTTTAAGATCCGTTTACTTTAAATTAGATGTATTGTATTTTTTAACATTTAAACATTGGGAGTACTACACTAAGCTTCTTTTGCATCTTTTTATGTGAAAATAACATTATTCTATGCTGGCTACATAAGCGTTAGATCAAACAGGAGAATACTGAAATGCTTTTGGCCAGGGTTATTGCATTGCAACTTCTTCACAAATCTAAATTGATCCGACTTCCTAAGGTCAAAAGGACATAAAGCTTGCTCAGGATAGAAGCCAGGTGTCCCAAAATTTAATTTCTCTGTAAAAATAAATGTCAGAGCTCCAAATGGTAAACCCTAGACATGCATAAACACACACACACACACACACACACACACACACAGTGCCTTTTCCCTGCGGTGAAAGAATTCAGACTGACCTACTCGAAGCTCCTGACCGAAGACCGTCCTCTCTCCAAGCGCCGAACAGTTCCAGCGTCCGTATCGGAACTGGTACTGACACTCATTGATGCCCATTTGGGCACCTTCGCCCACAACAATGATGGCGTCTGGGCGGCTCTGGCAGATGGCCCGCTGGCGAGGTGCCAGCCCCGGAATCTTGTTGCAGATGATGTTGGCACCCAGGGCCACAACCGAGGACAGGGCCCTGCCAGAGTAAGAGAAACATGCCACCACACACACACACACATTCAACAGACACACCCAAACAGAGTGAATTAGAACTTGCTTAGGATGAGTTGCATTGC
The DNA here is from genome assembly GCA_014839685.1 of Anableps anableps. NCBI lineage: Eukaryota > Metazoa > Chordata > Actinopteri > Cyprinodontiformes > Anablepidae > Anableps > Anableps anableps. Next base: position 10,610,032 of record CM026073.1, read on the forward strand.
ACAAAAATATTACTGGCTGGTGGATAACTCTGGAAAAATATGCTTACACCTCTAGTAAAGATGTGTAAATAGCCTTAAAATAAGTTTACGTTTCACCATAGCTGTGAAACTACATTTACAAAGTATATTTATTCTGGTTTCAGTACTGTCAGTACAACCCCTTTTGCGATTAGGACAGCACTAATACACAGCTGTTCAAGAATGTTGACCAATTTTTATGTTTATTTGACCATATGTTTCAGACCAAAACAGCTCACAATGCCATGGACTTTGACAAGTTTTCAGCTTCCTTGGGAAGAAAAATAAGCCCACAGCTTCACACATTCTCCTCCATACTTGGCACATTAGATGCTTTTGTATCCTCCCCATTGTTTCACACCAAACCCACATAAAACTGCTAAAGGAGAAGGAAACTTACAAAACGTACCCAGAAAGAAAGCAGGATGCATGATTGACTACCGACAGCACTGAGTGCTGGTTTGGATGATGGGAGTCTGAGTAATGAGTTTGGGGTTTTTGTGCTAATTGTTTAGTACCATAGTGCTGTGAAGGGCTTCCATGTTCTTATGGAAACACATTGTACACCAATGTGGTTTCTTTCGGTGTGGATGCAGTGTCCCCTTTTCAAACAAATGTCACACAAAGTAATACATCTCAGGGTTTGTTTAATTACATGTTTGAGATGGACTCTTGAGGTAAAGTGCCACCCTCGCTGTTCACAAGAGACTGCTTTTTCTTCAGCCACATCCCATAATTAATTTGTAATGAGTACATAAAAAGGTTTTCAACACAAATCGCTATAATTCGAGGTGTTATTATGCTTTAGAGAAAATGACACACCTCCTTCTCTTGTTCCACGTTGAGACAACACACATTCAGTGATTTGCTGTAAATACACAGAAAACACATCTTTAAAGGTGGGCTTTGCAGCTGCTGAGGAAGCCAAAAACAGATTAGCACCTAAACAAAGTGCCGACTCACTCCAAGGCTCTGTTTACTGCCATCAAAACCGTGTAGATACATACTTTTTAAACATGTCGAGGACAGGCAGCCAGAAATGAACTTGGAGATACACTGCTCCTTTGATAGATGACGTTGACCTCGAAAAGGATTAACCGCAGATGGGGCGAACAAACTCAGGCGAGTTGTGTGTCAGCGAAAACGGGATGGTGGAGCGTGAGGGGGAAGGGGGTGGAAGAATGGGTGAGGAGGAACAATGCTGAAGAAATATAGTCTCTTGGATTTAGAATCAAGTTGACAGAGTTTCTGGGAGAAGACCACAGTCTAAGAACAAATATATATTTATTGGGTAAAAGTCACTCCCAGATAATCTCATCTGGACAAGTACATTTGTTCCATCTCACAAAGAACACGATATTTTTACATTTTAAGCACATAACCTCCAACAAATTTTCAGACTATTGGTCTCACAGTGCATTTAAGTATTTACAGTGCCTTGCAGAACTATTTTGCATGTATTTTATTTGGATTTTATGTGACAGATAAATACAAACAAGTGAATAACTATAAAGTGGAAGGAAAAGAGTACGTTTTTTAAAATAAATTTAAAAATAAAAATCTGAAAAACTGTGGCATGCATTTGTATTTATATCTGCTTTACTCTGATGCCTCTAAATAAAATCCTGTGCAACCAAATGCCAAGTCACCGAATTAGTAAATAGAGTTCCCATATGACAAATATAATGTAGTATTAATAGCAAAGGAAAAATTTAAGAAACTCCTATGGTCAGGACCAAGATGGTGGCAGCATCATGCTGGGGGAATGTCTATAATCAGCAGGACCATGGAAGCAGATTACAGTTGCACTGGATTTCCTTGGGGATAGCAGAGTAAAGAGGATGAAATACAAATACATGCCACACACTTCAGATTTTTTTAAACTTAACTTTAGAAAACCATATATTGTATAATGTTCCTTCTACTTTACAATAATGCCCTACATCTTTCCAAGAAAACACATTAGAGTTTGATGTTGTAACATCACAAAATGTGAAAAACCTCAATAGGAGAGAATACTTTTGCAATCCATTGAAAAAAGGATGTTTGTCAATGACTCCTGGGTATTTTCCAAACCTTTGTCTGCACATCGTAGCCAAATATCCCTGTGGGGGATATTTAATGCAGCACAGAACTTGAGATGTTATATCAAGGAAAGAAAGAAACCCTTAAAGTGGCGGTCAACTGGGCTGGGAACAAGACATTTGTCAGGTGCACAACACTGCTGCTTTCAGGCCCTCTGCTCTCTCCGCTGTTAAAGAGGATTGAACTCCTCTGACCCTTTTTGACCCTTAGCTGTATATGTGGTTGTTCTTAGCAACGGTGATGTCCCGTCTGTGCAAGCTGAAGGGGTAGACTCATTAAGGAGAAGCAATCTGCTACTGGAGAAAATGGTTACTGGTATAATGAACGCTAATGCTGCCAATGCTCCTATATGCAGTGAATTCTTTTATTGTTTACATTTCGTTGTTGAAAGCCTATGCAAATGTATGCAAACGTTTTGTCTGAGAGCAAAAGCTTTTATTGTTTTTTTCTCTTGAGCGTTTGTCTTGTTCATCGCCCAATAATTTCACTGAAACACACCGAGTACCAATGTCATCCCAAACCGTTGAATACCAAACAGAGAATTCCAGAGCTAAGCTTTTAAATCCCTGCATCATCGCAGTGCACAAATGCGATTCTGTTTGCTTAGCCTCTCCTGTGTTTATGCCAGCAGCTTGGGGACAGTTCGTCCATGGTGGAACAGCTCTCCCATGGGACTAAAAAATCAACTGAAAAGTGTCACAAAGTTGTGTCTGTATAGTTCGGCAGCCACTGAAATGATTGAATACCAGTGAGGTATCAGCCTCTCTGCAGTATTACCCAATGTCAGTGGTTTAAAAGAAAAAAAAAAAAGCTTGCAGGTTTTATTACTAAGCAGGGTGGCCTAAAAAGAAACCATACCCTCATGGCATACAGTGCGCTTCCAGCCACCCACTCCATCACATGAAACACTATGAACCTGACTGAAACACTGTTAAGCTCCAGGGGCATGCATCTTCCGCAGAGGAATGCACTTACCAAAATGCCGGAGACACAACTGAGTCAAGTGAATAAAAGCAGGGAATTACAGTTGTATTAGTGCTGAATATGGCATTTCCTTTCTAGCTGCTCATTTACAAACTACATGATTATATAATGTGCACAGGACTATCACTTAAAAATGTCAAACAAGCTCCTATTGATCATCAGCTTCTCAGGCAGTATGGAACAAAGAGTAACAGCACTGACCCTTCCCAACCTGTTGCTGCACAATCCTGGTCAGCTGACGGCACTTTTCCGACAAACAAAGACCAATCAAGCAATCTGGAAACATTTCCAGAAAATCCACAAACAGTCAATAAATGTTAGAAACACAGAGAATATTACGTTTTTGAGCAGCAGTTGGAGTAAATGTTGCCTTTCTGTTTTACATACAGGCAATTAGAACAGGCTGCATCATTTTATTTTTCAGCTTTTCTCTTAATAGCACTATTTCTTACTTATGGTTATTTGTCAATGACATTCTCACACAGGCACATGCCTAGTTGGAGAGTGTGTTGCATCTCAGCATGGGACTCCAGCTGCAGGCTACAAGGGGAGCCTTGCAGAGGGGATCTGAAAAGGTCATCAGAGTGTCCTCGATCTGTTTCAGTACAAAGGAGCAGAAATTCTCAGAAATCTCATTATTTGTTTCATTACCATTTGTTTCTCTGTCTTTTCTGTTATCTTCTATCGATTCAGTTATTATTCAGACTGCTCGAGATGCTGAACAAATGCTCTTTTAGTTTAAAATGAAACAAAAAATGATAAAAATATAATTAGACTGTAGGATACAAGCCTATGTTAAAATGACCTAATTATAATAACAAAGTTACTCCAGAAAGTGGAGAGTTTCCTATTGCCTTACTTGCCACAGGCATTTAAACAAATTATATGAAGTAACATGTCAAAATATATTTTATTAAGACACGGGTATATTACTTTTAACCCTTATTGAAATGGTTGGTTAAGATTAAGCATAAATTATGCTGAAAGAATTAAAACAGACACTGTTCTGTATTGCTTTGATGTGCAAGCCATCCCTATTCATAGTAGTGGAAACCACATCTATTTTGGATTCAGGTTTGGGGTCTCTGGGCAGCAAAAAGAGAAGAGTAGGACTGAGTGGATGAGGAATTATTTTTGGAAGCTTTCAGAAAGCCAGCGTTCTACTTCAGACAAATGAGGAAGAGAAGAGGAAAGAAAATATGTCTTTAATGGAATCAATATATTCAATTAAATATTTAACAAATATGTCACCATCTCTAGATTTTCCACTATCATGCCGGCCTAGTGTTAGCACTATAATGAAATATGGCTGAGCACTGCAGCTGGCTGATATTGCAGAACAGTATCTGATCTGCAACTTCTGATTCTGCTCTGAAATAAACTACTATTTTAGTTCAGTTCTTTTTATGGAGTCTAGGCTGCATTTGTTCACCTTCAGTTCAACATCTAAAAAATTTGGACTGATCAAACGTGAACTTGATTATTTTAAGCTGAATAGAGATTCCTTAAGACACAGGGATTTCTTAGGACATATTTGTAAAAACAACAACAAAAAAGAGGGGGTTTTTTATGCTTTTGGTGGGCAATAGGAGCACCTTCCTTTATGACAAGCACGAAAACTACAATACAGGAGAAAAACATTTGATGGGATAAGGGGGCGCTCCTCCATTCATGCATACCATTCACCTCCACTGTCTGGATATGCCACTGTATCAATCACTTGTTGCCGACAGATTTACAGGTAATAGGACGCAGTATCAAATAATAACACTGTTACACTAAGAGCTAACCAAAGGTGATGTAATACGGCACATAAATAAACGTTCTACAGCGCACACATTACATTTTCCTCTCAGAAATAAAGTAAATTCTGAATATCCACATCTGAATTGTCTAGAACACCTCTGCCACTCAGTGGCCGAAATGAATCCATGAACAAGTTTCTGAAAAATTAATATATGATTAAATTATGTTGGTGGAACATGGAAAAACGTTTGCTTCAGCCATAGATTAATCAACAGCGGCTCATTACGCGTGGACACGCCACGTTCAAGTGTAACTAATCAGCCGCCCTATCCCACGTGGATAGGTTTCCTGACGATGTGCACTGTGATTGGAATTCCCAATTTCATTTTACAATTGAAAACAAGGAGTAGAAGAAAAATTGTGATTGGCACTGAAGAAATAATTGTTCGTTACGCATTTGGTTACGCGCTCTCCAAAACCGAGACAGATTAAGCACCTTTAAATGGATCTACAACCTCTTAAAGGAAAGAAATGCGAGTATCTTCAGCTGAATTTAATTAGCAGGATTAAACCTAAGGCCGTGCGTCTCCCTGTGGCTGTTGATGAGAGCGCGCAGGCTGCGGAGTTAATTAAGGACCAGTTAGGTTAATTGACTCTAACTTACAGGTAGCTGCCGCTCGTCAGGATCAGGAAGATCTGCGGGTAGTAGACTGACAGCAGTACACTGCGCGACGAGATGATGATCATGATGACATTGAGCAAATGGCCACGCTCGGACAGGAGTGAGACGACGCCGATAGAAGTAGGCAAAAAAATCCTGTATTTATTCCCGCTTTTATGTCCGTTCCAGAGAGGATCGTGAGACACCAGAGATCTCTTGCGCGGCGCTTCTACGCAGCTCCGAGCTCCCAGCAGGGCCGTGTGTGCGCCGAGGTTGGCTCTGACATCTCTCAGCAGCCGAGGCTCTTCCACACTACTGTGGGCTCTCCGAGCCGGAATGGTGATGGTTTTAGGGATTCTGCATGGCAGAAAAGTGCCTCTTCTGCGCTCTCATGAGGATCGTGGCTGCCATTGGGCAGGAGGAGACACTGCTATCCGCCCACTTTGCCACGGCGGGACAATGGGGTGACACTGATCCGATCCCCCGCTGGATGTGAAGGAGGTTTCATTCATGATCACCCTCCATAACCACCACCACCGCTACTACCCTAAACCCATCCAGCCAAAAATAAACAAACACAGACGAAAGCTGCGTGAGCTTCAAACAGTCTGAGCGCATACTTCTCTGACACTGCCTCTAATTCAACAAGTTGTTGCCATGTTAAAATAATATTTTTGAGTATTTTGGACAACAAATAAAAATCTAATCTCGGGGACACACACTGACATAAATAAATCATTAGGATCTCTACAGTTATAAGGCCTCTTTGCAGTATCTAATTTCCCACAAGAACAAGACGCATGGGGGTCTAGAACATGTATGTTCTCTCTATCTGATATTTGATGAATGGCATTTTATAACATTAACATTAATTTTAAGACCCCACTCAATAAGAATGATTCTCGGCATGATATAAGAGAAAAAAGATACATTTTAACTAGACTCAAACAAACTATTAAAATTAAACCAATAAAAATGGTGTCACAATTTGAACTAATTTTATTTTAGCTATTTTAACAGTTTAGGAGCTAAAATAAACTTAGTTACATTTAATCTATTTTTGTAAATATACTTATTTTGCTTTAAGCATTTCTACTTGGATTAATTCAAATACTCTAGTACTTAATTAGGTTCTAATTATTCTGTCATATTGACTTGAACTTTAAATAATTATCATTATTTGTTCATTTGCATTTTATTCGTGAAGAATACAAAATCAACACTTCATAGGATAATATGATGTATTTAAAATGTCCTCAATCCTTTCATCTTCTTTAACATAGATTTAAATCCAACAAACAGTACTAAATGTTTAACTAATATAAATACAGTTTCACAGTCATTAAAAGTCTTCAGTGTTGTCAGCAGTTTTCCTTTAGAAAACACATTTTAATTTGGTGTCAGTCATACACTTCTGACTAAAATTGTATATACTTTTGGTCACAATTTAGTGATTGTTCTCATTTTAATTTTAGTTAGCTAAATCTAAAGTCATATTATTTTTTTATGTATTTTATTTTTGTTTTGTCATCAAAAACGAAACATTTCTGGTCTTTTTTGCTTTGTTCCCAGAGTCGATATTTTTTTCCCCAAAGAGTCTGGGTGCAGACAGTGGGGAGAATCCCTGAAACATGTGGCCTCCATTTCAGTTCCATAAGATTTTGTCGCACTGGCCATATTTCAGCTTCATCCCACCTTCGCCCTTGATTAAAATAAGACCTGATTGGACTTCATCTGCTTTCAGTGCTTTCATCTCTGTTTTATTTGTTGAGGAAAATGTCATTCATTTATATCATGAGTTTTTATTAAGTTGTTTTCAATCCAGTAAAAAATTATGATTGACAGAAACTATGGTTAAGATTTGTTTTGTCTACACAATAAACATTGGTAATGAGTGGGAACAAATACAGTAGCTCAAGAAATGTAGAAATATTACCTAACCTACACAATGTAAGCAAACATACTTATATAAAAATATATATCCATAGACTACAAAATTCAAATGTTTATTTTATGTTCTCTTGTGTTTTTCATAAATCCTACCTTTTTGTTGTGTAATTTCTGCTTGATGCAGTATTTTGATTTGCTGGCTGTGATTGGTTCTTTTTGATCTAAGCAAATACAGTATTTGCAAGGAATACTCTGATTAAATGAAAAAGATTTGTCTGAGTGGTTCTATTTACATACACTTTAAGTTGCAAACGAAACAGAGAGCCGAACATGAGCACGGAGTAAGTGGAGCAAGGGTTTGTCAGAGTTGAGCATGTGCCGGAATGCTTATTGAGAGAGCGTGTGTGAGATATAAACACACACATAAATTATTCTTTGTCCACATAGATGTATGCGCTTATGTCATTCTCACTGTATGCTGAGGTTGGTGGCACTCAGTTCAGCTTGTTAGGCAAAACTGCAGAAAAAGTCAAGGTGTTTAACCATCTCACGAGCTTGGGTGTTAAAACACCCACATCCTCCATGGGCATCATTCCCAAGATCACAACTGGTACCTCTGCTGGGTCCTGCTTAGCAGTATCATTTGGCCCTTTTCCACTGGCACCTACCTACTTACCATAGCTTAACTTGACTCTGCATGGTTATAAGGGTTTTCCACTAGTACCAGCCCTTTTTTAGAACCTACTTCACTGGAGTTCCAAGCATCCGGAGCTGGGCTGAAATCGCAACATCAGAAGACTGTTGGTCACTGATTGGGTAGGTGGTGGGGTCACTGGTTGCATCATAAGAATGGCTCCTTTACAATAATCTGACCCGCCATTTGTAAAAATTCACAACAGCTACTGAGTCTGACAAAAAGCCACAGACTGAGCAGAATGTTCAACATAGCTTCCATGTTCTCAATTGTTGTGTTGCGTACAGATCCCATCGCACTACTTTTCATACTCTGGGGCTGCCCAACTATATGACAAACCCACCCACTAGAACTGATGCCTATTTGTAGTGGAAAACCGCCCAAACCGAGTAGAGTTGAGCTGAGTCAAGCCTGTTGCTAGGTGCTCGTGGAAAAAAGCCAATTGTGACAAACTAGCACCTTCACTGTTTCTTCAAATACTTTACATGGTTTGTCCTCCATTTTAAAAAAGAAACAAAACTAAAAATTGTTTCAGATGAAAGCATGAAATGCTAGTGAAATAGTAATAAACTTTCTATGCTAGCAAGGTGGCATGTCAACATTTTCCTTGACAGTTACAGCTAAGATGTGTGATTTATTTGCTATGACTATCTTAGGGATTAGAAGCTCAGCTTGCTCGAAAGTTTCAGTTTAGTCTTAAGGCTGTTGCTAAACTAATTAAACCTGGATACAGACTTTCATAATTTATTTTAACAATGCAGTATGCAAAGCTTTTCCCTGACAGCCACAGTTAAGCTGTTTATTGCCATCAATTGCCAAGGATTAAGAAGCTAGCAAAGCTGACTTTTGCATTACCCCTGTTGCTAAACTTGCTAAAGTAGGGTATAAAGTATTATTATGCTTTTTAACTTTTGCTGAGTTGATATTTGGATTTATAATGGAACCCAAGTAAACATATCGGCCTTACTGTTCTCTGTTGGACACGACGATGAATGAGGCTTATGGTTGACTGAACCAACATGTTCAGTTAAATTTTTTTCAAAATATTTGGTAGGATTTGTTACCAAATACAGTAGCTAATGTTGTTATAATGTAGCCATTATTGTACATTACATTCACAAACTAATATAGTAGAGTAATTGCTTTTATATAATTCCCTCCAAATTTATTTTTCATAATGTAAAGTCTTAATACTTCTAAAACAGACAAGGTATCAAAAATCTGTCTGCCAGTTTCTTATTTCTTGCATGATATTCCCATTTATCCTGATGATATGATGTGATGGTTATGATTTTATAACACAGTTTTAAGTTTAAGACTGCTCTGAATAAGAATTCCATTCATATTTTAGCTGATATATCTATAAAAATATGTGGAATCTATTGTATAGCACTATTAGAGCCTGACTGAATCTGAGCAAGGAAATAAAGCACTGATGATTTAGGGCTTTCTTTCTTTCTTTCTTTCTTTCTTTCTTTCTTTCTTTCTTTCTTTCTGTCTATCTGTATATCTATCTGTCTGTCTGTCTGTTTTTCTTTCCTTTCTTTCTATCTTGCTTTCTGCCGCAGCATTGTGACTCTCACTCAACACCTACAGGCTTTGAGCCATTGGAAGCAAAGAGGGTACCATGAAAGATTTTTAGATTGAGTGAAAGGATGGAAGGAATGAGCCAAGAGCTCAGGATTAGTAAACATGAAAATGAGATACTTTTACCTCATAGTGGAGCTATTGTCTTGTGATAGCCAGGAGTGCCTCTAGAAAGTTTGCAAGGGGTAGCCAGATGGTGACCACTGACAATGTTGGGATGGCACAGCAAAACTTAATGCCATAACGGAAATGTTATGTTGGTTATATGTATGGGGTGGATCAAAGGGAGAGCCAGCAAATTTGCAGAGGTGGTAACTACACCCTGCTCTACTCTACATCCCTCATTCCCTCCATTACAGCAGGTAAAGGAGTAAGTTGGGTAGCACACCAAAACCAAAAGCCATAAAAAACATTTCATTTCAGTTTTTATCAGGCTGCAGGAAAGTAGGTCGAGGAGTGACTTCCTAACTTCAATGTATGTTAAAATGAGTATTAATAAATAAATAAGTGTATGTTGTCACTCATATTCTACTACTGCCCACCCCTCCTTGTTCTCCTTTAGTGGTACAACTGTTCATTAAGTTCTCAGGGTTACACCAGATACATTATGCCTCTGATTTTGTAAATGTGTAAACTATTATTTTCTTTTTAAACAAAATCACACATGGCGCACTGCTGTCAAAAATTAAATAATTTATATTCAATACATAAAGCATTAAAATATTTACATTGGGGTGAATCACAACAGATAACATACTTAAATTTATTTCTTAACATTCCTTCGAACATAATTTTTATGTAGACATATTTGTCCACTGTAACACGACCCTTGGGAAGAATTTAAAATCACATACAGAACATGAGCTAAGTTTCAAGGGGCGGCCCGAGGTTAAAGGGGACCTTGCAGAATCTTAACCCACCCCCCCATCCCCACAAGCCTGGGGCCCCCGACATAACTTAAATTCAATACATAGATGGATGGTAAATGCACCATCCATTCATCCATTGTCTATGCCCGCTTATCCATGTGGGGTTGCAGGGGGCCAGTGCCCAAACCTGGGATCTTCTTGCTGCAAGGCAAGTACCGATCTCTGCACTATTTTACCCCATAAAATTATTTTTAAAAAATCAATAAGTACTTAATCCTGAGTGATTTATTTATGAGATATTGTGACATGACTGATTGGTTTGTCAAATAAAACACATCCTGTCATTTTGTCAGTTTAATCCAAAGTTGATAAACTAGTTAACTGTAAAACAAGCTAGTTACTTTGCAACATTAAAAAATTATTAAGCATGAGCTATATAAACGGTAGCATTTTATGCTGAAGATACATTTAAAAAATCTTGAAATTGTCAACAGACTGATATGCTAAAATTTGGAGATAAATGAGAAGTACTTTTCAGGCATCTAAATCTAAACATGTATTAGTGCTCTAAATGCAAGAATGTTTTAGGAGAGATCCATGCATGAGAAACGGTGAACTCCTAATCTCTTGATCACAAGCATACCATAACAACCACCTGAGCAACACAACTGCAAAGATAAATCCAGAAACTAAAATATAACTCTAGGATACTTTGACTTAGTGATTTGATTTTAAAGGTTCTGAGGCATTGAAAATTATGATTTACAGTAGACTGTCTTTCTTTTAACATAACTCCCTTATAATTTCACAAAAAATAAAAACAAACAAAAACTAAATAGTCTTTTTCCATTTTGATATTATTCCCACAATATCATAAAATGAAATTACATTTCCATTTGTTCATTTCTGGATGATATATACTGTTTGTGCTCCTTGTGAATTTCTAATCAAAGTTATAGGGATACTTCAATTAACTTAGAAACAAAATAAATGTAACCTTAAAATAGACAAAACATATAAGTCCAAATCAGATCTACACATACAATTCAAACTGATTTATGTCTCAATTAGGTGTACCAATAGCCTTAAGCTGAAAACTTGTCTTCTGCTCAGTGGGCTGGAGATGGCCCCCCAATAAAATTGTGCTGTGGACCTGATATATCCTTGGACAGGCTCTGGCAAAATAATACATTCACGATGCAAAGCTATATGCGAAAAACGCACAAAATATTAGCAGTTTTGCAGAAAATGAAGACTTGGGACGTGTCATGTGTTTTTCCATTAAGTTGAGCTATTGCAAAACAGGTAAAGAGGTAAAAGGGGGGGAAAAAACTCAGTCTAGGCGATGGAATGTGGAAATACAACTCAGTCTACCGCTATTAATGAAGGTATTCACGATCGGGAGCAGAGACACTTGAAATGATCTTGTGCAACAAAAATGAGCAAAGAGCCTCCTGATATGAACAAATAAAGCCTCTCACTGTCCCTTGCAATAAGCAAGTGGGCGCTACTTTTACGCACAAGATTCCCAAGTTTAGTTGGGATTTAAACCACATAATGCATCTATTTTAAAAGTTCATGCATCTAATTTTGATGTTAAAACCTTTATTTCAGTGTGAGGTCAGAGGGCACTTTAATCCTTCCATCAATTGCGTACGTTTTGTTGTTGTTTTGCTTTGTTTTTTTGTTGTTTTTGTTTTTTGTTTTGTTTTGTTTTGTTGTTTATTGCTTGCGCATGTAAGGAAGCTAGGGTATGAGAGAGGAAAAAAAAATCAACGAAATAAACAAACTCACCCTAGTCTGAGGTATATGATGCCAAAACACAGGAACACGTAGAGACTCCGCTTTCGGAGGGGTTTGTGCATGATCGGTAGCACTTTATCCAGAGGCCATGCACTATTAACACAAAGTGGCGTTCACATCTGCAGCTTTCCTAACCCCCCCAGATGCACGTATACCGCCTGGTTCCCGTCACATCAAGCTGAAGCTCCTTGGAGATCTTCGACGGCGAGAAACCCATCGTCCAGAACAGGTGAGATGCTGAGAGGAGTCCGAAACGAAAGCTGGAATATGATCGCAATTGAAAGGTGAATGAGTTATTGGAGGAAGTGCCTCCTGTTCGTCCTCACTTTTAAACGCTAAATTCTAATTAACTATTCCCCCCTTCGGCGCGCCTTTAAAGGTAGAAAAACCTGCTGTCTTCACCAGATTGCAATCCAAACTCTGTGAATCTGACTTGAAGCTGTCCTGCACCTCAAACTCACAGCATGGTACAACCGTCCAACAGCCAGGTACGTCTAGTACAGGTAACAAAAGGGCTGTGCGCCTCCGCCTCCTCCTCCTCCTCCTCCCCTACCTGCACAGATATGCAGTGAATGGGACGGGCTTCCAGGCTGAGCTCAACACGTGTAGTTGTTGTACAGAAAACTAACAAGGAACAAAATGAAATGGCCTTTTTATAAGGCTAACTGGGCGCTTGCAACATCACGACTTTGCATCAGCAGTGTGGGCTCCCCCCGGCAGGGCCACACCACAACAGTAAGCCCAGTAAAATCAAATGGCTTTCCAGCTGTTTGCATTACGAGAAAACACACCACTGCATGACTAATAATGAGTAATTATGATGAACTGGTTTTCTGATAAATATGTTGGATTGGTGTCCTGTCAGACACACTGGAGAACAATATGGAGAAAACAGATTTTTTTTTTTTTTTTTTTTTTTTTTTTTGAGTTACTGTGATCTGAATTTTGTGCAGATGTATGAATAATTCCTTGGGGGATCATCACATAACTCAGTAGACTCCCTCTGGTGGCTGTGAGACATTGATCTGATCTCAGTCTCAACATCATGACAGGACTGCCAAAATTATGACACATACTTTGCCCTGTATCCAGCTTTTTACATTCTAATTTAAAGACAACTACATTTTTCATTGTCCCACTTGATATACAAGCCTTATATTGCTGGAAGGCTTTTTTTATTTGCATCAAAACTAATCACATTAAAGGCCATTTAGCAGTAGCTTGCATACAGTTCAGTTCAGGTTTACTAAAACAACTTATTGCTAAAGTATTTAGACTGAGTTGAGCTGTTCCATATTTTGTCCATTGCTACAAACTTCATTGTCTTTTATTTTGGTTTTGTATCATAGACTAAAACAAAAGAAGTGCATACATAATTGTGAAGTGGAGGAAAAATAAGACATTATTTTTAAACATTTTTACAAATAAAAATCTGATAAGTGTGGCATGCATTTGTATTAAACACCCTTTAATCCATTGCTCCTAAAAAAATTGTGCAACCAATTCAGTCAACTTAGTCAGAAATCATTTTAGAAAATTGGATTTTGAAATGAAATTGCTGCAAGTCAATGACTCGATGCAGTCTGCTGGGTTTCCTTAGAAACTTTTTGAACGACTTTGAATAATTAATTGAGCTTACTGTGCTGTTTGATAATGAGGATCAGTTGGAATGTATGTATGACTGAATTGTTTGGGGTTTTTTTGTAAAGTGCCTTGGGGCGACAATTGTTGTGAATTGGCACTATATAAATGACTGAATTGAACTGAATTAGATTTTTTTCCCCTCAATTCATTAAATGCATCAAAGTCTTATTTTAAAAGCGAAATAAATTCATAAACTTTTTTCCTTGTTTTATGTGCTGATGTCCTTAAAAAATGAAAATGGTCAAGACTCCAAAGAAAATCCAAAATTGGTGTTGATATTGGTATTGACACTGGCCTGATCAGTGCATCTCTGTTTAGATTGTAAAAAAATCTCCTACGGTTTGAATGTTGTCTTGTACACTGGTCTTGTCCTACTTACAGTTTGCCACAAGCTATGTAGGCCAGAGGTCCCCAACTCTGGTCTTCAAGGTCCACTGTTCTGGATGTTGTAGGTGTTTCCCTGCTGCCACACACCTAACTATTAATAGATAATTGTGAACTTCTGAAGAGGTATTGCAGTCATCTGAATCAGTTGTGCTGGAGCAGAGGTACATCTAAAACATGTAGGACCTTGGGCCAGGATTGAAGACCCCTGATGTCGGGTTCACAGCAAAATGTGGAAAAAGCCATTTTGGTCAGATGCAGTCAATATGGAACTTGGCCTACATGCAAAACGCTATGTGCGGTAGAAAACTAACACTGCACACCGTTTTGAACACACCACTCCAGTGGAAAAGCAACTTCATACTGTGGGGATGTTTTTTCTTCTTAAATGATGTGAAAGTTGATCAAAGTTGATGGGAAATTGACAGAGTTAAAAACTGGATAATCCTGGAACAGAATGTTTAGAGGGTGCAAAAGACTTGAGACTGGGGTAGAGGTTTACTTTCCACCATGACAACAACCTAAAACATACAATGAGAGCTATAACAACATGGTTAGGATCAAAGCATATTCATGTGTTAGAACAGCCTACTCAAAGACGAGACCCAACTCCAACTGAGAATCTGTGGCAGGACTTGAAAATTAATGTTTACAGTTTGTAAACAGAATGCACCTGCATAAATATGTGCCAGAATATGCTATGGTCAGATGAGACCAAACTGAACATTCTGGCCCACATGCAAAACTAAATCTACACACCATCTTAAATATACCGACCTTGCCAGTGGCATTCTACTGTGGTAATGCTTTCAAAGTCCCGACATTAGTCCAAACAGGAATCTGTGGAAAGACTTGAAATAGACTTTCACAGACACTCTCTATCCAGTCTGACTGGGTTTAAACTTCTTTGCAAAGAAGAATGGGAAAAATCTTTCAACCTCCAGATAAATACACTGTAGGTATCAACATATACCCTAAGCAGGTTAGCTTTTTACACGCAACAAAAATCTGACTTTAACTTTAGCATTCTTTTCATTTTTATAGTCCAAACTTGGTTTTGTAAAATCATATATGACACGACTCACGCTTTCCAACCATAAAAAAAGACATGAACATTTGCTAACGTGTTGTAATAATGACAGCATAAACTAAAATTACAGACCTAAGTTTCCTGAGTGCACAGACTGTGAGGCTGTTGTTCAGCATGAGAAACAGACAAAACCGCAGAGACCTTTTGTTTCAAGACATCCCCGTTTTTATTGTCTTGGGGCCTTGTTTCGTTCAAAACATGCCCATCAAAATTCCAGATGGATTTTCGAAATAATCAAAGTCAACTCCGGGGAACCAGGGTGACATAAAAAAGACATCCATTTGATGTCTACCCTGTAAAAAGATGATGTTGTTTGTCCTCGAACGTTCCTAAATCACAGGCCTGGGTGGAGATGGTCCCTTTTAGTTTAATTAAAATGTTCAAAGGCCCTGCTCCGTTTTTATGGTGGCTGGATGAAGACCGGGGACAGTGTGCGTCAGCGTTCTTTGTCACCCCGTTGTTGTCACTGCAGACATGTCACACGCATCGAAGCTTGCTCGTTGACGGTGTTCCCAGTGCACGGTCACACACACTCCCAGGCCTCCCAGCTTTGCGTTTGCAGCAAGTGAAGGCCCACAAATCAAACCGGAGACACAAGCACTGTTCGTACTCGCAGACTCTCTCACACACTGTAGCACTTGGGTGGTATCTGGAGGATCCTATGACACACTGTTTATTCAACTTCAAAAAGCTGAGGCAAGGGATGAGAGCACTCGGGTTAGTGAGGACATCAATCTGAGGACGCCACATCACTGCGCGTGCTTTATGCTGCACATACAGGCCATTGCATGTGAAATATTTCCACTTAGAGCCTTCTGAAAGGAAATCATTGTCCTCCTTGTACTTTTTAAGTGTCCGCCAAGCTTTTTTAAGATTGCACTGCATTGTTAATCTGCCCTTTTTTTTTTATCTGAATGCATTTTCTGCAAACTTTAAAGAAGCACAGGTTCGGAAGGAGAGAGGAAGATCACATTTTGGCAAACATGGAATGCTATGTCACTCTGTCTTTTTGAATATTATTAAGTACTGTTGACCGACAACTAAATAAGAAAACCCACCGGTCGCCCATGTGTTTGCATGGGAGCTGGTTCAACTGGAAACAGTGAGAGGGCTGAAATGCAGAGCATGCCAAACCACGGAGTGGCGTCTGGGGCTGGGTCCACCGCATCTACTCTGGGCCCCAGGCAGGAGGGGGAAAATAGCTGTACTTCGCTTGCAAAGTCCCCCTTTCCATCTCCATCAGACATCTCAGTAGAGCTCTTAGCTCTTCTTGAGTTTAACACTTCCTCAAACTTTCTTTGTGAATATAGTGCACATTGTAACTCCAAACAGAGGAGATTCTTATGAGTACTTTATAAGAAAGTGACCTGGATGTCAAAGGTTAAACCAACCAATGGCAGTCTTCCTATTCTCAACTATGGCTTTGACCTTTTTGTCTACTCGGTTCTGTCACAGCTGAGATATGGAAACCCAGTTTTGTGTGATTAAATCCTTACTCACTCATTGGTTGTAGCAGGTTTTTCTGTGCTTTACTCTAGTGGTTATGAAACAAGTACCACCTCAATAAATGCCACATTTTCAAAGTACCATGATCTTGACCTCGTGGGCAAACAAGCATTCATATTCATACTATATTTGGGTCATTTGAACAACATTCCACTCAGAGATGTACAGTTTTCATTACAACCTCAAAGAGGGTGATAGTGTGTTGGTTCGTACAATCTGTACTCAGAGGAAAAGAAGAAAATAACTAAAGAAAAGAATAAAGTGATTCCTCACCAGAATTTCATTGCAGTTTTTGTATTCTTGTTGTCTCTGAGATAAATTATCCAAATGGAGAAACAACAAATCTTCCCACAGTGTATTTCTTAGAAACAAGCGTTGTTGTTGTTTTCTTTCTGATGAGACTCATTCTTTTCTTAAACTGTTGATGATTTGGCACCACCCTTTGACCACAACGGCAATCACAAAAATTAGGGTTGTATAGATAACAAAATTTATGTCACACAGGCTTTGCCATCTTGTGGGCAGGAGTGCAGGACTGCAAGATAAGAATTTGTCCTTTTTTGTGATCAGTCATAAAAACAAAAAAGAATAAAACAAAACATCCATTTTGTCTATTGTAATACAACTATAGATTGGCATTGTAAAGTATAAGATATTGTGGTGTTGTTATATGCTTAATTTGGCATTTCAAAGCTTACTGCTGGGATAGACAAAAAGATCACTTCAAGTTGTAATTCCATCTGGGAGTTAAGGGTTTGTCACCAACCTTGATCTAAAAATCCAATATGGCAACCTTAGATATATAGCTACATTGCTTTGTGGCACGTTTAGTAAAAACTGTTTTTTGGTTTTTTTTTTGGGAGGGGATGTGGGGGGGTGTTGGTTGGTTTTTTTGTGCGGTTTTGCCAATTTATTTGATGAAAAGTTGACGATTATGTTTCAAAGTACAAAGCACAGAGAAATACAGTTTTGTTAGTATTATATTGTTAGTAGCTGTCTTGCCAATTATTTTAGCCTGGTCATTGAGCACATCATTTTGCAGGGGACTGTCTCAGTCATTCACAAATATCTGACTGTACTCAGAGGCAAGGGAAATTTGAATAAGCCACGTAAGTTCATCATGAGGGTTCTTAAATCTGTCCCCACAGCCCTTTTGAGAAGTTTCTGAAGGGGAAAGAAGATCAATTTGGCTGTTAGTTTACTTACCTTGCAAATGTTTTCAGAATGTTTGGAGTAGCATCCCAAGAACTACCAATTCCAAGAACTCCTTGTTTCAGTTTGAGAGCATCCTTTCAACAGCTATCTGGTTTAGCTGAAATGTTTCACGATAAAAGGCAGGTTTTTAAATAAGTTGTCCATAGCACCCAATACAACAAGCAGAGCTTGTTCAAAACTTGAACTTGTGTTCAGAGAGGGATTAGTGTTTTCTTCCTCATGTTAAATCCTTGAAATACTAATTTGCAATATTTTTTGTTTACACAAAATTCCCTTTTTACCAAGCCTATGAGCCAAAATGTCATGGGTATTTTCTTGATCAGGCCAGGGCTCTGAGACAGAACAGGGAGGCTGGATAAATTTACCTAAATCTGACAGTATGGGACACTGTGCCAGAGCTGTAGCCTCTATTCAAGAGCCCATTCAGTAAAACAAGATGAAGAAAAGAAAAGATTACAGTTTCAAGTTTATGGGGCCTTGGAATGAATGAGATTAGGTTTCTGCAGTGCCGTGTGTGGAGACCTGGCAAGTAAATGCTTCCAAGGGACATGTGCATTCTCACAAAAAGTGATGTAATAACCATTTGATAAATACTGTATTTGCATGTGACAGTTCAGGAGGAAAATATCCCTATTCCACTATTGGGAACCTCTGTCAGACAGAAAACAACATAAATTATGGTTTGTTTGTCTGACTTTATTTTGTCTGCACAAACACATCTGATTTATTTGAAAATTAGAAGGAGGCATAAAGTAATGCCAGAAAGAAAATGTGTTTGTCTTTTTTGGTTCCAACACATCCATAATCTGAAATACACCACTGACTGTTGTTTTTGAAAGTTGGAAGTTGGTTTTTACATTAATCTTTTTTTAATGTGGAAAAACAACAAAAATAAGATAATTAACTGGGCCATTTTGTGGATTTTGTTGATGAACAGAAGGCAATGGATAGCTTTTCAGTGGTATGTTACTTTATAGTCTTCACCATACTAAACTATAGGATGATTTTTTTTTCTCTGTACTCACGCTATCATTGTGACAAGTATCTCTGCAGTTCACATCCTTTTTAAAAGTTAATAGCCAGAGTTTTTTGTTAAAGGTTTAACGGGATTTTACTAATTAAATTGAATTGGCTGTTGTTTTGACAAGTATGAAAACCAAAATATTTAGACAAATAATACATGTATTAAATTAATCTGCATGGATTACACAAGGAAAAGACATTTTGTGGTTTAAGGCTTTATTTTGTATGTAAAAACAAAGAAACAAAAAATGAACCCCATGACTTTGGTTGCACACCATACCATACTGAACTGCTTTGTTTCTAAAGCACCCAAAAAAAAAAACAACATAGCAGCTGACCAAAGTGCTGCCAGAAAATATAAGACAGAGAACAGGAATAAGACAGCTGCAAGGTCTTAAATATAAGATACAGAAAAGTAAATAAAAAGTAAATAAAATGGTATATGTACATACAAAGGATAAAAAATTAAGATAGAGATGACAACTTACATTAGATTAAAAGCCAAGGAGCAAAAGTGTGTTTTTATACAAATTTTAAAAACAGTAAGATATGGAGCCTGTCTCGGCTAACTTCAATCAAAAGAGAGTTATTAAAATCCAGGCGTGAGGTGATAAAAATATGGATCAGTGTCTCGAGGTGGCATCTGGACAGGAGGGGCTTAATCCTAAATTAGTGATGCTATAATTTTCATTCAGGGCGAAAGAGGAAAAGTCAAAGGAAGGGATACAGCTGGAGCCACTGGATTTAAAACATATGACCTCAGTCTTATTTTCATTAAAATTAAGGAAATTTAGTGCTATCCATTCCCGTATGACACAAAGACAGTCAAAAAGAAGCTGAACAGAACCGTTGTGTTTTAAAGAAAATAGATTTGTCATTCATCAGCATATAAATGAAGTGACACACAATGTTTTCTAAAAATAGAACCAAGTAGGATCAAAAAAAGGACAGAAAAGAACAGGACCAAGAATGAAGCCCTAAGGTACCTCTGAGGATGTCCACCCATTATTCCAGTCTGGAGATGAGACTAGTATGGTTCACAGTGTCAAAGTTACCAGAATCCATGCTAAAAATACGTCATTAAAAACCATTAAAACTCCACATTCAGTGCTGTGCATGTTTAAAATTGTTCAGCACCACACTGGAGGTCAAACTACTCTTAATAACATTAAGAATAATGGGGACAATTGTAGGAAACAAGTCCGTAAGGAAACGTGGAGGAACAACATCACAAGAGGTGCCAGATGCTGTCATACCAGTTACCAGTTTCCCTTTAATTTAGGCAGAAATCAACTATTTAGTGTTCTTCTGAATACACCCATTTGTATTATGTTTCTCACATTTAAATTTATTATTCACATTTATTCACATTTTAATCAAATTCACCCTTTATTGGTCTTTACTGGCATTTTATACAAATACAGCAACATATCTGATTTCCAGCTAAATTAGCAGTGGAAAACAAATGGTTCCTTCTGAGCTTGATAAGGACAATAATCATCCTGTTGGTGTGCATCTGAAACTGAGTCGACTTCATTTATGCATTTATGCACATATATCTGCATTTTTTGATTATTAAAAATTCTTCCCCACTTTAAATCCAGTCTAAACAGAAGGCCCTTTTCCTAACCAACATGTCTTATATAATATACTGAGTGGTTTC
Organism: Anableps anableps; assembly: GCA_014839685.1. Taxonomy (NCBI): domain Eukaryota; kingdom Metazoa; phylum Chordata; class Actinopteri; order Cyprinodontiformes; family Anablepidae; genus Anableps; species Anableps anableps. The sequence goes on from CM026073.1 coordinate 10,630,894, forward strand.
AACACTTTGTTTCGGTTGTTACAGTGTTAAGTTAAGTTAAGTTAAGTTATTTGTATAGCACATTTCATCAAGTGCTTTACATGATAAAAACATAATACAGTCACCAATAGTGAAACAACCAGTAAATATTACAGTTTGTCAAATGCCATCATCAAAATCATCAAGAATAGTCATCATCAAATTTATATCAAATTTTTTTCATCAATGTTCTCATTATTAATAAAAGGCAGCTGTAAACAGGTGGATTTTAGCCTTGATTTAAAGGAACTCAGTGTTTTGGCTGTTTTGCTGTTTTCTGGAAGTTTGTTCCAGATTAGAAGAGCATAAAAACTGAATTCTGCTTCTCCATGTTTGATTCTGGAAAAGGAGTTAATCTGATTAATATGTGTCGCTTTATTACTTTCTTTTAATTCAAGTTCACATACAAAAACACCTTTCACAAAATACTTCAAGGTGCCTTCTTTCCATCTCCATGTATTTCATGAAGGCATTAATGTGGCGAAGTGGATAAAAGTCAGCCTGCTTTTTTTTACACTCTCAATTTGCCAAGCAAGGTAGTCGCAGACCTGCCTCAACTGACTTGTATACGGGCAAGCCAGCTTTGTGGGTTGAGGGAGAGACGTAGAGACAGCATTAGTTTATCACTCAGCAGTAGTATTTAAAAGTGTAACAAGACAGAACTTATTGCCAACAAGAAGACTAAGAACAAGTGATAAAAATCTCAATTTATAGCATTTCTTATGACAACCACAGGATCACCACTGAGTTCATCCACTAATACTGTGTTAGGTCTCCTCATTCTGTTTTTATTATGTAAGAATGAAATGGGGAGACATCTGACACAGATTTTGTAGTAGTCAATGCCACACCATAACTCCAGTCATCTCACTCTTTGAAATTTATTTCTGAAGGCAGAAAAGCTGTGTGGGATATAATTGTCTCCACTAGTGATTTATGAATGAAAACAAGCAGATTTGAAGCGGCCCAGCTTTACAGGTTTTTAACAAAAAAAAAAAACAAAAAAAAAATTGGGAGAGAGACTTAAGATGAACAATTTCGGAAAATTTAGACAATAATGTCATGGCTCTGTAAGCTTCTGATAGGGTAATTCATAACATTTGAGTTAATTGGAGGCATACCTGTGGATGTATCTTAAGAAAACATCTCAAATACACTGCTCCCTTGTGTGACATCGTTAAGAAAATAAAAACAAATCAGCCAAGATATCAGAAAAAGAATTGTGGATCTTCATAAGTCTGGATAATTTTTTGGTACAATTTCCAGATTTGTGAAGATGCCATATTCATTTTTTCCAACAATTATATACAAGTACAAAGATGAAGGTATTGTCCAGCCACCACACTGTTCAGGAAGATGTTTTGGTTCAAAATGTGTATACCAACACCAGAACAAAAGCACAAGACCTTGTACAGATACCAGCTGAAGTTGAAAAGAGGGTCCCATTATCCACAGTGAAAGAAGTACAGTACTGACATGGGGTGAAAGGGCAATCAGAGAGGAAGAAACCATTACTCCAAAAGCAAAACATCATCCCATACCATCCCAATTAAAGAATTAACATGGCAGATGTTGTGTGCAAGACTGTTGCACTTCCAAAATAGATGGCACCATGAGGAAAGAACCACATCTTAAAACAGCTAGAAAGTTAGGGATCTTACATATGGAGAATGACCCGAAACCAAAAACTTAGTTATTTAGTACCTTAAATACAGCGAAGTCAACATTTTGAAGTGTTCAGTTTCACAGAGCAGTTGCTGGCAGAGATGAAAAGGTGTGTGACCAAGGTGGCCTGCAAGTTTGACTTAATTATATCAGTCCTATCAGGGGCAATGGGCCAAAATTCCAAGAAACTATTGTGAGAAGATGAAAGGACACCAAAAAGGTGTGACACAGTTTAGAAGGTCATTACTAAGGATACTAAGGAAGGGATTTTTCCAAATACTAAGGAAATGTTATGTAAACTTTTGAATTTGAAGAAAAATAATTTAAGTTATTCTCTGTCTCATTTTTCTAACATTTAACAAATACCAATAAGTTTTGCAATCCTAACTGAACTTAGTCAGGTAAGGTTTTGTTTGTTTTAACTGTTTTATTTTATTGAGTATAATTAGGTATTTTTATGAAGGAATAAGACAAGATTAGATTTAAAGCACACCCCATCACCACAGCCTAAAATGCTTAAAGACTCATCATCATCTCTAATCTTGAATTTAAATGTGCATTGGTCTATGGAATCAGAGAAAATTATGATTGTGCTTTTCCTCAATAGGCGGGGGAAACGCTGAGGTAGCCTTGCAGAAAGGTATTAGGTATTAACTTTCCTCTCCTTTTGGGTAAACTTGGCGGGTACATCAAATGCATGCTTTGGCACTAGAGTTTACATACCTGTGAAAGCTAAACAGAGTGGCATTGACTCAAGGTGTGGCGCTATATTTGTATCTGACCGCAGCTATGGACGAGCACAAGTGCATGGACAAGAGCACACATAGACACACATGCACATGTAAATGTACACACCTCGTACCACCAAACAGCTGGGAGTGTTTGCAGTGTGAGGAGGCCGTTGGTTCTCTTCTCCGTCTCACACAATGAGCTGTGCACTGTCTGTGTTTGCACTGCGCCTAACTCAAACAGCACCGCGTTTCCGTCCCTTCACCATTTGAGCACGACCCGAGGTTTGCTTTTGTGAAGGCTCGCAGAAAGTGGGAAAGGCTTGGCCTCGGGTTGCACTCGCAAAAACAAGGGCCAAGTTCATTGAGAAATCACATAGAATTTCTGAGATGCACCTGATCCGTTTGTCTTTCTTCACTCGATAAAATTTCAACTTACCAATCAAGGTCACTGAGATAACACACTGTTTAATTTCGCAAACAATGGCAGTCACGAAGACAAACAGGCAGCCAAGAAGAAGCTGGTACACTTTAAGACTGCACTTTGGCTCTGTTGAAAAGTGGTTAGTGAAAATGTGGAAAAACAATGAGCTCCAGACTTTTGTTACAACATGAAAAAAGACACTTTAAACCCACATTCTTTATTATTGTCTTGAATTACATCATAAATTACTTGCATTCTGAAATGGCATTGAAGTTAGATCAGCCTAAAACAGAGCAGGCTTGCCTTTATTTATTCCAGAGTTTCGCTATTTTGCTGATGAACCCACACATGTAAATCATTCAGAATGAGTACATCAGCTTAAAGCAATTTTTTTCAAATAGTTTGGATAATCATTGCCTACTTAACCTTTGCAGAGTGTGTCCTCTCAGTGCATAAACAGTTTCAGTCAGAAATTTACATACACTCATCACAGGAATGACTGTCATATCATTTTTGGATTATACTGTAAATAAGTTATATGAATTGTTCTTTTTTAAGACATACACTTGCAGTGGTGATTAAAGGTAAGAACTGGGTGCACAAATTTGAATATATATATATATATATATATATATATATATATATATATATATATATATATATATATATATATATATATATATATATATATAAAATTCCCTTCTCACCCTCCACGGGTGGTCTGTCTCAACCTCTGAGCTCGGGTCCTCTACCAGAGGCCTGGGAGCTTGAGGGTTCTGCGTAGTATCTTGGCTGTGCCGAGAACTGCGCATTTCTGGACTGATGTTGTTCCTGGGATCTGTTTTAGCCACTGCTCCAGCTTGGGGGTGACTGCCCCGAGGGCCCCGATGACCACAGGCACCACTGTGGTCTTCACCTTCCAGGCTTTCTCCAGTTCCTCTCTGAGGCCCTGGTATTTCTCCAGTTTCTCGTGTTCCTTTTTCCTGATGTTGCAATCGCTTGGTATTGCTACATCCACCACAACGGCTTTCCTCTGTTGTTTATCCACCACCACGATGTCCGGTTGGTTCGCCATTACCATTTTGTCTGTCTGGATCTGGAAGTCCCACAGGATCTTAGCTCGGTCATTCTCCACCACCTTTGGGGGTGTGCCCCACTTTGATCTCGGGGCTTCCAGTCCATATCCTGCACAGATGTTTCTGTACACTATGCCCGCCACTTGGTTATGACGTTCCATGTACGCTTTCCCTGCCAGCATCTTGCACCCTGCTGTTATGTGTTGGACTGTCTCAGGGGCCTCCTTGCACAATCTACACCTTGGATCTTGTCTGGTGTGGTAGATCTGAGCCTCTATTGCTCTGGTGTTTAGGGCCTGTTCCTGTGCAGCCAGGATGAGTGCCTCTGTGCTGTCCTTGAGTCCAGCTTTTTCCAGCCATTGGTAGGATTTCCTGATATCAGCCACTTCAGTTATTTGTCGGTGGTACATCCCATGTAGGGGCTTATCCTCCCATGATGGTTCCTCCAGCACCTCATCCTCTGGTCCCCATTGTTTGAGACATTCGCTGAGCACATCGTCGGTTGAGGCTTTGACCTTGATGTATTTATGGATCTTGGATGTTTCATCCTGGACAGTGGCTCTCACACTCGCTAGTCCTCTGCCTCCGTCCTTACGGCTCGCGTATAGTCTCAGGATGCTGGATTTAGGGTGGAACCCTCCATGCATGGTTAGTAGTTTCCGAGTTTTAACATCCATGGTCTTTATCTCTTCCTTTGGCCAGCTTATTATTCCTGCAGGGTATCTGATTACTGGCAAGGCATAGCTGTTTATCGCACGGATCTTGTTCTTGCCATTGAGCTGGCTTCTCAGGACTTGCCTTACTCGTTGGAGGTATTTGGCTGTGGCTCCTTTCCTTGTGACCTCATCGAGGCTGCCATTTGCTTGTGGTATTCCCAGGTACTTGTAACTGTCCTCAATGTCTGCTATTGTTCCCTCTGGGAGTGAGACCCCTTCTGTGTGGATGACCTTCCCTCTCTGTGTAACCATCCGACCACACTTCTCTAGTCCGAATGACATCCCAATGTCAGTGCTGTAGATCCTGGTGGTGTGGATCAGTGAGTCGATGTCCCGTTTGCTCTTAGCGTACAGCTTGATGTCATCCATGTAGAGGAGGTGACTGATGGTGGCTCCGTTCTTGAGTCGGTATCCGTAGCCAGTCTTGTTGATGACTTGGCTGAGGGGGTTCAGACCTATGCAGAACAGCAGTGGGGACAGAGCGTCTCCTTGGTATATGCCACATTTGATGGACACTTGTGCAATTGGCTTGTAGTTGGCTTCAAGGGTGGTTTTCCACATCCCCATCGAGGCTGCAACGAAGGCTCTTAGAGTCCTGTTGATGTTGTACATCTCTAAGCATTCAATGATCCAAGTGTGTGGCATTGAGTCATAGGCTTTCTTGTAATCAATCCAAGCCGTGCACAGGTTGGTGTGTCGGGTTTTGCAGTCTCGGGCGACTGTTTGGTCTACCAGGAGTTGGTGTTTGGCTCCTCTGGTATTTATGCCGATGCCCTTCTGTGCTGTACTCATGTATTTATCCATGTGCCCACTTATCTTAGCTGCTATGATGCCTGACATGAGCTTCCATGTTGTAGAGAGACAGGTTATTGGCCGATAGTTGGATGGGACCGAACCCTTTGAGGGATCCTTCTGGATCAGGATTGTGCGCCCTTCAGTTAACCATTCAGGGTGAGTCCCACTTTGTAGCAGCTGGTTCATTTGAGCTGCCAGTCGCTCATGGAGGGCAGTGAGTTTCTTTAGCCAGTAGGCATGGATCATGTCAGGACCTGGTGCTGTCCAGTTTTTCATACCTGAGACTCTTTCTTGGACATCTGCCACTGTGATAGTTACTGGGGCTTGCTCAGGGAGGTTGCTGTGGTCATCTCGTAGAGAGATTAGCCACTGTGTATTGCTGTTGTGGGTCGCCTCCCTTTCCCATATGCCTTTCCAGTACTGTTGGGTCTCCAGCCTTGGTGGGTCTGCTCTGTTGTTATTACCCTGCCATTGAGAGTACACTTTAGCTGGTTGGGTGGAGAAGAGCCGGTTAATCCTCCTGGCTTCATTTTCTCTCGTGTACCTCTTTAGGCAACTGGCCAAGGCTTGGAGCCTTTGTTTGGCAGTTTCGAGCGCTTCAGGTATGGGCATCTGGCTGTACCGCTTGGGTACTGGTCTTTTGATTGCATATATATATATATATATATATATATATATATATATATATATATATATATATATATATATATATATATATATATACAGGGTCAAGATTGGACAGATTTAATTTTGCCACTCTCCTTGGGGGATTTGGTTTACTTAGACAGACTTTTTTTATGCAAGGACCTGGCTTTCAGGTGAGTCAGCACAATTTCAACTGGACAGAGGTACAGAACATCACATTGTTTCTAAGTGTCAGTTATCAGACCCAAACTGTTACCCTCAGATGAAGAGAAAAAAGCTACGATGTTCAGGAATAACCCAGAATGATTGAGCAATCAACAAGTTAATGATTCGAGATGAAGATTAAAAAAATTAGAGGTTGTCCTCCTTCTTAATTTTTCCATCCACTTTGTTCAAGACACCATTGTCAAACACAGTGAAAACAGTCCCACAGCACGATGCTACCATTTCCATGTTTAACTGTACAGCTTTTTTTTTTTTTTTTTTTAGGTCTGAAAGCCTCATCTTTACTCCACCACACACACACACCCTTTACTCCATCTTCTTGTCATTGTGGAAAAATAGCTCAATGTTTGTTGTTTGACCATAAAGCCTTTCCCCAGAAGATAGTTGGCAGCTGCAAATTTCAGTTGTGTTCAATATTGTCAAATTTAAAGAGAGGAATTCTTTCTTGGTCAGCACCCTCTCAGCCCATGATTAGGTGAAACTGAGTTCCATTTCCAGCTCGTGGCATGCTTTGACCTTGGTGGTTGCTGGATTATTCCTGATCATTCTCATAGATTTTTCTGAAGGTAACAGTTTGGGGTCAAATTGTTGAATCTTGGACACAATTCCATTCCAGTATGACAATGATTGATCCATTTTGGAATTGATAAAGCAGAGAACAGTTTAACTCCTGAAGTTGAAAGTCAAGCTTTGGTCTTCCCAAAGCCTGACTTTAAAAAAAATTGTAGATTATCCATAAAAACTGTTGTTACCTTCCAGCACAGAAAAGGCTTCTCTGATTCCAAGTTGAAAGGTTTCTGGCTGGTGTTTATCTCGGCTCATTTGCTGGTAACTGACTTGTGTCTAATCCTGCCCCGCTGATGGGGTAAAAGCATGGAGGAGGCAGATGAGCACTTCAGAACTTTATTCCTCTTTGGCAGGGTAAAACTAAATACAGCCTGCTTAGCAACTGGCTTCCACAAAATGTACACTATCCTCCTTCACACACCCAGTCCCTCCACCCTAACTCTTCTTCTGCTCCCTAAAACATACATGCATTACTCTCTACTAACCCCCCCCACCCTATATACCCAAATGGGAAAGGCCAGGCCTATAACACTGGATTTGTGGCAGAAAACCATTTAGTTACTTGTTAAGAACAGTGGTCACATATCTAACTGGAATAAAATGAGCAACTGCTGATAGTTGTTAATCCTAACTTCACTAAATGTGCTAAATGCTACTATGAAATTCTAAAATTTAAAATATCAACTTCCTAATAAATTTGTCTTCACCTTTTTTTGCTGTAACTACTTTCTCTCTCTCAGTCTTACACACATACACACACACACACTCACTCACACACTCATCCTTATGCTCCAAATGTAGAAAACTATTAACAGTTCCCCGGCTGATATTCTATTCAGTTTATCTATACAGTGCCAAGTCACAGCACACCATCTCAAGGCACTTTGTAAAAAATAAATAAATAAATAAATAAATAAATAAATAATAATAATAATAATAATAATAATAATAATAATAATAATAATAATTTCATCCAGTAATCCTATACATTCCAGTTGATTCTAGTTATCAAACAATGCAGTAAAGTTCAGTTTATTCTTCAAATTTGTTACAAAAAAAAGTTTTCTATCCAAGGAAAACCCAGCAGATTGCATCCAGTCATTGACTTGCAGCATTCATTCTTCCTGGACAAGGATAAAGCGACAGTAGACAATTGCTTGCATTGTGTTGTTGACTTTGCAGGAATCCCTCATATTGAACATACACGTATTGAAATTGGAAAGGAAAACTCTTCTTTAACGGCAAGAAACCTCTAGCAGGACCTGGCTCAGTGTGAATGGCCATCTGCCACAAAACACTGGGTGTTTGAGAATATAACGCATGCACACAAAAAAGAAAAAGAACCTTGTGTGAATTTGCACACAAGGACATTTGCAAACTTTAAGATGACTTTGTGTGTTGTTTCTGTTGCAGTGGCTTCTTCCTCTCTGAGTGACATTTCAACCCATGCCATTACAGGACTCACCTTAATAACATAATTCGGTTAAAATTAAATGAAGTTGTTTTTATTTTGTCTTTACCTTTAAGGCTTCCAACTCTATTATTTCTGAAAAAATATCTTTAAGGCATCACTGCAGAGTCAATGTTATTAAAAGGAGTTGATTTTTCTTTTCACAGTGGTAATGTCGGACATGTCAGCTGTTCTTCCTCTAAAGTGAAACACAATCAAGAAGCAACATTATGAGGTGCTTGTTGGGTAAAGAAAGAATTTTTATTCCTATTTTTTCTGCGTTTCTATTTTTGATACGCCTCTTAGGCAGTCAAATCTTAGATGGGTTCAGAATGTCCCGGCCTTCCCTGACGTCCTCAGATCAGCCTGGCATCAGCCTGCTCGTCAAACACAGGTTCTCTTTGTTGTGTCAGCTGCACATTGAACCTTGCAGGGGCCTCACATACACAAAGGAATGTTTGGATGGATCTATTACACAGTCCCTCACACCGCTTGTTTGGCTGTTTTACCCCACAACAGTAATCGGACATTTTAAATAGGTCTGGGAGCCTCTTGGAGGTCTCCGACACTCGATAGTCAGGGAGAGATAATGCTGTAGGAACAATAACATCATTCTTTGAAAGGTGACTTATAGAACTGTTTCACAATGAAAAATAAAATGAATGTGCAGTGCTTTGCAAAAGTATAGAATAGAAATATAATTTTTTGTCCCACGATGGGGAAATTTCTGTGCAACAACAGTATAGTGGCAGTGACAGGCAATAACAGAAAACAGACTCACACAAAGAATACAACATATATGTAAAACAGAACAAAAAATAAAAAAATACTGTACATTAAGGCAAAATTTCAACAAGAATACTGTGTAGTTATAAAAAATACTCCAGAAATGTGCAACTGAGTTGGTTAATTAAAAAGGGAAAAGATGTGCATGTCTCTGAGCATTAAAAATACTATTTACTTACTTACTTACTTACTATTAAACTATTTACAGTTAATGACGATAGAAAAACTGTAAGTTGTACAGATACTAGTATGATTATAAAAACTTGTTGAGGGAGCAATGATGGTTATAAAGTCTAACAGCTGCTGGGAGGAAGGATCTCCTATAACACTGCTTAGTGCACCTAGGATGCAGCAGTCTGTCACTGAAGGAGCATGATCACCTGATTAGTAAATATGTATGTATGCATATTATTCTCTGTATAAATACAGCTGGTCTGTAAAGGCCTCATAGGGTTGTTAGAGAACATTAGTAAATAAACAGCATTACACAGATCAAGGAAAGTGATGTTTTTGATAAGCTCATTCTGGCATTAGGTTATAAACTGGACCACTGTCCAATACGTCCTACAATAGAAAGAGTATGGTACAACTGCAAGTCTACAACAGCTAAACTGAGAGGCAAGGCAAGGAGAGCATTTTTCAGAGGAGCATCTAAGGGACACATATTAACTCTGGAGGAGCTGCAGAGATACGCAGCTCAGGTGGGAGACTCTTGGTCATGTACTCCACAAATTTGGCCTTAATGGAAGAAAGTCATTGAAAGAAAGCTGTAAGACGTCCCACTGAAAATTTGAACAAGCAACCCAGTAGATACAGCAAACATGTAGAAAAACATGTGCTGCCTGACCGATGCCGGAACTGAACCTTTCATCTCCATGCAAACAGCAATGTGTAGGAGAAAACTAATATTGCACGTCACCCTGAACACACCATCTCCACCGTGATGGCATGTTGGCACCATCATGCTGTGAGGGATGCTTTTGTTTCTTTTTTTTCTTGCATTTGGAAAAAATCAAATACACATGCTCAAAGTATTAATGCATTAATTCTATTGGCATAAGTTTCATGCTAAGTGTGTTTGTCTTCTCCTTTCTAAATAACATCATTTCATGTTCAAGAACAGATTTGTTAGCTTGTCAGATAGTTAACTGATGCAGACCGAACAGAAATGGGAGCTTTTCATTCTTCTAGTTTCATTCTTTTTATAAGTTTAAAAATTAATTAAATAGATTTTTTAAAAATCTTTCACGGGGGTTTATTGAGCAGAAGAGCACCGGGACACATATCTGGACAACTGTGTGAAACTGAGCCCCGACAAGGTGAATGTCTCAGTCCAAATTTTTATAGTGCAAACATGCATATTGTTTAGCACTACAACAGAGAAGTGCAGGATAACAGGATGGTCTCAGCTTGATTGTGTTAAAGTTTACTGATTCGGCATCTGCAATACATTAATGACAAAACATTGAGAAGTTTTTTCCAGATGAGGAACTTTCCTGCTTCAGTGAGATGGCAGCTAAGTGAAACAGTGCTTTTATTGGTGTGACTTGGCTGTGCAGTTGTGTTATAGGGACTGATTACTTTCATCAGTCAAAGTTAAATACTGTTATAAAGAGGGTAGCTTCTTGGATTGTGAACTATTAAGTTACTAATATTGTGTTTTGTGGTTTTCAGTGGTTAAGTTTGCATTATTGAGGCAGGATGCACATAGAAGTCTGAACTCTTGACTGTTTTTTTTTCAAAAGCTTCTTACAATATAAAAACTGGTTGTGCATCAGTGAAGGTATCCAAGAATGCTCAGTTCAAATGTCCATTTAATCATGTCATGGTCTCTGTTTAAATGATCTGATGTGACGTGATGTATATGGGACTGGAGGAGTTTTGTACTCAGCTGTGCCATCAAGTTTCTCATTTTAAAATACATATATATTTATATAGAGTTCTGTTTGTTTCAGACACATTGTAGTATACAGTGTTCTAACCCCCACTATTTCTTTGGGAATAAAAGAAAAATCAAAAGTATCTGTTTCTTGGTGTGCAGTGGTATCTAGTGGGTAGAGAAAAACTTCAAAAGACTTGGAGCTGTAATTGCATCAAAAAGTGGTTCTACTTAGAGTCGGGGGTAGAATACTAATGCATGCCACACTGTTCAGATTTGTGTTTGTTAAAAAATATATTTTTTCTTCTTCCTCACATTTATACACAACTTTGTGTTGGTCTATGACATTAATTCATAATAAAGATAGATTGAACTTTGTGGTTGCAATAAGACAAACTTGAAAAATTTCAAGGGGTTTGATTACTTTTGGTGATTACATGAGGTGCTAGCCAAAGGTTGAGTTTTAGTTTAAAAGTAGTTCACTTCAGTTTCATTTCACATATGCATTATTCATACTGTGTAATTTGCATTCAGCACACAATTTATTTCAGTTCTCATGCTGCTCCCGGCCTCCACTTAACCCCACACTTTTCTTCCTGTGTGTTTGTGTCTCCAGAAGCCCACTTTGTTGTGTCTGAGCAGTGGAGCATCGCAGTGAGCAATGACTTCCTGTGAAATGTGACTGCTATTTCAACTCAAGAGCACAAGGCTGCCTGCGGTTTGTCTGTCTGTTCGGTCTATGCGTCTGCCCTCAAGTTTCCCCTCGGATTGCAGAGGAAGAAGACGTTTCCGCAGACGCAGAAAGAGTGACAGTCAGGGTTGCCAAAGCTTGTCGGCAGGCTCAGCTTGACTGCAGTTTGCCACAAGAGAGGATTCAGGGTTATTTGACAGCAGGAGGGCGCAAAGGGCACTTAAAGGTTCCATTGGAGTATAGCTGCTCTAAGGCTTCATCCTTTTCTTCCTCCTCCTCCTTTTCTCAGTGTGTCTTCTTCATAAGCTCCCGAGATCCTCCTTTGATCTCACTATGAAGCTTTGGGTGAAAATTGTGACAAAACAGTAGAGAAGCCATCCTACCCATAGAAGTTAGGGCCATTACCTCAGCGCCCCACAGCATTATAGAGCATTATATATACTGTAAACTAAATTTTGAAACACATAAAAGCCATCCCATCTGGTTTCATTAGAATGTGGTTCAACCATTTTTTTTTTATTGTACCCTTCTCTATTTTAGACTTTGTTTTAGCAACTATACCAAGTACAGAAACAACACTGTTTGCATCTGAAGAGATTCTCTTCTAAGTTTGGACTGGCAATAAACAGATATAAATTAACTTTCATGCAGAATATTCATATTCAATAATTCATTTTTAGTTGCATGGGGTAACATCAGTTTTTAGACTTTTAATACAGTGCTAAAATACATTATTGTAAAACAAAAAAAAATTATTTGGGTACATTTTATTCAAAGGTTCTGGTTAGAAGTTCTCTCGGTTTAACTGTTAAATCACTTCTGAAAATGTACTTACTCAAATAAATCTGTTACATCTGGTTTATCCTGTCATGTTAAAAAGATACAAAGCATAATTGGTTTGATATTACTAGACCTTAATAAGCATGAGTTCTTGTAATGATGCCCCAGTGGGTACATCAACATATCTCTTCTCAAAGTGAGGTCTGCCTTACTCTAGTCATGTGACTTTGTCTGGTGTGACATATTTTGAGTCCCTGATGTAAAGCCTGAATCAAAGTTTGAGACTCTTATTTTGAAGAAAGAAAGGGAGTCGTTCCTTTTTTTCTTCTGCTGTGCACACAGGATGCTCACAAACTGTTTGCCAGGTATAGCTCCTGACAACACTCAGTTAAAACAGCATTGACCAAGCCTCCACCACTTTTAAACTGTTTGTGTGGCAGAATTTTGTGTACTTTCTAGAAAAAGACAAAAATGGTTTTTGAACACAATGCAAATACCACAACTGGGTAACTGTTTGCTGCTAATGAAGCTAAACTTTCTCCCAAAGCTCCAGATTACAGATTCTTTAAAAAGACTATTTATGATTTGGTAAACCTCTACTCTATTTATGTAGACAAAAAAAGGTGATTCATAGTTTTACAAAAAACAGCAAAAATTTTGTCTTGTCCCATCTTCTTCTCATGAACTCAACATTATAAATTGTCTTGTTATGGTATCTGGCTCTATAGTCATGCCCATAGTGATGAGAAATTTGATGACATCCCACTCTAATTGAATACATTTTAATTGGAAGTCTGAAAACCAGCAGGATTTTTTTTGCTAAATGCTATTAGCAATACAAGCTATTGCCAATGGATTTAAACACTAACTTTACAGTCAAAGGTTGTACAGTTCTTCTACGTGCATCTCTTTTTTTTAGTGTGACACAAATCATCAGAAGCGCTAAGTATTTTTTAACAATTTTCAATATATTTTCTATGCACTGCAAACATACTGGATACTGAGATCTAGCTGTTCAATGACCTCAACTTTCCCAGTCACAATTCCAACTTTGGGGTTGTTTTTGTTGTATTTCCAAATGAAACTTTTTGAATCTGTTCTAAAAAGATGGGACATAAAGCATGTTCCTGACAGCATAAGCTGACATGTGCCATTTTATTGGCACATGACTTTGTCAAAGTTAAGAAGCTTAGCTTGCTAGCAATTTTGACTTGAGCTTTACCTGCTGCTAAAGTATGTAAAGATATATACAAACTTTAAATTCTGTTATAGCAAGTATCATGTTAACTTTTTCCAAGAAAAGCTCAACTAAGATGTATTACTCATTAGGAACAATTGTGTCTAGGGTTAAGAAGCTCAGCCTGCTAGCATTTCTGATATTGGCATTCTAGTGGACCCTCGCCTATTTGCGGTACAGTACTTGCACATTTTTCTGTGGAACAGGACACTAAATTATTTGCGGAATATCCAACTATTTGAAAGGATTGCAGTTTTTGAAAATGAAATATGTAGGCGCAATGCTTCTTGACATGCTATTGGCTGCTGTTTGCTAAGCAGCCAATCTAGGAGCATCATTTATTTTTCTTGCTGCTGATTTGCTGTACCCCCAAGAGCAAAGATAGGGAAGACTGTAGATATTAGCTTCTACGCTAGTGCCAAGATGGCTTTTACATTGTGTATTAATATGTATTAAGGTCTATTTGGTGTTTGAACTATTTAAATAGGCAGCTATAAGTGTTTTTAGAGGGGTCACAAGTATTCTCTGACTTTAGCAATTCACGGGTGACTGTACCCCCTAACCCATGCAAATACTCCACTGAGCTGTTAACTGTTCTTTGCTGGACACCACTCCCAATGAATGAGAAAAAAATGGTTGCATGAACCAACATCTTCAGTTAAACTCTAATCAAAATCTTTAGGTTGGATTTGCTACCAAAAAACAGTAGCTAATGCTGTTAGAAGTGAACCATTATTGAACATTGGCTTTACAAAGTATAATTTTTGATTAAAATAAAAATATATATATATATATATATATATGGATAATATTTATTAACCTCCAGAGCTTCTTTTTCTGTTGTATTTTTACCTGTGTTTTACAGTGCTCTGATTTTACACCCACAGTCTGTTGTGCTGTGACGCATTCACAGATGACTAAAAGAAAACAGTCCAAAATGTTCTTTCGCTCCTCTTATGCTGCGCTTCTGAGTATTTATTTTTTTTCTTCACAGAATTTATTTGTCTTTGGTCAAATCGGCCACCTCCATATCTCCCGGAGCCTATATTGCACTAGGGAGTGTTTAGCCTATGAGTGGATTCAAACTTTTCCATTGACCAGCGGTTTGCAGAGGTTATAATCTTGTACCCCCAAAGACAGATTTCCCGTTAAGGCCACGAGAACTGTCTGCCACCGCTTACTGGAATCTGACGGATTTTTGTAAGGAAACACTTGTTGGCAGACGTGCTGCACCCATAAAGCTCCCAGAAAACAGCAGATTGCAAATGTGGACAATGCAATTCCTCTTGTTCAATCAATGGGACACAAGGGCAATAAATTTGTCCTTCCTTTATCTTCATTCAGCTTGAACACAATAATGGGTCCCAAACGTTTACGGAACTGGCGCCGCATGCTGTTGTACAAATGAATCATTCACAACCAAGCATTAAATATATTGAGGGATATATTGGTGGTTGATGTGTGGTTACATTCTGGCACCCTTAAATGAAATTCAGGCTTGACCACTGTCATCATTCCATTTGTGTGATGATCTGTTTAGGAATGACTGCCCATCTCAGCATGGCATACAGTAAAATCAAAGAAAAAGCTCAGCATGGGCTAATTTACACATCAAAATGTGCTTGACATATTCAACCCTAAAAAGGCTCATTGTAGTCCTTAAAAGAACAGAAATTATTTTCTTATTTCTCTAGAAACAGAATTGACAATGGAAAATATCAGTAAATCCTTAATATTTTGAGTGATTAATATCTCCCTCTTACCAGTAGATGGAGACAAAGTACTGAGCACAATATCCTACACAATGACCATGCATCACCCTCAAAATGAATCTGTTTTATTTCTGCCCCTTCTTAAAGTATGTAAATTCACAAAACAATGATATAGCTGTTATTTTTCTTTTTTTGGTCATCAAAAAATTAAGCTTTAAGATCAGAATGAAAAAGAAACAAATATACCAGACTGTTGACTCATTAAAGATCTTCTGCTTGAAATAAACTATTTTGTTGGATCAGAGCTGGTTTTGACTGGTATGCACAACCATCAGAGGGAGTAGTTGCACAAGTAATGATGCCCCAGTGGGTAGGCATTTCCTTTATATATGTATATACAGATATTTTTTGAATATCGTAGCAAACTCAGTGGCGGTTTCAGTTGCCATTTTAATTGCTACCACCTTTGCATTCTTGCTCACAAAGAAACGCTGGAAGAACGCATCAAAGAACTTAAATGGGAATAATATGTTTGCATATGTGTGGGGGGGTTTTATCAGCATATGCATAAACTTGCTTGACATCACTAAACTCAAATCAAATTGATGGATAACAGACAATAATGAAAAGCTTCCAAACAGCCATCGGTAGATTTTTTTAAAGATTTACCAGTAATCTTTTAATCTTTTGCAGAAATCCCCTCATTGATGAAGTGACCTTTTGATTTCTCTCCCTTCCTTTCCCGTCTGTTTGTCTTGGTCTGATGTGACAGGACCCAAGGGATGTGTCTCTTCCTCTGTTTTCTTACCCACTTTATGAATCACTATGAGCTGAAGTTGAGACAGATCCACCAGCTGTCTAATGTTGGCCGTGATCCCTACTTGCATGCCATTGCACACATGAATATCATTAATAACTTCATTAGCACTTCCTGACTGCTGCAGTGGACTGAGAGGGGGTTTGATTCTTGATTGCAGACCACTTTCTAGATGTAGAACAACACGTCTCCTATGATTCCAGGCCTTGGCCGTGTGATTGAAACAGTTTCTGGCTCAGACACCTTACCCTCCCAGTCCCACTAGAGGTATCACTGTACAGTAACAGAACCCCAGTTGCAATATAATGCAGGGATCTGCTCGAATGTATAGAACAAAGTATTCAAAGATCAAGCAAATATAAATGTTGAAATGAACAATCTCTGGCAGATCTGGACTGGAATAAATTGTCAAGCCTGTCTCCTCTCATAGCCTTTGGAGCGCTTTTTAAAAATTTGGAAAGCATAGTGGGGATATAAAGTTGAAGCAAACGGAATAATAACCACCATTTGGAGATCTGATTATTTCCAAGTGAGGAAATATTATTCATCCCTGAAAGTGCAGGAAGAAATGTTTTTGGACTTTTCAGAGAACCATGTTTTTTATAACTATGATGCATTACAGCTAATCTGTAGGTAACCAGAATTCTGAGAAAAAAAGTATTCACATCCCCTTGAGATTTTCCACATTTTATTACATTCAAGTGACAAATAGATTATATGTGACAGACCAACAGAAAGTAATGTGTAACTGTAAAGAAAAGGACAAATAAAAATCTCAAAACTGTGGCATTTATTTACAGCCCTCTTTTCTCTGATACAGGCCTGGATTGGCTAATCGGGAGTTTCTGGACATATCCAGATGGGCTGGTCTGACGTTTTAGCCACAAGGGCCAGTTTTATTTATTTATTTATTTATTTTATGGTTGTGCAGTCATGGCACTGGGCAGACCTGACACCAAAGGGCGGGGATGCCCGCCCATTAAGACAGATTACAATGGGGACATGTTCTCCACACTTTTTTCAGTCGCGACAACTGTTTAATTTGTCATTGCACATGATGCAACGTGTTTTTCCAAGCCATTTTTAAACACACCATGAGTGTTCACACTCTAACATCGGTTTTACACCTGTGTGGGTCAGCATGTGGGTCAGAGATGCTGCTGGGCAGCGCTCCATGCTGGTGTGTGTTAGAATCATGGCAACAAACCACCAAAAGGCAAAAAACATTGCAGTTTTTTTTTTTCCAAACAAACTACGTAAGTTGAGTAATGTTGTTGGATACAGCTAATGTTAGCTAAATGATGACTGGTTAATCAATGCCAATATAATATGTTAAGCTTGTTAATTTAACATATTAAATTAAGAAAACTAATATTGTTACAGTCTATGTTCAGATGTGGGTAGTAACTAGATACATTTACTCAGTTAAATTTAACTGAGTAATTTTTGGGGAAAAAAAATGTACTTTTAAAGGTACTGCACTGTTCTTTTTACTTTTACTCTCATAATATTGTTATGAATTATTGTTACTCTTTCTTGTGTAACATTTCTGAAAATTATCCAATACAAGTAACTTCAACAAAAAAAGAAAAAAGATCTTTTGACCAAAAATGACACAACAACAGATTTCTCAATTTTACACCAGCTGTGTTGGATGTTGTTGTTATTTTCTACTGAAGATACAGTAAACATTATATGTTGTTACTGGAAGAACATCACCTACTGTGAGCATTAATTTTATGTAAAGTTTAATGCAGGAAAAAATTTAATTGAAAAAGTGTTTTTTCTGCATGAATTTAATTTGTATTTATTTGTAGTTTTTATTTCAGTCTTTAAAATGCCATATTTTCTGATGACTCATGCACATGCACATTGTTTATGTAATTTTTTGTTTATTTTGTAGTAATAAACATGGTTGTTGTTTCATTTATTTATGTATTTATATAAGATTAAAATCCCATTTACTCAGGCTTCAGAGGTTAGTTAGAGGACCATAGTGATCAAACAGCATCATGAACATAGGAGAGAGGTCAGGAATAAAATTGTGGATATATATTTCAATAATATCCCATGCTTTGAACATCTCAAAGGGCACTGTTCAATCCAAAAGGGAAGGTAATGGCACAGCTGCAAACCAACCAAGACATGGCCACCTAAATTGACGGGCCAGGAAAGGTGAACATTAATTAGAGAAGCAGCCAAGAGGCCCATGGTAATTTTGGAGGAACTACAGAAATTCACAGCTCAGGTGGTAAAATCTGTTGACTGCATTCTGCAAATCTGCCCATTCTACACAAATGACAAAAAAAAAAAAAAAAAAAAAAAAAAAAAAAAAAAAAAAAAAAAAAAAAAAAAAAGCCATTGTTCTGAGAAAGTTTGGCATGTTGTGACTACAAGCAAATGTGGAAGAGGGTGCTGATTAGATGAAACCAACACTAAAATGTTGAGCCTACAGTTGAAATGCAGTGTGTTGCAGAAACTAGCACTGCACATCACCCTGAACACACCATCCCCACTGTGAAACATGGCGGTGGCAGAACTATAGTTCTGGGGATGCTTTTCTTCAGCCCAGACAGTGAAGCTGGTCAAAGTTAATGGGATGATTGGTAGTAAAAGTAATCCTGGTAAACAACTTGTTAAAAGCTGCAAACTACTTTAGAGTGGGGCAGATTTTCACCTTCAAGTGGTTTAATGACTCTAAACATACAGCCAGATCCGAAAATAGAGAGCAGAATGATCCTCATCATTCTTCACAGACGGGCAATTTGAGCTCTACAACAACTTGAACAGACTTTACGAAACCTCTTCCGTAGGATTGAATGATTAAGGGTAAGATGTTATAAAGATGGAGTAAAATAATCTCAATGTATTGTGTTTGACTGTTTCAAGTTACCCCACAGCATCTGTGATTTAATCAATGAGATTAAGATCTGGATTTTGACTCGGTCCTGAACTTTCCATCTCCCAATTCTCAGGCAGTCCTTTTTGGATGTGCTGGTAGGTTTTGGATCATTGTTGCATGTTGCATGTTGCATGCTGCAGGGTTTTTTACCCACAGTTTTACATTTTCCTCAAGCAACTACTGATACCAGGAAGAATTCATGGTGGATTCTATGTTGTTGAGCTGGACAGTCCTGCAGCAGTAATCTATAGTAAGAGGTTAATTTCCTGGAAAGCTGTTTTTTAGAATTATCAGTCATTGTCTCTCTCAGGCAAACATCATTCTGGTCTTCATGTTTTCCTTGCTGAACAAAAGGTTTCTTCGTGGACCACATGAAGGTTGAACTTGTGAAGCTTCTTTCTAATTGTACCTTCATGCACAATAGTAAGAGTCTGCCGTAGGTTCTGTGATGACATGTATGGTTTTTGCTGACTTCTTTTAGCACCTTGCTGTCAGCTTTCATTATGAACTTGGTTGGAGGGCTAGGCCCAAGCATGTTGCTGTTGCCAAATGCTTCCACTGGTAGACCAGTTAATTTCAGATTATTTTGAGACCCCTTTAAATCCTTTACCACAATCATGAGCTGCTACAATCTGCTTTCTAAAAGGCCTCAGGCATCTTCTTTGATTTTACCATGGTGATCAATCACTTCAACAGTTAGGAGCAAACCAAACTAAAATCTCTGATGTTTAAACAGGTCAAACCTTCAGCAAAATGTTGAGTAATCATGTTCTCATCATGTGCGCCTGATGT
Source organism: Anableps anableps (assembly GCA_014839685.1). NCBI lineage: Eukaryota > Metazoa > Chordata > Actinopteri > Cyprinodontiformes > Anablepidae > Anableps > Anableps anableps. The sequence goes on from CM026073.1 coordinate 10,650,799, forward strand.
GATTTATCGGTCTCTAACTCCAGTCATTTTAAGTAGGAGTGGTGTGTGTGTCCTATTTATATCATTTTTTTATTACATTTTCTAAAGCCTTTTCTTCAGATTTAACTGTTTGGTTATCCTACTTTATATTTTAGCACTGTTAAATTGACATTAAACATCCATATTTTCCAATTATGACAGAAAAAAACATTTATTTTTTCATTATTGCTTGAACCAGCTAACTCTTACAAATTATAACAAATCAAGGCACTTGATCAAACCAAAACAACACCAAGTGATTTGATGTTGATACATAATATTTATTGGTACCACATAATAATCCCACTTACTTAGAGAAGACAAATGATCAGATCATACAAAGTTACTTTAAATGATTGATTAGGTGCAAAATGTCCTCCTGGATAATGGAAGTCAATGGATGGTTGGAATGAAACGTCCAAGAGAAGACCTACTCTTTTTAAACCCAGAAAAGTTGTGTATAAAATGACCTAATCTGCAAAACTACAAAATGGCTAAGGGCTGAAATAAATGATAAACCCAAATATTACTTGATTTGTAATCCTGTTTCTGGGTCAAACTGTTAATCCAACTATGTTGTCAGTGGTGATTCTTGCATGAATGCCACCCCAGAGGAGGCTGTCCCTCTGCACCCCGCGTATATTAAGAACATAACAAGATTTTAACTGTTTAATTCTAATTTTGAGAAATCCAAGGATTTCCATATGATTTTGTGTCAGTTTGTTTTATTGGTTTTCACAAATAAGTTTCATAAATCAAATCTGCATTTTGAAAATAATTGCTATTATTTGTGGCTTTCAAGCTGGTTTCAGTCTAAGGAGGTCTTGATGCCAAAAAGTATTTAAAATGCTGCTTTTTGTTTTCTTTATTTTTTATAAATTGAATAACCTAAAACTGTGTTTCAAAAAATCTCTGTTTAGCTTCAAATAATCTAAGATTTGTAATATCTTCCATTGTGAGTTGGAGCTGATAAAATGCAGCCAGGGATTCTTTGAAACACAAGTAGATGTCATGATTTCCCTGTTCCTGCCATGTTTCATGCTGCTCCACTGCTCTGTCTCTCCCTCTCCTGCTGGGTGCTGTTTACTAATTGCTGATTTTTCCCACCTGTGCTGCTCCCTATATAAACTCCTGCTCTCCACCCACTCATCATTGTTACAGCCTTCAAGTGTTTCATGTCCTTATCCCTGATCATGTACCTGCCCTGGTTTTTTTGTCTCCTGACCATAACGTCTGCCTACTTTGAACACTGCTTCATGTACCTGAACCCCAATTAATACCTCACAGACTCTGGATCTGTTCTGTCTTCTCTGCTTGCCCTGTTGCTGTCCTAGACTGTTTTCCCTACCATTGAGTTTTTGATTGTGGATTCTGTAACACATGCTTCTTCCATGGTTTGCCCTGTGAAGAGGGGCTTTGTGTTTACTTTGACTTACCCGACTGCCAGAGTTTACATAATCCAGTGTATCCAGTTTCCAGTGTCTAGCGTGTCCAACTCTGTATGGTCTTGTGTGTGAAAGAATCTCCAGTAAACGGACATACTCCTTTCCTCAACAAATACATCTCCGGGAAGTAAAGTTTACTGAAGTTCGAGTCTCTGAAGAGGATTTCCCGAGAAACCATCCCTGTTGGGTAATCTTTTACTTCCTGTTTACATATTACTTCTTGTTTGTCCTTCCAGTCACTCACCTTCCTGTCTGTTTTGCAAAGCCTGACAAGAAAGTCGCCGATCATCTTGCGCATTCAAATTGTTGTCAATAAAATTTGTTTAACCTTTCTTGGGTTGTGGTCTGAACTATAAGTCCAAACAGTACTTAATCCATTATAGTAAAATGGCTATTAAGATGAGCAGCAGAAAGGACTCTAAAATCAGACACCAGCTACAAGATAACTAGCTGCTCATAAACAGTAACTGAAACCTCTCTAGGCCCAAGTTGGAGATAACGTTTTCCTCACGTGCTTGTGTCTGCCACTGAAAGATTGATGCTCTGGGTGGTGAGCCATATCCAAAACTACCACTGGCTGTCCTGATAAGATAATCTAACACTGGATTGATACAAGACTTGGATGTTTTTCCTCAGTAGAGTGAAGTATAAATTAGATTGTGATTGTTTTCAGTGTTATGTATGTACTATTATTAGATTACTCCTACAGTATTTATTTCAGTACTTGTTAAAAAGTATGACTCGAGTTTAATCCATCTGCATCTTCATCAGCAGGCATCCTGCAGCCAATAGCAAAAAAAAGGAGAAAAAATGCTTCCACTAATAAGATTATGTGTTTTTCCCCGAATGCTTCAAATATTTTGAGAGAGATAAAAATCAAGATTCAATGACCCAGTAAATTATACTGATGGGGTCTGCACTAAATTTCCTTTGCATATACAATCAGCCTTTGGTGTGTCTATACCAATTTGCACCTTTTAAACAGAGCAGACTCCAGAGCAATAAACTGCTTGACTCTCACATGTTTTACATCCCCTGCACATGCAGCTGTCGAATCGCATGGGTCAGAAAGAAGTTTAGTGAGCAATAATCACACATTTGCCAGTTTATACTCTTCTACTTCCTTTGCTTTATTTCAGCTACCACAAGGTAATAATCTGCTTGTTTGTTATGATAAAACCCTGCAGCAAAACAGGTAAATAAACCTTATTTTCAAATTTCAAATTGAGAACAGGAGAAGAAACAGACTACAGAGAAGCTTCATCAAGTCCTCCTGATTTATTGTGCCTGTTTCTCCTTAAATCTTTGTTAAGCAACACTTTTTCTGAGTGGCTTTTAAACTACATCAGCTGTTTCAAATTTGTTTCCCTCTCACGCTGCTGTCTGTTAACTTAGCTTTCTCTGGTGATGCATGGTCCATATCAACTGAACAATACTGTGGTGTTACCATTGCAAAGCCACACCGGGAGGCCGAGTGTACAGATTTCGGCTCTGTACATAGGAAGACATAAGGTGGAAGGAGGGAATAACACAAAGAGGGGGAAAATGTCACTAAGCAGTAACTGAAAGGTCTCTGTGAGCACACTTTACCTGCAACATAAAAAAATTTAAGGTTAAATCCACAATTAAAGTTTCAATAAATATCTTTCTTCTCCATTTTATTTTCCATATGTGTACATTTTTACAGTCCTGCAGCTCTAAAAGATCCTTGAACTTACTAACCTCTGAGCATTCCAGCACAAAGAAAGGGATTGTTCTTTCCTCTTACAAGGACAATGCATGTTTGTCATCTCTGGGAGGAGTTTGTGTGTCTTAGTGCGTCTGTTTGAGATTTCTTGAGGTCAAAAACTCTTAAGGGAGTAGGTTAAGTATTTTGCTATGTGATAAATCCACCAGCCTGTCCATTAGCTGAATTGATGTTCTTGAAGTTTTCACAGTTTTAATGGTAAAAAAAATGGTACTTCACAAAGAAAGCCCATTCCTGCCTCTCCCGAAGTCATTATATTTTTTTTACAAGTGTGGATTTTCAAAAAGACAATACGCAAATGTGCTGGTAGACAGGGAAGCAGTATTTGTCATGGCTGCCACTGACAACTCATGATGGATAACACATGCTATGTTCAGTTACAAAAAAACTGCTACTCAGTTGTGTGCGCTAGCCAGCAGGCAGTCTGCAAAATCAACAGTCTTCTCTGTCAGCCAGACGAATGAAACCCTGAAATGGAGACCATCCAAGCATGCTGACGAGAATCAGACGCAGATAAAATTCTACCAAACTCTGAAAGACATTCAAGATGCTCCTAAGCTCCTTGGCGATGTACAGTCCCCTGCAGTATTTCTAAAGTATTCCTGCCTCTTTCTATATTATGCCAGCTGAAAGCCACAATCTTCGACTGTTTTTATTTTATTTATTTATTTATTTTTTTTTTTTGTGGTTTGGGAGGGGGGAGTTCTATGTGTAATGTGTTTCTCTGAAGATGATGAAAAATGATACACCTGGAAAGTGTGGTGTGCTTTTCTATAAAGGCTCCTTAAATCCAATGCCCCTAATTAAATCCAGTTCCGGCGTTTCAGAGCTGTTTATTTTTAATATAATTTGTTCTGTGACGGGCTCCGAGGTTTGTTAAAAAATGTTGGGTCACAAACATTATGAAGACCAAAGAGCACAGAAGAGTTGTGGAGAAGTCTAAAGCCAGGTTAGGTTACAAAACAATTTCTGAGTCTTTGAACATCTCATAGAGCTCTTATCAGTCCATCATCTCAAAATTAAGAGTATGGGAGAAATTCAAATCTTCCATGTCATGTTTGTGCAGCTAAAGAGGCTGGCCAAAGAGACAAGTTAAAAAAAACTAGAAGTGATATACCAGTTCTGGCAACCTTATGCAACCATGGCATATTCAGTCTTTGGTTCTCTCTTTCTGCCCTGTCTTCCCAAACCCTCAGGCAGTTGCATTAGATGGCCACTCACACTGAGCTGAGTTTTGCTGGAGGTTTCTTCCTGTTTAACGGAATTCATATTTTTACACTGTCACCACATGTTTGCTCAGGATGAGGGATTCGTGCAAAGTTAATACAGTTGCTGGGGCTTCTTTACATAGAAAACATTTTACCAATTGGCATTATAAAGTGCATTTGACTGCACTGTATAATTAAGTAGAATTGATATGGAAAGTATGTAACTGAATTTGAATCTATGCATGTCAGGGATGAGAAAGTTCAGTTCTAAAGGGCTGGTGACCTGCATGTTTTTGATGTGTTCCTACTCCAATACAGCTGATTCAAATGACTGAATGAGCTCTTCACCATTACCGATTCATTTAATTCATTTAATTCAGGTATGTTAACACAGGGAAAAATCTAAAGCATGTAGGACACTTTCAACATCCTTATGTATCTATGCTGGATTGATTTTATATATATATATTTTTTTTCAGTTGAAGCTATTTGATTTTTAAAGTGCTATCAAAAATGACATTTGGTGAAAGTTGGTGTCATGTCTATAAATAGATGGAATTAAATTTTTAAAAAGTAAGTCAGTATTGTAAGAAACCAATAAGATGTCTTATTGCTGTTTCCTGCAACCCATATAGAAATGTAGAATAAAATGATCTGGTCAGATGAGGTAAAAATGTTAGTTTGACCTACATGCAAAATGCTACCTGTGACAGAAAACAAACACTGTACATTCAATTTAGTTCACTTTATTCATATAGTGCCAATTCACAACACCTCAAGGCACTTTACAAAAAAAGTCATGCTCCTGAATACATTATCACCTTGAAACACAGTGGTGGCAGTATCATGTGGGGGAATGCTTTTCTTTAGAAGGTAAGATTGTTGGATTGTTGGATTATTGGGAAGATGGATTCAGTTAGATACAGAGAATTCCCTGAAGAGAACATTCTGCGAAAAACTTCTGACTGGGGCAAAGCTTCACCCTCCAGCAAAACAACCCTAAACATGCAGCCAGAGCTACAAAGGAATAGTTTATATCAAGGCATGTTCATATCAAAGTCCATATTTTAATCTTATTCAGAATTTGTGGCAAAACTTGAGAACTTATGCTCACCTTTCCATTCTGTCCCAATGAGTGATTTTGCTAAAAAACTGTATTAAACGTTTCTAAATAGGCAAACCTGGGAGAGACATGTCATGTAAAGCTGACAGTAATTGGAAATGCAGAATGCTTTTATGAACATCTTTGAGCTTCATGTTTTCTTTTAGTGCTACATGTATTTGATTGAAAGAATAAATAAAAGAATGCTTGTGTTGGATCCTGACGTTTGTATCCCTGACTCACTCTTTCTGATTTGCCCTGTCTGGGGTGAGTGAGTCCGCAGAGTCCCATGACCGAAAATAGAGCACTCATCTGAGTGTATTATCAAGGCCGTCCCCATATCTTGTTAAGGCACGTCTGCCCGCCTGTCAAGGCCTATCACTGCACTCCAGGGAAAAACAAACAAGACCCACATACACCAGCATTCAAAAACACCTGGCAGCATGGGTATCACATTTTCAGCTGTGTCCTCAATGAAGATCACAGGTAAACTGAGGGATGTTGGAAGCTTTATTCCTTTCCCAGTATCCCAGAGGTGGACTGACTTTCTAACAGAGACCAGATTTTCTGTCATCAGAAATACTAGATAAATCACCACACCTGAAGTACCTTGGGAGATCACATGATGACTTTACCTTAGATAACTCTTCCCAAGATGAGAATGACTCACCTTACTGGCACAGCTGAGGTTTTCCTGACTCACATAACAATACAACATGGCCACCTCCTGCACATTAAACCCGTTCATCTCGATGATTCTTGCTGAGTTTTGAGGTTTGCTTTTGGAAACAGATTAAAAATATGGCTGTTTTGTACATTATAAAAGAAACTTATTCTATCCATAAATATTCATGGATATCTTCTTATGTCAGATCACCCAGTTATTATCCCTATTTGGCCCTGAAAACAAACAGAAATTGACTTTTTAACCCATCATTCATGTTCAAATTCAGGCTAAACAAAGGCCTTAAAAGTCAGAGTTGTATAGCCCATTTCGTCAACTCTGTTTCCTGTTAATCACTGAACTAATATTTAGCAATATAAGCAAAATTTCTGAGAACTGTATCACATTTTTGTTGCTTGGAGTCAACCAACTTCTGACTCCTGTGAACAGGTTTTCCAGCATGGGATGAGTGGACTACATACCAGAATTCCTTTGCATTTCTTGGTTTTGCCTCACAAAAACCATGCTTGATGTCAACCCACAAGTTTTCCATTGAACTAAGGTCCAGGGATTTGGCTAACCATTCCATGACAGTGATCTTGTTGGTCTGAAACAATGACGCTGATAACTTACTGGTCTGTTTTAGGTTGTTGTCTTTTGCAAACACCAATTTAAAGAGAATTTCCTCTTCAACATGATGATTTTCTCAAGTAATTTGTTGTTTCTAAAGGTATTCCTTGATGCCTGGTATGTGATAGTCATGCCTGACACCACAGTATAAAAAACAGTTCCTTATCATGATGCCTCATCCACCATGCTTCATAGTGTGCTGTGGCTTGGATGTAATGTATGGGGGGTATCTGATAAACTGTCTGCACCTACTAGACTAAAAAAAAATTCCTACTTTCATCAGTCCATAACACCTTGCTACATTTAATACAGTCAGTGTGTTCTTTGGCAAATTGTAGCATCTTCAGCTCATGTCCTTTATTTTAAAACAAAGGGAGCTTATGTGAGCTTCGTGTCACACAGGTGTCTAGTGATTGTCTCAGTACTCATTAGTAACTGCAGACCTTCTCTGATCACCCTAAACTTGGTTTCCATTTAAAGCATTTGAAATCATTTTTTTTATTCTAAGTACGCCATTCTTCTGAACAATGTATGGAGCAACCCATTTAAGTCAGACTTTCGAAGAGGAATGCCTCTTAACCAGCAGGTACAACATTTGCTTCCTTCATCCTTACATAAGGACCACTTGTTTAATAGATGTGTTTTCACAGAATGTATAACCTCACTGACTTTATGCTGTGATTATTTTAAACTCATTACTTTCAATCAGTGATTCTATCACACAGAATCAGCAGCGCAGTGTACTCTACTACACCTACTAGTAATTATTTGCCATAGACAAATATCATTTCTGCCAAAACAGTGACTGATGTGCTTAGTGATGTTGAACTGCTCCAATTTGGAATACAACTTTCCCAAGGTATTTTTGTTTTGCTGTGTATTCCTGATTAATAATAACACAGTGTCTTTAACTACAGTTGTATCTTTAGTAATGAACTCTAAACTAAGCACTAGCACTAATGAATGGATTTGTGTCAGAATATAATTCAAGTTCTTGTTGAAAAGTATCACTCCACCAAGAGGGATTCGGGATTTATATTTTTCTCAGTTGACTTCAACAGATGAATAAGAGACTGTGACTGAGTAAACAGTGTGATGAACGGATTAGTTAACATTCACAGAGATAAGATTAGCATATAGATCGCTAACAAACCCTTTTCATGTACCAAAAGGCCTGCTGCTCCTTTTCACTTCTCCAGTCTCTTGGCATTAGCTGGTTGTATATGACATAAATGGTATTTGTGCGGGCGCTTTTCTACATCAGCTCAACCAATGTTAATGCACTGTGAGCTGGTCTCAGTAAGGTATAGTGTTCCTCTCCAAACACTGGTGCTCATTTAATAAACACTCAGCTTTACTTAAGTATGCAAGCCCCCAGAACCAGATATGCCCGATGAAAGATAAATTATTCAACTGGAAATGTTTTTGGAGTTCTAAGAAAATAGCTTCCTTGAGGGTTTGCAAGCCAATGTTCCCACAGAGCATTAAGATTTTACCTTGTACTAGCTTAGGGAGAGAGGGGTGATCATTTTACTTTCTGATATAGTGAGGAAGCAGCAATGATTTCCTATTCAACCCTTTAATCAAATAAAGATTTGCAAATAAGTTTAAAAAGGCAAGCAATTTATGCAACCCTAGTTTTGCAATTTAAAAATTCAACAGTTTATTTGGCCAGCGAAAGGGTTAATCACCAACTTTCTCAGTGGAAGAGAATTGGATTTCATCAAGTGTTTGAAAAGAGTTTTTTAAAAACATCCTTTAATTTAAGTAATTAATAAGGTTTTTCTGTTGTAATTTGAGAGAAACTGTAAATAAACCAGCATTAGAACAGAGGGTTGCAAAGCAAGCCAGTTCTCATTCTTCCTCACATAGGGTCCAAGGTGGCTACAACACAGTGTCTGATAATTCTGGCTGAATGCAAGGCAGATTAATATTCTTTCCACATCTTTGTTTTCCCATGTTCCATGTTAAATACTGTGTTTTTAATCTAGTCTTTTTAAAAGAAATAAAGTGATTTTCACACCAAGCCAAAGCCACCATCTTACACACAGATCAGCAATATGTCGATATTGCCCAAAGGCACTAAACCAGGCCATATTAGCTCTGGCTGTGTGTTGAGCACCATTGTCCTGCTGAAAGACAGAAAATAATAGAGAAAAGAAAAAACCTTCATTGTTCCTCAGTGGGAAAATTCAGGTGTAGCAACAGCAAAGTGAAAGGCAAGTTGAAGCATGATACACAAAGGCAAAGATATAAAAACGGAATGTAAGAATGACAGACTGTATAGTACGGGAAAATTTATACAACATAAGAAAAAATACTATGCAGTAACTAAAATTAGCATATTCAGATTAAAACAATGTGTAATGTAGTAAGATGATTTTAAAAAATTTGCAACATGTGCATGCATATTTGTGCATAAAAACAACAACAGACTATTTACAAGAAAAACTTTTCAAATAACTGAAGGGATTTAAACAACTTATGGAGTTTGTTGGGAGCAGTGATGATTATAAAATCTAACAGCTGCAGGGAGGAAGGATATTTGATAATGCTTTTTTGTGCACCTAAGATGCAGCAGTCTGTCAGTTTTATTATCGAGAAGGGTACAAATAATTTTTGCCATGTTATAACAAAATAGTGACAAAAAACTTTTCAGGGTTTTTTTTTTTGTTGAAATTGATTAAAAACCATGAATCACCTTTCTTTCAGTTTACAGATTTTATGTTTCTGTTGATCTTTCACATGAAATCCCCAAAAAAATCTCACAGAAGTTTGTTGATGGAACATGACAAAATTAAAAAAAAAATCCAAGATGTATGAATCCTTCTGTAGTTAAGAAGACATCTTCCATAGCTCTCAGGGGTTTATCATAGGTATTGTTGAGAGAGCATGCACATTAATAGACCATAAAATAAAAAAAATAAAAAATTTTTTTAAAAAAACTCAGTTGAACAAACACAGCAAGTAAATAACTGTATCAATAAAATTATCAGGTAGTTCTTTGAAATCTGCCACAGATTAAAGATTATACTTCTGCATCCTGAGTGATAACAAAGCAAACAAAACAACATGTACAACATGTAAAGCTAGTAAACTTCTAACATGTTACTGTGGTGTGTATGGTGAAGCCGTGGGAAAGGTAGCGGCAGGTTGGAGCAGTATATTGCCGTGAACTGAACTAATTGAAGATTATGGCAGGGAGTATGCCATGCCACAGCCAGCAGATAATCCCTCATCAGCTGTTGTCTGGACTCAGAATGAGGAGTGCATTTCAAGAAGGGGCTCCCCCAGTGGAGCTGCAGAAACTGAGAGGCAGCCTTCCTAATTACTTGTGCCACTAGCAACACTTGGAGACTGGGACAGTACACCAAACGATGGTTGTGGGAGCCTCACTGGGTGGGGAGGCAAGAGAGGGGACGCACCCAGCCCCCACAGTCTAACTGTGAAAAAACATGAACAATGGCATTTTGTTTAGGCTGAGGGCTCTGTAGCTTTGCCTCAGTTGCCATTGTCTCTCGAACTTTTTCTAAAGCCCTTCGTAGGTTACAAATCCAGACGCATTGAGTCATTCATGAGTCTGTCATTGACAGGGCGAAGCTCGGGGAATCCTGCTGGGAACTTAATGAACATGTTTTCCTAAGGAGCTCTGAAAGTGAACAGACCAGCACAGGCGAGAACAAGGGAAAGCTAGTCACGGCCAAAAGTGTGAGGTTTAATGCCAGGCTGTTGTTTTTTTGGTTTTGATTTACAATCTTGTTGGATTTCATGCAGCATTTTGCCCACAGTGTTTTGATGGTGATGCTGGTGGTCTAGTCGCAGGAAAGAGTTATAACACTACCTTCAAGTCATTCATCTACATTACTCATTTTGGTATGTAATTTATTCTTTGTGCAAAGCGAAATGTTTTCTGATCCCAAATGAAATGAAGATCTTTACTGCGAGAAATAGTGTAATGGGGGAAAGGCAAAGAATGGTCTCTTTGTACAAACCAGGCTGACTTACAGACAGGGAGTGAGTGTAGGAGACCTTCAGAAAACATGCTGTTTACAAATAAGTAAGGCTTTAGAGTGCAAAGTGCCTCAAGACAATCAGAGGTCAAGGAGTATTCAAGCAAAATATCTCAGCAGAATCCCAGGTGGCCTCCATGCTTCGACTTCTGGTAGGGTTTTGGGAAACTGGATTGATTTCAGGGTGAAGCAATGAGACGAGGAAGCCATAATCTTTTACCTAAATTTAAATTATTTACAACGTGAAAAGTCTGAATCCCAATAAAGCAGCAGATTCACACTATTATAAAAAATAGGTTAATGATATTTATGTAACTATGATAGAAATTATTTGAATTTACTAGTTTATAAAATATAACTACATGGTTACAAATCTGGGATAGCTTAGAAGGTCAAAAAAGCAATGCATAAATTTGTTAAATCTTTTTTTTTTTTTTTTACTATTTTAGAATTCAGTATTCAGCTAACAGTTACAGTGATGTAAATCTGCAAAAGTTTCTACAATTTTAAAAAGTTTGAAAAGCAGTGAAAAGTTTCAGAACTGGTCATGAGGGTAAAAAGGTCTGACCACTCTCAGTGTTTTCTCAGAGGAGGGAGGAAGGAAGGGAATGGTTATGAAGGAATAAATGGCCAGGAAGGAAGGAAAGACTAGGAAGGGTGGAGGTAGGACACAGGGAAAAACAGAAAGAAAAAAAGACATGAGGAAGGAAGGAAAATGGAAGAACACATTAAAGGAAGGAAAAACTGATGGACACAAAGAAGGAACAGAGGTGGAATACGAGCAATGCAGAAAGGAAGATAGGACACAAAGGAGAAAGAAAAGAATGAAGGAATGAAGGAAGGAAAAAAGGAAATGACATAAGAAGGAAAGAAAATTAAGGAGAAAAGATTGGAAAGAAATAAAGAACATGTGGAAGGAAGGAAGAAAGGAAGGAAAGAAGGAACGGCAGGAAGAAATGTAACACTATAAAGGAAAAATAAGGAAGGAAGCAAGGACAAGGATGGGATGAAGGTAAGACAAGAAAAGAAGTACAATCAAAGAACAGGAAGGACACAAGGTAGGAATGGAGGTATAACACAAGGAAAGAAGAAAGGACAGAAAGTAGAAATAAAGCAAGGAAAGCTGTAACGATAAAGTTAAAGTCGTATGTCATACTTACTCACACATCAAAACCCTAAAGATTTAGTATTTTTTTACAGACATTTCCAGACTGTGTGGGAACCCTGTACAAATCACAGGGAATGATGCTCACTGATGACACAAAATGTGACAGTCCTGGTCTGATGATTCATTACTGTCCTGAAAGCTCAGAGAAGTCTGGTCTAAACAGTTTCACATAAAAATTGACAGCAGTCCTTTGATTTGACAAGCAGAATAATAACTGAGTCTTTGTTTGCGTTCTCCTGTGACGTGTGAAGCAGCCAGATGGATGGTTGTTGAAGAGAAAACTTTTATTTTTCAATCTTTTGAAGCCTTCTTTGGTGGTCTGTGTAAATTCTCAGGCCAGAAACCGCTACGTACGATGACATATGATAAAGATCCAGGTTATCCCAAGAGCGCATTCAAAATTACCTGAACTAAACCGTGATTTAAGATGCAGATTTGTTGTCTGATTTCTGTATGGAATATTGATTAAACACAGAAGATAGGATGATTTCAAAATGTTATTTTGACATTTTTGAGCATTCCGTCCTATTTACTGAGTTAAAGAACTAGTTTACTGTATTAGGGTATACCAAGGTTTAGAAATGCATTCAAAATGGCAGACTTTCAGATCAGCATTCTCTCCAGCTGTATGGAGCAGTGTAGCAAAGCGTTGTCTTTCCTCCACTTGTTGCTGCACACTGCTATCTAGCTGGATGAAAGAAAGCAACAACATTTCCCTTGAAAGACAAAATGAGCTATTTGGAAATATTTCCAGTAGTGAAAAAATGGTTTGGAAAATATTACGAAAACACCATCAGTTCTTTTACAGTAATAGTGTTGAGAGGCTGGCTAACAGAGCAGATAACATTATCGGCTTGTTATACTGCTAGAACTATGCAACTGTAAAAACTCCCAAATATTTGAGTAAGATTTGAATATTTGCTGATTTTTTTTTTGTAGAGCATATCTATTTGAAAGAATATGTAGCTAGGGAAGGTAAAATACCTTGACACAATGCTACTTGACACGCTATTGGTGGGGGTTGGCAAAGAAGCCATCAAAGGAGGCAGTTATAACCCTTTTTTAGAGGAGCTCTCAAGTATTACAGCTATTTGTGGGTGGTTGTGGTTCACAAACCCCGCAAATATCAGGGGTTCTCTGTAAGATTTTTTTTTTCTGCGATAAACACATTAACTTGAAAATTATCACATTACAAATGGTGTAATATTTTATATCCAACACCACCTGGAATAACACGTAAGGTTAACATTTTACTTGCAAGGTAAAGGGTGAAGCATGTTTCTGTTTTTTTTCTACAGAACCAAAGGAAAAACTTTTATAGTCCAAGTTTTGGAGTGAGGCTATTACGTCTTGATCCTAACTGTGTATTTTAAAATTAAACTAACCAAGCATTCCTCTTAGTAATAAAGTTAGAAATCCTTGACTTTTAATGTCATTTCCTTTGGCACAAACTGGTTGTGTTTTACTTTTGCACTGAACAGACAGCTCTGTGAACCCAGTGACCCCCACCAATAATCCTTCCACTCGTAACTGCCGATATTGTCACATGAGCCCACAGAGCCTGAGAGGCTGTTCACACACACACAATCTGGAGAGGACACGTCACAAACAACGCTCACACTCATGCACAGATAATCTCATTACCCTTGTCTATGCAGCACGGGTTCAACAGGATTGTGCCTTCCCAACGCAGTGGGAATCAAATTGATCAGAAAAGTCATCTCAGTGAAAACATGGTCTCTTTATTTTTTGTTATGAAGACTGACCTGTCTCCAGAGAAGTCATGCTTTGCAGGATAAGAAGGCAGCGCTGCCTATGTCTGGACCATCAACTCAGGTATTTCAGAGGAGTTCAGCCAACAGGTGGCACTTAAGATACAACAAGAGGGAGACGATCAGAATCAAAGCTCAAATTCAAACATCTTTAAGGCCACTCAGTCTGTCTGAAGCACTGCAGGCTGAACTGCTTTCCCACTTAAGCAGATAACACTGCACAGAGGCCTCTTGGTACTGCACCGCTGACAAATGAGTCGGAACTTTATATTTATTCCACTGAAAATAAAAATCTGCTGAAATGATTTCACATTTGAAAGAATGGTTATAAAAGATGTATCTGCTACCCTTGTAAAAGCTTTTCTCATATTCCTCAAGCATGTCTGAGATTGCTTCAATTTCAGTTTTGCCCTGTCTAATTGTCTCTTTTGACAGAGCCAGCCCTAGACTGCTGGTGGTGAGCTACACTGTAGCCACATGTTGACTGACAGAGGTGAGGCTACCATACACCGGGCCCTCTGACCACCACCAGCAGGCAAGGCGGGTGAAGTGTCTTACCCAAGGATTCAACTGAGATGGACAGAGCAGGGGTCTGAACCAGCAACTCAGCAGTTACAAGTCAAGCTTCTACCTCCTGAGCTACTATCACCCCATAAAATTAAATATGGCAAAAGTTTTAATTTTTTCTGCAAAGCTCACTTTTTAAAAACATGCAATTAAGAATCTTTAAAGTTGTGTGGAATTTTTTTTCTTTGCTAATGTCCCTTATCATGCAAATATTTAATTGTAGGGATGGAATATTTCATCCTATATATATATATATATATATATATATATATATATATATATATATATATATATATATATATATATATATATATATATATATAATTCATTTAAACCAAGAAATATTATTATGAGCTTGACTATTACAGCAGTTATAAGTGAAAGAAGCAGCTGCTGAGGGCCCCAGACCAGCAGGGGGCCCCTGAATCCATTTGAATAGTCAAGCATGCTCAGTTTACAAATGTAAGTATGTAAGTAACTCACCAGTGTGGCTAAAACAGTAGATTTTAACATTGTTAAACATTCAAAATAAGAAGTTATCCAAAGTGATAAAAGTAGAAACTTCATGTGAAGTGAATGCTGAGAATCAAGTAACAGATTTTGTGTTACAGTTAATTGATTTATTATGTTATAGGCTAATGTTACTAATTTATTTTTAGTAACAAGGTATATCATTTATAATGTACAATGCAAATATGTTCTAACAAGAACTATGTATCTCAAGAAATTAGAATATCATTCAAAAAAATTATTTCAATTATGCAGTTTGAAACGTGAAATTCATACACTGTATAGATTCATTATACACTGATTGATATATGTCGTTTATTGCTATTACTTGTGAGTCTTCAGCCTTACAGCTTATGCAAAACCCAATGAGCTGATGTTTAGAATGTTAGAATGCTACAAAATTCAAATAAAAACTATTTTAACACAGAAATGCTATGCTATGGTTTTCACAATCATGGGGAAAACTGCACTGACAATCATTGACATTCTCCGTAATAACTATAAGCCACTAATTGCTGAAGAACTTGGCTTTTGGGTGATGTATCCAAGCATATTAATAGAAAGTTGAGTGGAAGAAAAATATACACAAACAACGAGGCTAACTGCAGCCTTGAGAGGACTGTGGAACAAATCCCATGCAAGACTGTGGAGGATGAGAGCCAAAGCCCAGAATTCAGGCTAATAGAGGTATAATGTAAAGCTTCCGTAGTCAGTAACGCTTCGGGGAGTTGAATCATCTGCTGGTGTTGGTCGACTGTGTTTTATCACCTCAGCACAGCCATCTAGAAATTTCAGGACACTTCCTGCTTCCCTCTGCTGATAAGTTTTATGGAAATGCTGATTTCATTTTCCAGCAGGACTTGCCACCTGCTCACACTGCCCAAAACTACTAACCCAGTTTTGACCCGAGTATTACCGTGCCTGATTGACCACCAAACTGGCCTGACCTCAAACCGGCAGAGAATTTATGGTGTATTGTCAAGAGGAAGGTGGGAGAACAACAATGCACTCTTAACACAACAGCAGAGCCACAGGCTGATCCGAAGGAGGGAATTTAAAACTGCTTAATATTAGTAATTTCATTTTGCCTTTCAGTCTTTTTTGTTAAGAGCCTGCCAGCATCCCTTGTTAGTCAATATTTGCCTCAGAATGTGAGGGCATCTCTTGTCTCAGAATCTTTTGGCCTGAGAGGACATATCTAGTGCATAACCCTCTTTAAGTGACCCCACAGTTTTTCTGTCAGATTTACTTTTGGACTCAGGCTTTTCCATTACAGAACCTTTCTTTTCCTCTCATGAAAACAGTCTTTTGTTGATTTGGAAGTATAACTGGACCCAAAATGATGCTGAAAAATAGGATATTTTTATATTCAGATATACAACTTATAGAACTGTGCACCAAAAGTTCTGAATTGTCTTCAACAGCCCATGACAGACATATAAGAGTTTTAGAGATTTGTTGATGATTCATTGTGCCATGGTATATACAGTAAATAATGCTGTAGAACTCTGTGGACCATTCTCCTAATTGATATGTTTGTACATTTTCATCTCCCCATACTGTCTTCAGCTAAAAAGAGTTATATTTTCTGTTCAAGAATTGCTTGTTTTTTAGTTGAAATGTAAATAACAACCACATTATATGTAGAAAAGTAGTTTTACATCCCAGGATTAAGCAGGAGTTAATCCCTTTCAGTGATGCAGCAATAAAAATCTGTTTTGTATTGCTCTTGTGTAATTTTCTGAAGAATGTAATGGTAGGTTTTTATTATCTCTAAGACATAATCATTAAAGCTTAACATAAATAAACCACTGAAACGTATTAATCTGTGTGTATTGGCTCTAGGAGTGTATGCATCAGTGCTGTTTAACAGAAATTTCAATCTCTACTTTCATTGTGCTCACATAGTAAAGACAATCAGTGCAAAGAGAATGGAGCCAAATAAATGTTTTGTTCCCCACAAACCTAAGAGGAAAAAAAAAAAAAAAAAAAAAAAAGGTCCCAGCTCGGGTGTGATAATAAATGGCAGTCCGGAGTTTTCCGCACAGCGGAGTGAGTCAGATCCGCCATGCATGCAGCCCTCCCTTTGGAGACACTCAGGACCGTGTGCGCAGCGGATGGAAACAGATGAGAAGCTTTCTTTCCCTGGGAGCTGCTATAATCCCTGTCCTCACGACTGCGCCGTCACACGACCTCATAGGATACCTGGAACCCGGAGGACTGCTCGCTGTTCACTTTTTGGCTGTGTGCGGGAAGAAAACTAGTTTTGGGTTGTTTTTTTTTTTTTTTTAACTTTGTGGAATGTCTGTGGGAGCCAGCAAAAAAAGGGGGAAAGGGACGCACGCAACATGCTTAAGAAGATAAACAGTGTTTTTTTTTTTGTTTGTTTGTTTTTTTTTTTTTTTTACTAGTTTTGTTTAATTTACAGCTGTCAGCCATGTCTGACGCGCCGTGTGGACGCTCAGCTGACAAGCAGCACATGGTTCCTTGTTATGGTGAGTTGCTTCCAACTTTTTCTTATGCCTCCATTCACTTTTAACACGGTGGTTTTACTCCGTTTGAAAAATCCAATAAAAAGTTTAATTGTCCCATAAATATCGTTTTTACAAGATAGGAGCTATTGCTATAACGTTCTTGGAAAATTGATTTGCCAAATGGGGCTGCCTTTGAAAAGAGACTTTACTCTGACTTTGTCTTTTAGACTAATTTGTCTTTCAAGTTTCGGAGCACCTGTGAACAAGTCTGGTATTTAAAATGATTACATTGTTTAAATGTCAATTATTTTTCTTTTTTTGTAGTTTTATGCCATTTTAGGTGTCATGACACCTAAAATGTTTAAAACATCCAAAGTTTAAAACATCCAAATACAAATGGTCATGGTTGGGGGAAAAAAAATATTCAAAAATATTGTCAGTTAGGAAGTTAAAACTTGAAGTATCTTAATAGTAAATTTCAATCTTGTGATTGCACCAATCCAGAAATCATACTTACCTACCTCTAGGACTGTGCACCAGCAGCCAGTGGGGTTTTCACTGCAACCATGGGACACACAATGACCTGCAGCTGTGATAAAAACCTGTTATATATTCTAATATCCTGCTGATAAAAAAAATAAGATGCTCTGAGCACACTTTTCCTGGCCAATGCTGAATTTAAAAAAAAAAAAAAAAAAAAAAAAAAAAATCTGGCACTAGTAGCCTTTATTTACTGTAACCAGACAAGAAATGGGAGACAGAGAATATGGTAGGACATGCTGCAAAAGTCCCAAGGTCAGGATGTAAACCCGGGTGGCTGCTTCAAGAACTGATGGACTCCAAATATAAGGCACCAGCAAACACTACATAACATCCTGCCTCGAGTTTTGATTTTCAGTACATTTTGACTGATTCCATTCTTTTAACATGTAAATTCTAACATTGATTCATAAAGCAATTTTGAATTCAACACAAAATTGAGGAATTACAATACTTTGCATGTAATCTCAGTCTTTATTAAAAAAAAGAAAAACAGAAAAACAACACAAACTAAATGTTATTGGTTGATGTGTTACTGACCAAAAAATCTGGGAGTGGTTAGGTGATGATGCATTTAGTGAATAAAAACAAAAATAAATACATTTCTCTCTTTGATCAACTGATATCATATCAGATCCACTGAGGAGAAAATCAGCCTGATCTCTGGCCGATTGGTGCATCTCCAGATAAAAATGCAGATTTATTAATTTTTTCTTCAGGGTACAGTTGCAAAATAAAGGACCATCAGCAACAATGTAAAAGAAACCCTTAAGTAAAATTCCAGTGCAGTAGGTCTCTGTTTTGTCCTGAACTTTGTCCTCTTGAGTTAAACTGTTGCTGGAGTCAGAAGAATTGCCTCTCTGATATACTGTAGTGATTTGGTTGACATGGATTTTCCTCCGGTAATAAAACACACCTACCTCTCTGTGTGTTTTCATCGTTTTCTCTAGCAATTTGCATTTGCTTTTCAAACTGCACTGAAAATGAGAGGTTGCAATTCACCAAAGGAACATTGAATGAACTTTAATTATTTTAGCGACAAATATTTATTTCTTACAATAAACAGAAGACAGAACGCAAGATTACATACACTGACATGATGATTTTCTCTGAGAGTGAAATTAATTCCTCTGCCACATCTGTAGAGTTCAGAGAAATCATATTTCCAGGTTATTTTTGTGTCCCCTTGACCTCTCCATTTTAAGATAATTTCAAGATAATTATTTTAACCTTATAACATAATCTCTGAAAAAAATTGCCGACAGCAACATGTCTGCCAGCATGAACACCAGCTGTCATTTCAAGCAGCATAGTTATGGGTGCATTAAAGCTTTTGACAATATCATGCAAATGGCTTTTATCCTCTCCATGTAACTTAATACCTAATGTTTGCATGATCTAATTTTACTGTGAGTTATACTTGGTGTTTACTTGCAAAGTGAGCTGTGTTGTCCTGAATTGCAAGAAATGTATTTTGTGGGCTTATATTACATTCTTTTAAAATTAATATATTATTTCAATGTATTATAATATAAAACTTTTCTGTAAATATATTTCTTTAATGAGAGAAAATAGAGAGCCTCTCAAAAGGATTATTTTCAGTTTTATTATGCTAAAGCCACAAACTTCAGTGTATTGTATTGTGATTTTATATGACACAGTAACCCAAAGTACTGTAATGGGAAAGTGAAAAAGAATAAAAATATATTTTGCAGTTTTCAGAATAAAAGCATATTTTTCCTAACAGCTATTTACATTTAGAGGTGGCTATTTTTACCATTTCTTCTTTGCAAAATAACTCAGATTAAATGGAGTTTCTGTGAACATTGATTTTTCAAGTCTTGGTTTTTGGTCTGGACTTTGACTAGGCCATTCAAATACATGGAGATGCTTTTGATTCAAACTATGCATTTGTAGCTCTGGCTGTTTGTGTTTTCCTACACACAAAGGGTTTTTCTGGTGGGCCAAAAACCAGGAGTTTGGTCCCATCTGGCAAAAGCACCTTCTTCGTGTTTTTTGAACTGCAGTGGGAGTAGGACTGCACAATATTAGAAAGTCTGGCAATGGTGATAATATTGTCATGATGATATCAGTTGCAATATATGCCTGTTTTCTTCTTTTCCCTCTTCTTATCTGTGCTTCACTGTGTGACATTTTGTATTTTGGGCAGTGTCATTTGTGTCCAGTGACCGCATCTGCTCTCAAAAAGGCTCTGTTTAACTGCCCTTTAATATTACATACACATGTAAAATGCAAGTTCACAACAACTGCATGGAATATACAGTATTAGTCAACATATACTCCACTCCAAACAGTCCTTTGCGATATGAATATTGCACACTCTGACATTGCGATGAAGATATGTTTGCGATTTATTTTGCAGCTATAAATGGGAGTTTTTTATAGTTTATAGCTTTTATGTCTCTTTTCTTTTGCCTCTCTTCCATAAAAGCCATATTTTTTGGAGTGAACATCTAGTAGCTGTCCTGCCATCAGATTCTTCCACCTGAGCTGGGGATTTCAGCAGCTCCTCCCAAATGGACATGGATCTCCTGGCTACTTCTCTAATTAAGACTCACTTTTCTCTGGCTGTCAGTTTGGGTTCAATGGCCCGTGAGATGTTCAAAGCTTTGGATATTGTTTTGTAACCTAACACAGCTTAAACGTCCTTACAACTGCAACTTAATCTTTGACCTGTCTGCAGAGTTCCTCATTCTTCATGCTGCGTTTTGTTCATTAATATACTCCAATAAACCTCTGAAGCTTTTAAAGAACATCTGGATGTATACTGAGATTAAATCACACCCAGGTAGACTCTGGTAGGAATCTTCTGAAGACAATTGGTCACATCCTATATTTTAGGGCTATCAGAGTATAAGTGGTTAAATACAGATATAGGCTACACCTGTGAAATTTTCATAGTAACATTTTTGAACCTCTGCCTGCCTCAGGACAGTGGATCAGGGAAGCATTTTTGAGCACCCAGCAAACCATTCAGAGGACATTGCTGAATGATCTAGAGCTCACCCTTTAGTCCTCTCTGATTACTCGTCTTTATGGCTAATGCACCAAAACCTGGGCACATTTGTTTTTTGTTTTTTTTTGTTTTTTTCATCACAGTTTGTTAGTTTGAACAGGTTGCATCTATGTGTAAAAATGGCACTTATCCCTCTCTAAGTTTTCCTACTTGGGAATCCTTGTTTTTGGTTCATGGTATCGCCTGTGTGACTGTAAAATGTTTTGCTTTTTTACAGTAGAGGCTGTGTGTGTGTGTGTGTGTGTGTGTGTGTGTGTGTGTGTGTGTGTTTGTGTTTGTCTGGGTATTTGGGGCTTTTATGAACATTACCTAATTCCACAGTGGGCAAAAATGCACTCTAATGGCCATGTGGTCATATGCATGCGTGTACACACGCGTGTCTGTGTAACCAAGCTCACTCCAGTACCCCCCCCACCGCCTCTCTCCATGGCTTCCATGTAAACGCCGACGGAGAGCGCACCGAGTTCATCTGAGGACAGGGAAGTGCTTTTTCTTTCCAGCATGAATCATTTTGGAAAAATGAGCCTCTGTACTGAATTGCCCCGGCAGTTTGGCATGTTCCTCCATTCTGCTTTATTGTCTATTTTGGCTGAACTTGCACTTCTCCGGTTCCCTGCCAAGAAAACTTCAGGTCCTATATGACAGGCCGAGCCAGTTTCAGACTCTGCCCCCCTCCCCACCCCTGCCCCCGTCTGTAAGCAAATAAGATAAACCCCTGAAAAATATTGTGATCATTTCCTGTTTAGCTGTTAACTCCAGAGAGATCTAAGGGTCTTTTCAAACTACAACTAGAAAAACACAGACAGTGCTTTGATTGGTGCTTTCAATAAAATTTAAAAGAAAATCATGAGGGAAAAACTGATATGAACCTAATTTTAATGCTTAATATTTTTAGATAACGACCACCAACGTCCTCTTTTTTTTTTTTTTTTTTTTTTTTTTTTAAAGCAAATTTTTTAGGCTTCTGCTCTTGGGCAGTTTGAAGAAAGAAACTCTACCATGCAGTGAAAAGAAAGAAGCAGTGGGACTGGGGTGGAGGGGAGTAATTATGTAGTCAGCCAGCCAGCTCCCCATATAATTTTGCAGCCCCCCTCCTCATCGCAGGGAGCAGAAAGGGAGTGGCCAGTACAGGAGTTCGGGCCGAGCCAGCGGAGGGCTATGGCAGGCGGTAGCTGGGGGACTCACTACCTACGTCCTCCAGCGCTGGCCTGAAATATGAAAGCTTGGGAACGGCAGCGAGCCTAATTACAATGACTGATTGCCCGTCTGTTGGCATTTCTCAAATGGTGATTGTCGTGTGTGTAGGATATAAGGGGGGAAAGGAGGAGGGCCATCGTTCATTGGTCTTCCCCTTTCGTTTTTTGCTTGAGAACAGCCAGAGATTGAGATCTGATTGGCTGCAAAGAAAAGAGATCTTTCATGATTTGGTGAGGCAGAGCTGGTGGAAAGCCAGAGACAGGTGATGTTACGCTGGTGTTGCTTTGGAGCCAGTTGAGCCTCTGGCACATCTATAGGCTGTGTGTTTCACCACAATTTAACTTAGTTATTATTGAATTTTGAAACCCTTCAAAATTTGTGCAAAGCCAGGGATACATAAATCCCTGAGAATGTTCAACCTGTTGACTTCTTGAGCATTTTCTCCATCCATACCCCTGGCACTGTAAAATTAAAACTGGGAAATAAAGGAGTCGTCTTGAATTGGG
Organism: Anableps anableps; assembly: GCA_014839685.1. Lineage (NCBI taxonomy): Eukaryota > Metazoa > Chordata > Actinopteri > Cyprinodontiformes > Anablepidae > Anableps > Anableps anableps. The sequence goes on from CM026073.1 coordinate 10,673,394, forward strand.
CATTTGTATGTCAGCACACCACTAAGAGGTGTGATGTGTGTGTTAAGTGGGAGCTGGTTTGAGTTGCTCTGCCTTGCTTTGTCCAGTGCTTTGGCTTTTGTTCTTCCAGTAATGAATTGTGGAAGCCTTGGCTTCAGCTTGAGTGTCTCATAGCAACTGAAAAGAGAGACAGAGAGCTGAAAAGGCCAGGAGGATATCATGTGCTTCTCTTGAAAAGGGCAAGACAGATCTGACCATATTTTGGACATTTTTGCTAGAAGGAGAGATGAATCCAATTGGACAATTTGTGCTTTTGTGATACGACTTTAATTAATTTGCGTGTTCTGAATTGGTAGATTATAGGGTCTTGGATGCATGTGATGCATGCATCTGAATATTTTTCTATTTTTAAGAAAATGTGTTTTATACTTGCCCATACAGTTGATCTAAAATACTGTAGTATGATAGTCTGGTGGAATGATTACCTAAAGTGAAAACACCACAGTTTAATGATGTTTACCACAGAAAACAAATAAGTATGCTTGTAACCATGATTAAGGTCCTAGCTTTTTATAATTTTAGCTGGATATTTGACCACTGTTTTTATCTGAATTTATAGAGTTCTTGTAAACTGGTTGACTTGTCTTGCACTGATCTGGATTTTAGACATATCCCACATATTTTCATTAGGGTTTATGTCGGGGCAATTCCCGAACTTGAATATTAGCCTGCTTTATCCATCCCAAAAAAATTTTTGATGTGTGTTTTGGATTGTCATCCTGTTGGAACACCCAAGTAAAAGTACAAAACATCTGACCTTTTGCTGTCACCTTCAGAAAAAAAAACCCAAAGTGGTTCAAAAGCTCAGTAACAATTTTGAAACCTACAAAGATGACTTATGATCAACTGGAAGACATAGTGTCACTGTCCACACTGAAGTGAGTTTAACATTAACATGGGTTAAGAGGGTGCCTGTTCAAAAATGAAACATCTTCAGGCTTGAAGGAAGTTTCCAGCTGCCCACATGAACAAACCACATGTATTTTAGACACTTGAATTGTGAATAGACAAGACCAAAGATTGACCTATGTATCCATAGGTCAATCCTTGTTAAAATGATTGACTAGAATGATAAAGTTTGTCTGAAAACACCAAGATGAGGCTTTCAAAACTAAGAACACTGTACCATCTTAGCATGGTAGTGGCAGCATCATGCTGAGGGTCTGTTATGCTACGAGTTTAGCAAAAATGAGAAATATTGATGACGGCACCGATTCCAACTTACCTTGCATGTGGTTTCTCTGTAGCTTGCTAAGAGATGTTTACACATTTTAGCCTGTATGTATGATATGGACCACATGTGAATTTCCAAAGACTGTAGTTCAAAAGGGTTAGAAATTATGGCTTAAAATCAAGCTTATCACATTGGACACATCTTTGACACTTTGTCAGAAATCTTTACAGTTTTTTTTTTTTTTTTTTTTTTTTTTTAATTTATTTATTTATTTATTACCTGAGAGTGACAGACTGATAAGACAGGTGCCAGTGTTGGTTAACTAAAACTGTGCCCCATACATAAGCTAGGTGTTCTAGCTAACTGCAATGTTGTGTGATGGCATTTTGTATGTGAGGCTCCATTTATATATTAGGATATGCATAAATGAATAGATGAACATTTACTCCAGGTTGGTGTTAGATCAGCACAGTCATTGCTGTATTACGGTCATGTTTGCCCTGTGACCCAGACACTACCTGTCTGCTGCCATGGTTACAAGGGCAGAGCTGGTTTAGTGGCCCGACTCCAGGGATTACTTTCCCTGGTCTTTAGCAATCAGGCCTGTACCCAAGTGACTGTAAAATGGACCAGAGTTCACCCTAACAGTTAAGGGAGCTCTGCATTTTGCCCTTGTGGCCTTTAAAACCATCCTAAGTGCTATGTAAAGGATTAGATTTGTGCAGCCTAATTATTTTGGTGTCACTGGTTGTTACTTTGTGATCAGGCTCACTTCTAGTGATTAGCTCTTGTAAATGAAAGAATATACAAAACTGAATGTTTTTTTTTTTTGTTTGTTTGTTTGTTTGTTTGTTTTTTTTTGTTCTGATGGGCTTGAATTACCTTTACCTGTCATTGTCTGGGATTGTTTGCGTATGAGACCTCATTACAAAACCTCATTGTTACTAATAAAAAAGCATATTTATCCCTCTTTTACTCAGCAATAAAAATGAAAATACAGTCTCTGAAGCACACTCTTAATCTAAAAGAGTTAAATGCAGTTACATTAAAATATGGATTCGTTACTATAGTTGAAACTACACTGTGTGCAAAATTATTTGGCAAGTGATCACACCATCAGTTTTAAGCTATCTCCAATCTGTAAAAACTTGAATGTTCATTGAATTCAAGAATATCAGTGGAAGTGTATTTGTGTAATGAGGAGATAAACACCCTAAAACTAGTTTCTATTCCTTATGTAAAATGGGCCTTCAAATAGATAGAGCTGACTCTGGCAAGTGAAAAATTGTAGGCATTTCAGAGGGATCTAGAAATCCTGAAATTGCCAAGTTATTTGGATGTGACCACAGAGACATTAGATAAGTAGCAAAAAGGTTTGCAAGAAAAGCATTGAGAGAAAAAAAAAAAGATGTAAATTAGCCTACCAAGATGCAAGAAGAATTAAATGTGAAGCTACCAGGAACTCATTTTCCTCCACTGTGGTCATATTCCAGAACTGGAACCTACACGGCGAGCCTAGAAGTACCAGGTGTTCTGTGCTCAGAGACATGACCAAGGTGGGGAATACACCCTACTGAGAATTTTTAGGATTTGTAGGATTTAGGAGGCTGTGGTTGCTGTGACACAGAGTGGTCCTACTGCACACAGATTACTATATTATTTCAAAAAAATTTATTTGTACATTTTAAGTTGTAGTTATCCTCACATTAACAGATAAGTGAGTTGAGAAAATGTCTATTTTCATTTAGTTGCATAATAATTGTGTACACAAAAAGTTTTAAAATAATTTTGAACTTCTGACTTTATTTAAAAACAGGTGATATACAACTCAGACAATGATGTCATTGTTTAATGCTTTGTACCAGATTATAGCTTTTAGCTGGTTGACACCTTCAGTCTTTGGCAAGTCAAGAAAACTGTGCCTGTCACTACAGGTATTAAATAATCTAGTTCAAGTTTGGCCAATCAAATTGTTTTAGATTTTTATTTAGAAATGGTCAAATGGCATCCAAACATATTTTTAAAAAAGCATTAAAATAACCCTTTAGTTTAGAACTCCTAAGCAGTTGCTCTCTTTAGCATCGCTAGCAATGAAAGGTTACCTAGTCCCGATATTCTGCCATGAATACAAACTAATCATATCTTTTCTGTCCCTCTGACGTGGTTTCTTACTTTTACCAAGTACCCAAAATGCTATCACACACACTCAAAGAAAAATAAGTAAATAACAATGAACAGAGACTTCCTCAGAGCTTTTTGTAACCGAATGTTCTCAGCCAGCCAGATAACGTCTTTACTGGCCAACTCCATTACACCCATTTGGGCAACAAGTGAAGAAGAGATAAAACTAAAAAGCATAGGTCACTCTTGCTTTGTCTTCTCTGTGTCTGTTATTTCATAAACCCCAACAATTATTGGCAGGACATCATTTGCAGCCTTTGTGAAGAAACTGTTCTTGACTTGAGCAGATTGTTGTTGACATTTTATTACCATTTGTTGAATATTAGCCTTAATTTATGTTGGCGTTACATCCACTGCTGAGAGCTTAGGTTAAATACTCTACATGGCTCTGGGGCTCATGAGAAATCCACTATGATTTGTATTTTTTAGTGTCTTATCAGACTCTTGAAGTCTCTCCTAAACTTTCCAAAGACTTGCAGTCTTGTAGGTGTCCACCAGATGCTGCAGGCAGCCTGCACTGTCCCTTCCATGTCAGCTAGTGCAGCTAAAGTATCCACTTTGAAGCAAAAAGGGTCTGAGCTGTTTCCATGGCATTAGGATTAAGTATAATTTAGTTGTTCATCACAGAAAATAGGTCCCATTTCAAGCTATTAAGTGGCTTTGATCATGCATTTGTTGAATGTCTCTTTAATTCCAGTGATTTAGCTTGAGATTCTGGAAAGATGAATAAAGCAGATAAAATTAAATTCATGAGGCATCATGGAAAGAAAGGCTTTTTTGTTTTGCTTTTTTCAGTCACAGTTTAAATTCTTGTAAAGCATCAAAAACTGTCCAAGATTCTGTAATAAATACTCTGACATTTTATTAGCAAATCTCCACTTTTTGTTTCTGTTATACTAATGCTAAGATAAAAGTGAAATCTTATGCAAACAATATTTATCATCTAAAAACTTGTTTGAGTAAGAGTGTAACAGGGTTTTGAGTCAGGCTTAGGAGGGCAACTTTTCAAGTAACTTTGGGAACAAAGCTACCCCCTGCAATATGGCATGCTGGGAAATTTGGAAGCTGATGAGAGTGGCTTCCAAACATCCATAGAGTGCCTCTGAAGATCTTTTCAAAAAGCTGAAAAATGAAGTTTGAAAGTGGACGTGAGAGGGCTCTCACAGCTGTAGGTTCCGGCCCCCTCTTAAAGAGATATCACCAAAACCTTCCTTACTCATGAATAAACTTGAGAAGTGATGACTAACTGAAATGCACTGTTTAAACTAAAGGTAATGTTACCTTAACATTACCTTTAATGAATAGAAATGAGAAAAAAAACAATAAAAAAAATTTAAAAAAGAGAAAATATTGGTGTTCAAAAACTCCATCTCCCATGGTGCATCTGACGGATGAGCGTAAAGTATTCAAGCTTCCTGTCCTGCTGTACATTTGTACATTTTTTATAAAAATCTGAAAAATGTTAAATAAGATTATAGACATTAAGAAATTTAAACAAAGCTCTGATTTATCCTTGAGTTCATTTCAAATGATTGTTTTAGATATGAAATCCTTGTCTTTAGATCTAATTCTGTACCTGCAAAGAAAATATGCAGACTAGAGATACATAGCAAAAAACCGTCCAGAGGTTGCAGTTTCCCCATTTTTCACTGATTGGCTCTGATCGGTATGATTGGCAACTCAAATACCGAAAAATGAGAATGTTGGCATCTAACTGGATTTAAGTCGAAGCTTTGACTATGCCTCTACAAAACCCATTTTTTATGAGCTTAAGGTCACAAGTTCGACATTCTTCCTAACAATTTTCTGGTCGACAGGAAAATTTATGACTCTATCAATTCCATGTCAAGAACCACCATAGACCCAAACCATCACACTGCCATCACCATGTTTGACTTTAGGTATCATGATCTTTTTCTGATATGCTGTATTAGTTTTATACTGAATGCAATGGCATGCATGCCTTACAGAAATCTCCACTTTTGTCTCATCAGTCAAATAAATATTTTCCCAAAGGTCTTGGGAACCATCCAGATGTTTCTTGGCAAATATGAGACAAACCTTTGTGTTCTGTGTGGTCACTAGAGGTTTCTAACTTGGATGTAATTTTCTAACCAGTATTTTTTACATAATACAAGAACAATGACCTTATCTGTGGTGGATGAGGCTTCCTGCGCTTTAAATGGTGGCTTGGGTTCTTTTGTAACCTTCTGGATGACTTATCACTGCTCTCTTGGAGTAATTTTTGGAGGCTGACCACTCCTGGGAAGGTCCACCACTGTTCTACCTTGTCTCCATTTGTTGAAAAGGGTGCTCACTGTGGTTTGCTGGAATCCCAAAGTCAAAGTTAGAATAGACTTTTTAACCCTTTCAATCCTGATAGAGGGCAAGGGCATTATTGCCTTCTGTTCCTGAATATGCTTAGATTAAGGCATGATGTGTTGTGCCTTTTTGTTAGATTTCTACTTCATGTAGTCTGACTGGTTCTGGGTAAGTGATTTTATTATACAGGCCTGGTAGTAATCAGACCTGAGTCTGGGTAATGTATTTGACTGGTGTTATATCTGTTTTAATCTAAAACAAGTGTGACAAACATCAAAAACAGAAGAAATATGTAAGGGTGCAAACACTGTTTCAAAGGAATGTAGTCATTAATTCCTTTTCTGCTGAATTCAAACCTACTATATCTACAAAGTAACCATCAAAAATGCATGTGTTATTGTTGGGAGCATAAAAAAAAGAATCAGAGTCAGCCAAAATTGGAATCACCAGATCAGACCTCGAAGTTTGGTGTCAGCAATGAATAGCCTGATTGGTGCGCCTCTAAAGGAGACCAAAGGCAACCCTATGTTAGTAGTGGGTGTATTATGTATTTTCCAGGCTCACAGGTCTATTTTATAGCACAATCAAGTAACAATGTTACCTTTAGTTGATGTAACTAAATAACTTGACAGTGTTTCATTGACTTACTTGCAAACACACACATGTACACACTCTCATGCTCACAGATATAATTACACCCTCTTTCAACTCACCACCTCCGCTGGCTCCCCTCGTACTACCCATCCGGCATGGAAACCTAGGTTGGATGTGATAAGCCAGGTGGCTGCATCGATCACTTGAGCAGCCTGTGCTGGGACCTTCCCCAAACTCCTGTCCACCCTTACCCACTCCACATGTCTGCTGTCTGTATGTTGCTTCTTTTTGTGCTGAGGTTTTTTTGGGGGGGATTTGCAGTTTTAAACTGTATCCTGTCAAGGATGAAGTGTGAAATATGATTTTTTTTTTTTTTTTTTTCTTCCTCCACTTAACTAATGTGGTGTTTTTTTTCTCATCTAATGAAAGGGTGGCACCTCTCAGTGATGGCTGCAGGCCTCAAACACCTATCCATCCATTTCTTATGTTTGTTTTTCTTGGATGGGCTGTACTGAAATGTAAATTTAGCTGCTGGGGGACTAATAAAGGAATTGTGATTCTGAAAAGAAATTTGACTTTGCATCATAGTCTTATCTGACACCTTGAAATTGGCCACTAGGTCTTTAAGAACCTCCTACCTTTAGCACGTCATCACAACATGCTTCTCAATTGTTCAACCGTTCTTAGAAGCACAGCAGATACACAGTTCCACCAGGTGTTTGCTAATTGCTGATGCCCTAGTCTGGTGGAGCTGTGTAAAGGAGGCATGGGGAAGGGGTGCTCTGAGGGGCAGGAGCTCGGCTGGGGACTGAAGCTCCAAGGCAGAGCTCTGGGTAAATAGGTAAAACATTGTATTAGCAGCCGCTAATGTACCCCTGAATGACTGCTCCAAGAGACTGAAGATTTTCTCCAACACACAAATGAGTCAAAGCAAAACTCCAGATATGTGTTTGATGAGTCAGTGATATTATACATGATATAAAGCACAAAAATGTCAATTTTGCATAATACACCCCTTTAGAAAAATGCTTTATGGACTTATTAATCTATAACGCTGGTTTTGAAAATACATGACATTTATTTTCATAAACTATACTCTACATATGTATTAAAAATTAGTCAATGGTGTGACTATGCTTGTGACTTCATCATTTTATGTTTTGTGTTTTCCAGTTCTTGTGAATTGTGGTTATGGTGGTCAGCTTTGTTACTGTGTTAGCAGCCGATGCTCTGCTCAGTGGTAGGCAGCCAGGAGGGTTCCTGAGCTTTCACTCCACAGCTTCCCCCCTCGCGGCTCTCACACATTGTACCATTCAAGGCCCAGACCGTACATTCACCCCGCTAAGGGCACAGCACCATTGTCAGAATAAGCTCACTTGAAAAGCCTTCAGGAGATTTTTTTTTTTGGTGCGAGCAAGTCAGAGCTATTTGCATTTGTTCCAGTCTCAAAGATTTTACAGGTCAGTTGAGACAGGCGGTTATCGAACATGATAGAGTTTTACCACTGACTGTCATCTCCATTATTCATTTGTCTGCCTTACACTTTCTATATCCCAGCACCTCATCATTATTTTAGAGTATGTCTTCTGAGTCACTGAGCTAAAATATATGTTGTGTTGACATTATTTCTTCCAACAACTGATTCAAACTAAATCCTTCAAAGATAATACTTTGTATTTATTTTATTTAATGAATACACTCAAGCACTGAGCATAAAACTGATAGAAAAAAAAAGAAATATAGCAGCCTTCTGCTAGTCGAATCAAACAATATCATCACATAATTTTAAACCCTGTGATTGAGAGTGACTGAAAATGATGTAGGTGTTTTCCCAATGTTTCTGTTTTACATATATTGGAACATATGGGGGAAAAATGCTTCCTATGGATATGTTTAGTCAGGTTTAAAGTTTACATGTTGATGTTTAGAAGATCCACATCTACAGAAACTTGCAAAATCATTCATAACCCTTGAATACCCCTGGAGATGTTGTCCAGAATCTTTAATTTGGCCACATGACCAGAGCACCTTTTTTTCCATATTTGCCGTGTCCCTGACTGCAAACAGCACTTCTCAGGACTTTCTTTCAATAATTGATTCAATCTTGTCACTACTCCATAATGGACAGATTTTCAGCGTATACTGCTGATAGTTGTATTGCTGACAGATTCTCCCACTTGAGCTGTGGATCTGTTTAGCTCCTCCAGAGTTACCATGGGCCTCTTGGCTGCTTCTCTGATTTATGCTCACCTTCCCCGGTCCTGTCAGTGTAGGTGGACAGCCATGGCTTGGTATGTTTTCAGATGATGGATTGAACAGTGTTCTTTTAAATTTCCAAAGTTCAGGAAATTATTTTTTTTTTATCCTAATGCTGCTTTAAACGCCTCCAAAACTTTATCCCTGAACTGTACGCTTTCCATTTATTTCACATTCATGCCCTATATTGTGTTGGTCTAGCACATGAAATCTCAATTAAATAAAGTTTGAGATTGTAATGTGGTCAAATTTGAAAAACTTTAAGTGTTTTGAAAATTTTTGTAAGGTACTGTAAAAGGTTTATCATATGGGCAGATGGACTCAAGTTCATGGACAATGCCTTCACAACTACGGATATGCCAAGTACCGTACAGGTTCTCCGCAGTGACCCAGAAGAACATCATCTGTTCAACGCCAATTTCTTCTTTCAAGAAGTTTGTAAACCCTGGATTTCAGGATAATAATGAGCTGAATGAAGCACGGTCGGCCAACCACAGCTTATTTTGACATTATTTTCAGTTTTTTTTTTTTTTTTTTTTTTTTTTTTTTTTTTTTTTTTTAAAGTGTGGCTCAGTCGAGTTGCAATCAGCAGTCAAAATAATACCCTAATGCATAGTGGACAGCACAACCTCAAACTAAAGGCTATTCAGAATAGACCCGGTTAATCTAAAATTTAAAAAAAAAAGTAATTGCGGTTCAAACAAATGTTATTTCACAACCCTTAACACTGGTCTCATTTTTACAATACACATTCATTAACCTACAAGTCAGTGAAAAATTACATGGAAGATTATGTTAATCTGTGTTTACCTAACAGTAATGTTGCATGCTACAAAATGAAAAGTGTGAATTGGGAGAAGAACTATCTGATGTAACAGTAAAGCAGTGTATAATAGAGAATTTCACAGCTGTTTAAAGAGATACTATTTAGGAATTTTGACATGCATCTGTTTTGCATCAGATACTTTCTATGGTCAGTCATGCTCAACACATTCTGTTTTGTGCAACATGTTTATACAGAACATGATTGGCAACAGACTGTCGTCCTGCACTGACTTCAGTTTAATTAATCATAGAAGTCTATGGGGAAAAAAAAAAGAAATATGTCTTTCAAACATATTGACAGCAAATTTGCATAGAACTGCTGTGAATTGCAATTATGTGAAAAATGAAGACACTCTATGACACCCTGTGTGTTTTCGAAGATATTTGAACACATGGCAGTTGATATTAATTTTAACAATGCTTAAACATTTGAGAAAAATAAACAGTAAAAACTGAAGAATTTAACCTTTAACATTTTCATCTAAACATTTTTACTCAGTATTTTGAAGGACATTTGTCTGGTTTAAACCTCAGAAATTGAAAGCAACTGCCAAAATAGCAAGATCAGGCTGTCCAACCAGGTTTAGTATTAAACGGTGTGCAAGATGCTATGCTTGTGGACGGATGAGTCTAAAACTAATTGTATTGACACCAGAACAGATACATTTTAGGCATGAACTGAATACAGCACTCAAGAAAATAAATCTCATACCAGATGTAATGCATGGAGGTGGAAGTGTGATGGTTTGGGGATGCTTTGCTGAAGCAGGACCTGGCCAGGTGACCATCATGGGAACTGGATTCTACTGTGTTTTAGAAGATAATCATGGAAAATGTGAGATTTTCCCTGCAAGAAGATTTAAGCTAAAGCCAAACTGGACCTTGCAACATGACAATGAATCCAAAACAATCCATTGAATCCACAAATGACTGGTTAAGAATGAAAACTTCTGGGCCTAGTCAAAGCCCAAGACTTTATCTATTTCCTCTGGTGTTACTTGAACCAGGCTTTACATGAAAGAATTCCCTCAAAAGAACAATGTCAGTTAGACATTCTTATGTAAACATTTCTTTTAAAAGAATGGAAAATTGAATGGGGTGTCCTCATTTTTTCCGCATGACTATATTTGTGATTGTTTTCTCTCTCTTTTTTTGGATGACAGAAATTTGATTTTGGACTGGCCTAAGTTTTCAGTTAATTTGTTTCACTTGTTTTTTTTTTCTGTTTTTCCAGACAGAGGCAACTCTTAACAGTATCTACTGTAGATAATATACTGAGCGCTTGGTATCAACTGCTAAGAAATCAACTGTTAAGAAATCAATTTAAAACATCTCTCTTTAATCCAGTTTGTGACAGAATTTCCCAGAATATCCGGACAAGCTGTCATCAATCCAAGATTGTCTGCATTTTCATCTCTTTAAAGGAGGTTGTAAAAGGCTGTTACTTGTCCAGGACAGATGAGCTTTAAAAATAAAACAAAAAAAAAAAAACGTGCAGAAAATTTCTTGTGGCTTGGTGGTGGCTCAAAGCTTCAGCAGAGAAACAACCCATTAATTGTAGCCATTTAAGGGGAGTCATTGCAGAAAACAAAATTTGTCTTAAAAATCCATATCTAAAAATTTAACTCTGATTTTAAAGATGCTTCCATCCAGAATAGAAAAAAAATGTTGTTTAAGTAACTGAGAAGCCCAGAGGAATTAAAATCAATATTTGATAAAAATGTGTGTTGATGGGTTATTCATATTATTCTGTTATTACAAAAACTAATAAAATCCTGCATATTTTTATTAACATAATTAAAAACAAGAATCACTGGATTTTTCTCAACACCTTCATTGTATGAAAATGTGAGTATTAGAAAGTGTGAAATAGAGATAGGGGACTTAAGATGTTGTCATTATGCTTTGTGGTATTTATTGTGATAACAGCAAAAGTGATGATAAAAAAGTATCTATAACTTCTTTGTAGTCTTTTGAAATAGCCCTCTTCAGGATATCAGTTACATAAAGTTAAATATTGTCAAATTTGGCAATGCACTGAATTGACCCAGAACCATTTTCAGTAGACACGAGAAATGCTCCAGCTGCTCTGTTAGTCATGGAACGTCCAATCTTGGGTTTGGAACTATCGTAAACATTTTCAGCCTTTTGGTAATCTTAGAGTTAAGGTAAAGTTCAGCAATTTCTCAGGAACAGATATGGACTCTGATATATTTACAGTTAGTAATGCACTAAATTCACTTGGTAAGATGCTAAAGGCAGTTTAAAATATCAGGTCTAAATCACTTTGTATTTGTTTGAAATTCAAATCACTCAAGGTGGAACGTCACCTTTGTTTTTATCATAAGTAATGAATGGCTGCTCATAGCAAAGAGACTTTAAAGAGAAAGTTCAATCAGAATTGTCTAAAATTAGAAACTTGAATGTTGCTGCTTGTGAATCATGTAGGATCAGGTTCATCTTCACATTTGCATTCTCTCAGAATCTTTTATGATGGTCACCTGACATGCAGTTAGTCAAGAAAATTTTTTTTTTTATCTTACTGGTTGCTGAGTAACAGTAGCATAAAGGTAAATAGGCAATGCTAATTTTAATCAGAATGCTTTAGTATGGTGCAAAGTGTTGATTGAAAGACCAGATCTGATTTAATAAAAATTCTCAACTAGACATGCACTTCAAAAATGGTTAGTTACAGCAGGAAATGTTCTGTTCTATGCTATTTAATTAGATTTTAGAAGATTGTATTTTGTTTTTTTTTTTTAAATTATGGAATGCTTGAGTCTAAAGGTCCATCATATTTATAGGGGTCATGTGACCTGCACTTTTTAAGTGCAGTGTGCACTGACACAATTGAATAAAATATGTTTTTACCTATAAATTATAATTATAGGTAAAAACATATGAAGTGCCAAAGAAATAAATGAAATAGTTTAAAAAGTATAGCAGCTTTTGCATGATTAACATGTTTTTGTGCAAATGATTGATTTCTGTAATCTCGGAGCAAGCTTTTTTAGATCACAAGTATTCAGCAGAAATGACAACAAAAGAAAATCATCACTCAGATTGTGGTGGACAGTCAGTGGGGGACATACAGTGACCCTCATAAAGCCCCACTTTAAAAAGAGCCAATGGCAGTAGAGCGAAACAACCCAAAGACCTTAAGCAATAACTTTTTGGTAAAATTGCTCTTTAATTTTTTCTTTCTTAAATGTTGATGTTTCAGTCTGTATTTAGTTTTATTTTGGCAAAAATGTTTTCAGATGAACAGAAATTTTAAATCGCTGCTCTTTCTAGTTTTAGTGATGCACTTTAATGTATTAGGTGCAAACAAATAGTGCTTCTCACTCCATGGTGCACAAACAATGTAAACTGGGAGCAGTGTGGGGCTCAGTATTTTGCCCCAAGACCCATCAGCATATGACCAGATAAAACTGGAGAACCGACTGCATCAGGATTTGCCTCTATAACCCGTGTTTGGTGAAGTTATTATGACTTTGGCTCATTACCTGGAAAACAACAGAAGACCTCTTTCAGCTCTCCTCTCAGTGACATTAATGAATTCATTTTCTTTGACCTTTGATGTGATCATTAGGGTGGGACATGTTGCTATGGAAACTAACAAATTTTGAACATTTTCTAAATCAACTACATATCTTACCATGGCAAAGCTTTTGCAGGAGAAATGTATTCTTTCAAGCCATGATTTAACGTAGAGCATGCCTTCTGTGTGTAATGTGGAATACACTGTATTTATTTATGGAAAATCAAAAATACTGCTTCTCAGTGTGGGATTTTGCAGCAGTATTCCATGTCAGTATTGCTGGGGGGGACCTTTTCTCAAACGTATTCTTAAAATCTTTCTTTGTATCTTACTTGTGAACCAAATATTGTATATTGTCTTGTCTGATGGGCTAAACCACTGGTAATGAATGAGCACAAGTAAATCTTATGCTGTGAGGTCTCTCAATATTAAAAATTGATATTATTTCTCATCTACAGGATGTCTAGCTTGGGAAGCTGGGTGTAGTCAGTATGATTTCGTATAACTAAATAAGAATTGCAGAAGCTACCAGTCCATAGTTACTAAGAAGTTGGCAACTGAATTCCAGCCTTCAATTGGGATATTTTTACTCCATTTATGAAAACGAAACAACTTCAACGGTATTTTGGGAATTAGGACTATCCTAGATGGAGTCCTACTTCAAAATTGTAGTACTTAGAAAAGCCAAACCTATACTCGAGTACCTACTCTCTAATCTATACAGCCTGAGATCTTTTTAAAACCTCTACTTTGGTTCTAAAACTGAAAAGATGGTTAGTTTTCTCTAAAAGTAGTGTTGAACTCATCTTATTCTGTTAACCCAATAGTGCTTAATCAGTTCGTCAGTGTCAGCATTATATTTGGAGGTTTCTGTTAGTGATCAGTAAGGGGATTCTCAAGCAGGATAAGAATTTTCCTGAATGTTCTAACATTCTGGTCATGATGATGTCGCTGCTTCAAAGGACGTGACACATTCCTCCGACAGAGGAGTCTGTCAACCTCTCAACACAGAAAGGTCACCAGAATGGAACACTTGAAATGTTTATCACTTGACTAAATACATTTAAAGAATACATGGATGACATTTAGAATAATGATTCATTGTAACATAACTTAGAAAAGAGTGTGAGAGAAACTGGAACTGTCTGACATTGAACTTGACATTTTTTTTTCTCTTTCTTGCTAAAATATATAGCAGTTCTTGAAAGTGCACACATCTCTATTAAAATGTCAGTTTTTTGTGATGAAAAAAGGGCACTATCCATTGTTTAAACACACTTTTTTATTTGTGTGTCGCCATTTAGCAAGAGGCGGGGTACACCCTGGACAGATCACCAGTCCGTCAAAGGGCAACAGCCATGCAGACACAATAAACTACTTCACCTACTGCCTTGGTAAAGCACATTTTGATTCAATTTCAGGATTCTTTCTTCTTGGGTAGGAGTCTCTCAACATCTCACATCTTTACTTGGCAATATTTGCCCGCTCTACCTTACATAATATCTCCAAATCTATCTCTTGTCCACAGCTCTCTTCAGGTAACCCCACGGATTTCCTGTCAAATTTACTTCTGGACTCTGCCTTTTCCATTCTAAAACTTTTTAATCTCATGAAGTCATTCGTTTTTGGCTTAGATGTATATTTGGACTCACTGTGATGCTGAAAATGAAATCCCTTTTTGTCTTCTGCTTTCTAGCAGATGCCTGAAGGTTTTGGACCAAAGGGGAATGATATTTGAAACTACTCATAACTTGACACCACCTTGGCAAAAAAACCCAGTTCCATGAAGGGGATAGTGCTGCTGCAGTCAGTGTATTTTACAGTGGACATGGTGTACTTCTGGTGATATGCAGTGCTGTTTTTGTGTCAATGATACTTCATGGTACTGTGGCCCAAAGGTTCAGGTTTGGTTTCATTACACAAGATTCTCTCACAAAGTTTTGGGCAGTTTCAGCCATGTCTTGATGCTTTCTTTGGTAGAAAGAGCTTCACTCATTTAATTGCTACTCCTTAGTCATACAGGAGACTGTTGTGGCATGTAGAGCAGCCTCCCTGACCAGTATCAGTCTAATGTTTTTTTTTTTTTATCAAATTATGAGAAATCCTTACTTTTTTTGTTATGTTCGTGTGGCCTGACAATAATGTTTTGGAATTTTGTGTACCCTTCTCCTCACTGATACCTTTTGTGTGAAAAGATCCAGCTGGTCTTTTATAGCCTCTCTACAAACTATGGCTGTTGCTAAAGAGCACGTGTCAGGAAAGCTGAACTTTATTTCAGCTTATTTAGATTCACTGTAATTGATTACAGGTGCCAAGGAGACTGAATGATGCAAGTGAATCAAAAGGTACATCAGCAAAGTATTAATTTAAGGACGTACACATTCATGCAACAATATTATTTTTGGCTTTTCACTTGATTTGTGTAGTATTTATTTCACTTTATATGTACAAAACGTTTTTAAATTTATTACGGTAATCTTTTTTTATATTACGAAAGCATAAAATTTTGAACAGGGGTGTGTTTACTTTTTAGAGTTACTATATGTACCATTTTGCAGCTGGTCTGTCCTGATCTGATACTTATCTTCCTATGTAACCTGTTATCTGTGTTAAAGATGGTGTTATGAATTGGGCAAAGCTCTTTTAGACTGATAACCTTTACCTAACTCTGATAGGAAGATTTCTTGAACTTGCCTAAACTACTTCACATTGTCACTGACAAACCTCATTTTCCAAACCTGCCAAAAGCAAACACCAGTGATTACTTGCGAATAATCTATGACCCCTGATCCACTTGTTAGAGGCAGTTAGAGGACTGTGCCATTCCGCTATCGGGTTGCACATTTCTGTATCCTCTTAGCAAGGTTTGAAGCCCCTCCTCCCAGCTGAACCTGGTAGGACCAGGACGGCTTGGTTCTCCTTTTCCGTGCCCCATCCCCCACCAGACACAGTGATGGCACTCAGTGCCAGAGACACTCCTCCCTCCCCTCTCCTCCCTTCACCAACACTCCTCTATCCTCTCCGCCCTCCCTTCTTTCTGCACCGCAGGCAGACCCAGGCATGGGATCTCCATCTGTGCACAAAGGAGCCTCCTCTATCTGCATACGCTGCACATAAAAGGGCCTTTTGTCATGAGCTCTGCACACATGACCATCCGCCTTTCACCCCGCTGGAAAAAAAAGATCACTCTCTCCAGCAGTTCAACCCCACCCCCAACACTAAACTCAGCCCTGTCCCCTGACCCACACCCTGCCAGATTTTTTTTGTCTGCAGAGAGAGTTACGCAGATCGACATTGAACTTTATGGAACAGAGACCAGCATCAGATCTGGCTGCTTCCATTACTGCCACGAAATCCCCTGTTCTCTTTTTCATTTCCTCTTTATTGTGGGCCTGCTCATTTTCTCTTTTTTGGGCTCCTGTACCCTTACTGCAAGGCATTGGTGTGTTATAGCATCTGGCATGCTGAAAAAAATGGACTCATTTTTGCTGTTTCTCCTCCAGTCTGTGGCATTTAAGGGGCATTAGTGTTTGTCACTGACAGGTTGTCGCCTCCACACCACACAAAGCAGTCCAAGAGCTAAACCTCTGCATTGCACCTCCTGCCTTTTAACCCCTCAGTCCCACGCAGCTCTGCAGAGGCACATATATTTATGATGTGTGGGGATGATGATAAAATATTGTCAGCACACGTGAGTGCTATAATAAGACGAGACGAGGTAGAATTCTCCACCGTTGGGGGAAACAAGTGGGCCGTGAGCCATTTTGGCCCCGACAGATGACAGATATTGGTGCAGAGGGATATTGAGTTGGGTCGAGACGGCCCAAAGACACAGCAGCAGGCAAGCACACACAGTCAAGTGCAGGGGTGCTGGTGCAAAAAATCGCTTTCCTCAGCATTTCCTTTGAAACACACCCGGGCCGCGGTGCCTTGCTCTCAGCCAAACGAGTGTGGATTTTGGAATGCCGTCCAGCTCATCTTGCTGTTGATGCACGCAGGCCTGTGGTGGAACGGAAGGATAAAATCGACTTCCCCCTCCAACTCCATGTCCTCTGCCTGACCCTCTACCTCTCTGAACTGGTGTGAAAGGTCAGGGGTCGTCAGGCCACAGTTTCCCGCACTCTGTCAACACCTTTACCTAGATGATGATCATGATGCCACTAAGAAAAATATTAATCATCTTCAGGTTGTTAAACATTGTTCAACCACAACAAGCATGAAACACAGAGCAGTTTTTAAGTTATTAAAGTTAATTTTCTGTACCCCTGATGAAACACAGATCGCATTTTTGCTGTTGACAGAAACCTATGCAAATCTCTCAGACCCATTATGTGAATTACAGGAGCTTTGGGTGGGGGGTGGACCTACCCCAAATAACAGTTTGGGGAGTACAAAACATTTGTATATTCCATGGTACCTGTATTCATACCTTCACATTAAATGTATTAGGAATAAGCTTGACTTAAGATTTCATCCCCCCGTAGAGTGAGTCGTACAAACTCTGAACTTGTCCTTGCTTTAACCAGCCCACCGCTGTTAATTAGATTTACTAAAAATTGAACCCACTTACTTATGAGCCACAATCAGCTGATGCAGAGTCATCTTAGAAATAGCATAAATGCTTAACTTTCCACGTTATCTCTATAGTTTCTCAGTAACCTTCTGCCAAGTGTCTGGAGATGCATGGATGCTTTATAACCTTTCCTGA
Source organism: Anableps anableps (assembly GCA_014839685.1). Classification (NCBI taxonomy): domain Eukaryota; kingdom Metazoa; phylum Chordata; class Actinopteri; order Cyprinodontiformes; family Anablepidae; genus Anableps; species Anableps anableps. Next base: position 10,691,034 of record CM026073.1, read on the forward strand.
AGCAGTTTTGCTAAATAATTTTAGCACACAGGTTGTGTTTTCTTTATGAGCTAAAGTTGGTATTTAATGTGGAGCTTCTGAACAGCCTCATCCATCAACTTAAGTGGTGAATAAGGAGCTTAGATTCAGATAATAACTTTGGTTTATCTCTCTATATTGTGTTTTTTTAAATCTGTTCATCTTTTCTTCCCTTTCTTGATGTTATTTAAAACATGTTGCCCTATAGAAAATCGCTAACATATGAAATGATTGGACTATTCATTGATAATGACAAACAGTGTTGCTGTAAATGCTGTTTAGTGGGTAAACCTCCGTCTTTGTTATATTGATGATGTCTTGGTTGTGGGTCACTGGGTCAATATGCTCCTGCTGTTTGTTGAGATTTTGCTTTCTGGCAGTTTGGTTTCAGAGTAGTTTGCAGGTGATCTGACTACACAAATTAATGCATTCTTAATAGTTTTTGTAGGTTATAACCCCTGATCCACTGGACTGAATATGACTGACAACTAATTTTTATAGATAGATGGAAGACATTATTGTTAAAACAAAGGATTATCAGACATTAGTTTGCTAAAGTACACACCTGTGTTTTATTGGCCTGCTTTCACCTTTTGGAAGTTGTCCCCTTGAACTGATGTGGTATGATTTGCAGCCTCCCTCAGATTGAAAATTTGTGATTATACAGTTATGTCAGTAGAATCAGGTTTTGGAGAAACAATTTATCGGTCTGGTTACTGTACTTTTAAAAAGTTACTGTTTCACATCCACTAAAGTATTCTATTATACAATCTCGGTACAACTGAAATTGTACTTCATGAGATGGCAAAAGTAGTGCCTGGAGTGAGGAGAATCTTCTGCTGTGTAGAGCACAATCTAATACAGTGCTGCCACCTGATGCTGCACACTGCCGGTGAGCTGGCAGAAAAGGGATATTGCACGTCTCTCATACTCAAGAGACAAATTTGATGGTTTTCAAAGATTTCCATTCGCAAAAAACAACTGGTAAACTGCAAGTAGCAAGTACCAGAGCAAATTGCTTGGCTAATTTATTAGCTGATATCAATTAGCTAGAAAGGCAGAAAGGGCAGGAGCTCACTGATATCAGATCTTAATTTCATCATCCATACTTGGCAAAATATGTGCAAAATATAAAATGTTCTGCTTGATAAACCCTTAATAATCACTAAATCTGTTGAGAGTATGCATTAATCTAATAAATTTACTAGTTTTAAGTGCTTGGGGTGTAAAATATATATAAATTATATCTCTTGGATGTAATTTGCCGAGGATAACTATCTGACTGCATAACTGTAACAATTTGTTTATTTTTGTTTTTCTTTGCCGTAGAATTAATATTAATTGCTTTTCTCTTTTAAATAAAAGCTATTAGCGGATTTGATCCATTTTTATTATTCTAACTTTGTGTGTAATTACCATGATACAACGAAACTATAGTATTTTTCCTCTCAGTCAGCCCCTATCCTCTTCACACACCTATTATATTAGATTGACTGGTAAGGCAATTATAAAATGTATTTTGATGATGTATAGTCTAAAGGAGTGTCATCCATCACTCTTGTTAAGGTAATCCTGCTTCAAAACTACAGTTGGGAATCTACAGGTAGTTAGTTCTGTTAAATGACCTGAGTCGATGGACTAATGAAGTAACCGGCTAGTATCAACTTGTCGTACTTGTGTGGCTCTGTGAAAAGCAGAACACATAGGGGATAATATTCTGTGAAATTAATGTTTTTCATTACTTTAGATGCATGTTTAAAGACTGGGTTCTTTCTTTTTTCTCCTTTTTTATATTGAAAAATAACCAAAAATAATTAAAAATGTATTTAAAGAAATGAAATAAGGAATTGAAAACTACTACTAAATTTAACAGGTTTATTTATTTTTTAAGTATGTACGTCAAAATCAAAATAATAATGAATAAATGATACAGATAGCATTGTCATAACTTTTTAATAATAAATATGTTATTTTGACAGCCCTTGAAGGATTGTTGCTTTTCTCTTTCAAATAGATTATTATATATAATTTTATTATGGTGTGAGAAACTCATGCAGGCTCCTGCCTAGTTTATGCAATGTGCAGATAATCCAGATTTTTACAAGATTACAGTATTTTTGAAGTTATTTTTTCTTTGTCAGATATGACCAGTTAAGGTGTAAGAATGGCAGAAATGAACACATATTTTTGCTTAGCTTTACAATCCTATAACTTTAGAAAATATAAATGTAGCTGTTATTATAGGCATTCTGTAAAATGCTAACAACACAGAGTAAAACAAATTTAGACATGCCTTAGCAGCAAAAACACTTTGAACTTATGTAAGATTTAATTTTTTTGCAGAAATCAAAAGAGGTATTGAAATTGCTCTTGGAGTACAGCCTCTGTTTTTGCAGCTGTCCTGTAAATCGCTGCTCTTCTCCCACATAGATAAATATCCTTCTGCAAATAACATCACACCTATCAGTCTGTCAGCCCAGGCTGAATTCACCCAAATCAGTGTTTTTTAGGCAACAACACTTTCACATCAGTGTCAGCTCCTCCAAAGGATCCAAACACAAAAGTGTTTTTGTTGTTGTTGTTTTTTTTTTTATTTTTTTATTTTTTTTTTTACAGTGTAGAAGTTTAGAAGCACATTTTGGGGATCATTATTGCTCTCAGCAAAATACCTGCTTTAATTGTTCTTGGTTGAAGTAGTGAGTTAACGTTGTGCTAAAGAAAGAGCCATGAAGGGATCCAGGTTCTGGCTTGGTTTATGGCTCTGCACTGGAGAGAGCACCGGGAGCAGGAGCAGTGTTTATGAAAAGGATAAAGTACATTAGGTACACATTTGGTCCATTCTCAGCCAAGCTGGGATGCAGGTTCGGAGTGTGTGAGATAACAAAACACGAATGGATGAAGTGCTTGTTGAGGCAATGAGATCTGCTGAGTCCGTCTGGCTCTGCTGTTGGACCTCTCGCAGCCCTGCAGCACAGACGTTTCAGGCTTTCTGACGTGGCCCATAAAATGCCAGGGCTGTGCTCTTCTGGCTCACTTATGAGGGAGAATAAAACAAAATGGCCAAGGTTGTTTAAAGCATTAGCTTGCCTCATGGGGAAACACTGAGCCCCGGTATGTGGAGTACTGATACTGTGAGTTAAGAGGACTTAAAAAGAGATTTTTATATATTTTTATTTCAAGCCACTAAAATTTTACAAAGTTTTCTCCACAACATTGGATCATTTACAGATTAAAAAAAAAAAAAAAAAAGAATATTTTCACTGTGCAGTTAAGAGAAAGGAGGAAATACCCATTCTGTCCACCTCTTGTGATAAAATGTTCATTACAAGTTAAAAACAAACTCTTGAAAGAGACTTCCATTTGCTCTTGTTGCATACCAGTTTTAATTTACTTATGTACTTCATTTCACAGTGCGCTTTTTTCAAAATATTGTTTATGGAGAATGTTGACGTAAATACTTGAGAACCTGCACACTATGATTTAATCTTGCTCTGTCATGCTTGAGGTAGCCAGTAACTTTAAAGAGTTACGGTTTCAAAGCCACTAAAACGTTCCAGCGGTTTAAAGACATGACGAGAGGAAATGATCAGAGTTTTCTCCAACTGTATGGAGCATAGGATAAACATAGATGTAAAAATAATTAAAGAATTAAAAATGTGTGTTATATACACCCAGCATTGATGGCATTCTTATGATGTCTGTATGAAGCACTGACACTTAATGTTAATCACCATGTAGGAACATTGGAATGTTCTGGGTTTTGTAACCCGGCAACCTGTTACTGGTTCCTGGTATCAACCTGTACCAAGGTTTAAAAAGCTTCTACCATCCCTACGGTTTAAAGTCCTTTTTAACGAGATGCCAGAGAAAACTTCGGTGAGCCCTCTGACTATATGGAGCATAGAGTAATGTTGTGCTGCCCCATCCCCCACCTGTTGCTGTACACTGGTAGTCAGCCGGCTGGAAAAAAGTGCCCACACTTTTCCCTCGTATAAGAAAAAAAGGAAATTTGTCAGTTTTTGAAAATATTTCTGATCACAAAAAGCACAGACAGTCAGGGTGTAGAAACCAAACTCACTGTTATTAAGGTAAGACCATTTTAAACCTACAACTACAGACATTTTCCTTTGTTGCTGCCTACTGCTTTTGTTGGCAATGTGAGAACTAGTTTTTTAATTGTCTCACCAGGTTAAATGAATATTTAATTAAATAACCATATACTTGTGAGACTATACCAAGCAAAACAGTAAAATGTGTAATATTCTGCATAATAAGCATTTATAAACTACTTTAACATTTACCAATTGTCAATAGTATAATTTTGCTTGAGTCCTGATAAAATATTGAAAATAATATTATTGTAAATTAATGTAACTGTCAATATTATTTTAACTATAATTATCCCTGTTTTGTTTTACCAGGAGTAGGAATATTATTGCTATTCTGTTTTAAATTAAAGCTAAAAGATTATGCTCAACATTTTTGTTTTAAATCTTTGTGGTAATGTGGTAAAACTGTGGTATTTTAATCAGTTATCCCCTGAGAGACTGGCCCTTGCAGAGTCACATTAAATAATAATTTAAAAAAAAAAAAAAAAAAAAAACATTCACAAAAACTTTGTGTACTTGATTTGAAAAACACTCCTACATTCTTGTGTTCTTCTTTCTGCTGTAATGTAAAAAAAATCTTGGTCTTTTGCTCTTACACCCTAAAAGTAACTAAATCTCTACTCTGTCAGAGTTTGTTGCCCCTGAAGAATGCATTAATTTGTGTTTAACATGTCTTTATCAAAGCTTTTAAATGTGATATTGCTGATACCCATGTGGATCTGTTGCCTAAATTGCATTAGTTTGATTCTGTCACATGAAAGCGGTCCTGATCCAGCACAATATAGCCGACTCCTTAGGGGGGCTGCCAAAAGTAGTTGTTAGCTTCAGTAAGGGCGCGTCCCTCCTAGGATGGGTTGTCCACTCTGAGGCCTCATATCGAATAGGTCCATAATTTCCAGCCTGTTTCCAGGAGGAGTTCTCCTCTGCTCCTTTTCTCTTCGTGTCTCTTTTCCTCCTTGTGTTCTTTTGGAATCCTGTGAGGAAAAAACAGCAAAGTGAGTTAGTTTCTGCTTTTTTGCTATTCCTCTTCTTTTCTTTCTTTCTTTTTTTTTTTTTTTTTTTACATTAATTCATCAACAAATTATCCAGAAATCAGAAAGCTTAAAAATGTTTTTGAAATTTCTGGTTTGTTAAATTTGAAGTTAGTCAGGAGGAATATAGCACATGTGCCAATAAATGCTTTATTCTGTAGTTCAACATTAGACAAACGTTTTTTTTCTGTAATTTCAGTTAAACAAATAATGAATGTAAAATTTCTAAAATGCTCACTGTGAATAAATAAGGTTAGATAAGTTTTAAATATGTCAAGGGGAAATTATACAGTAGAAAGCAGAAGACTGTTTACATCATAAACATGGAATAAAAACTTTTAATGAAATTTAAATCAAACTTTAATATTTATTGTTGATATATTCTTCTCAAAAGTAGAATGGTTGTGTTATGGACTTTGTTCTTTAAATTAAATCACTGTATAAACTTCCACAGATTCAGCAGTTTGATAAGCATCATTTCCACCAATAATTTAAATTTATAAGTTATAAACAAGCATGTTTTTTAAACGCTGATATTTAAAAAAATTTTTTGTTTGTTTGTTTTTTTTTTACAGAAAAGAAACATATATATATATAAAATCCAACTTCGATTTTTGCTTTTAAAGGAAAAATGTCCGACATTTTCGCTAATTTTCTGAAGCAAAATCAGCATTGTGAATATTTTACATTTTTTGACTTAATAGACTTCATCTTACAGTTAGTATAACGGGTAAAAGTGATTTGTGTATGATGTTAAAATTGAATATTTTACATGTTTCTATATTTCTTATATATTACAGTATTAGGATACAGTATTAGCTTTTCACTTATTTTTCTATTCAGTCAAAAACAAAAGAAATATCCAAAGAGATGATATATATATATATATATATATATATATATATATATATATATATATATATATATATATATATATATTATAGTTGAACAAAGAAAATCTAATATATGGCTGCTTTTAGATCGATAATGAATTATCTGTTTTAAAATAGGCACACAGGCTTTTCAGTTTGAACTCATGTTCTGGATGTCCTCTTCTCCACTTAACGACTTTTAGTAAACTGCTTTCCCGAAACAAAAGCTAAAAGATTTAATCAGAGCTAAAACTTAAAAAATAAAACACTAAAGCGTGTATTTAAAACTCTCTGCACTATTAGCTGGGATAGAACTGCTCTGTCTGAACTCATAGGGTTAAGTAAGATCAGCCCTACAGCTTCCTTTTATCAGTTCCCTGATGCAAAAAATAATGTTTGGATGCAATCAGGAAGCTGGTTTATGAAGGACTTGCTCCTTATGCCTTTTATTGAGCACTACATTACCATTATCAGCTTATGATATATATAGAATATCTCTCCTGCGCATGCCTCGTGTCCTCCATTTTGTGTTTGAGAGCTTTATTGCACATGCAACCATTTCATGAAGCTGAAGCATTCTTTTACCACGGCTCGTGGATTTGTAGAAGTTGTACGATTGGATCCTGTTTAAATTCAACATTATATTTACTCGAAATAGGAGCACACAGAGATAAACGTTCTGCTGATTCAAGCCCTTCATGTTGAAACTAGAGTGCATTCCTAGTGAAAACAGTGCAGTGATAGCACTGAGTCCTTCATTCCTGTGTGCAAAGAAACCTGTAGTGTTTATAAGCTGTTCTGCACATTGCAGGCTTTCTCCTTTTTTCCTTATTTGCGTCCCTGGATGTCAGACAGAGAGAGCAGAAAGTGATGGTCACAGTCGACTGCCTAAGGGTGACGAGCGGGGTCAAAGGTCAGGCTGTGTTAATAGGCTGTGATGTGCTGCCCTGGGACCTAGCTCCCATGAGGGATCACCCCCTAATCAGTAATAGTTAATGTGTTCGTAATCTTTACCTTCTTAAAGCAAACAGCAGCGGAGAAGTGAATGGGCCCGCTTAGCCTCCCATGTAACACTTTTGACCCCGGGGTCACGGCCTTTGTTCCCTGCTCGATGGGGAGTGCCCCCAAAGGTCTCGAGTGTAATAGAGAAGTTGTTTAGACACGTGCAGGGCTTAACCAAGACCACCTCACACACTGTGCTCCTGTTCCTAGAAAGTATATTGTCGACCCTCGTGTCAAAAGGGATACTTGTGGTTAGCTTTCATCTCTTCTGAGTGAGTCGGTTAGGAGAAGCGTGTGCTTTTATGATCCACAGATCATGTCTAGATGTGGATTTAGTTGTTGCTGCTGACCAAGCACATGGCCACCCACTTCCTACTTCCCCAATGGCATTTTGATCTTTGTTAAAACTGGAGTGCAAATGTTGTTTGTCTTTGTGGATCACTGATTGTCTGCCAGCCAATGATGCTCATATTTTCCTCTGGGGTATTTTTGCGTTGCTAGAAAGATGTCTGAACATGGCTGAAAAACATCCTTTATTTCACTTAAATATGTGTTTGACGTTTTCCCCTGATGGTAAGGTAAGAAACCAAATAAAATAACAAAGAGATAATAGTCCATTCATTTGGTTCATAAGTAGAAATGTTTGTAAAAATATTTTCTTTTATAAAAGTGATTATTTAAAAGGCTTATTTTGTATTATATTTTTACTATTTATAACATTTTTTCTTCTATCTATAATATTCTTAATCTATTTCCCCATATTTTAAAGGAATGATTAAATTTATTCAGCATTGTATATGTGTGTGTGTGTATGTATGTATGTATGTATATGTGTATATATATATATATATATATATGTATATATATGTATATATATATATATATATATATATATATATATATATATATATATATATATATATATATATATATAAGAGCTTGCTATTTAAAGGCTATTACATAGCTTTGTCTGCCATCTTATTTTATGTTGCATAACCAGGTAAATCTGATTGGTGGATTTTGTTTGTTTGTTTTTTGTTTTTTTTAGTAAAAGCAGACATGAACTACTGTAGTAAAAAGTAGCCCACATCCTTAGTTTTATGTTGAAAAGTAGTTTCATTGTTGTGTATTTTCATGTGTTCGACTTCTCCAAAAATTTTACTTACAAGGCAAAAAAGAAATGGTAACTATAAAAATGGAAAGTTGCAAAAAATGAATTTATTGGACTCTTATGTTTTAATACCTCTGAAAAAATATGCCCTGCTCGCTCGGATTATGATAAATTAAAGATGTCTAAATAGGGCATAATAAATAACTTGGATGAGCATCAGAGGAGCGAAGTAAAGGAGCACCGCGGTGAGAGCTGGCAACGCACCAAAACCCAAAACTGTATCCTCAGATGAACTCTATGCTGCTGCAAAGTGCAGCCTGCAGACTAAGCAAAACATCCACGAAGTTTTCCTCTTTAAAACACCATCATTTAATCCTTGAGTTTCAGGCATATTCTGTTTTATTAACCTTCTTTCATTTTTTTTTCCTTCAAATGAAGTTCCTTAACATATACACATGACAGGTTTATACATCAAGGCCATAATAAAGTCATGGGTTTTTCAATTGGCTAAAACACATGGCGAGATGTGACGTATAACTGGGCTCCTTTCTAAAAGCAGTGTATAGCTCGTGCCAACATAGAAGTCCGAACCGAGCTCATGGGTGGGAAGAGGACAGAAAAACAAAACAAAAAAAAAAACTGCAACGTTTTCTTTCGGTTTTCTTAAAATCAATGTCATGGTTTGCTTCTTATTTTGCCTGGTGTGTAGTTGCAGAAAGAGACCGAGAAAACAAAAGTGCGCAGGGAGGTGTTGTGATTTTTTTTTTTTTTTTGTAGTGAGAAAGAACCGGAGGAAAACTGGGGTGGTGGGTGTGCACAGAAGGCAGCCCCTTTGCAAACGGTAGCAGCCATGTTTGAAAAATCTACTTGAGCTCGAGCCCCACTAAAGAGCGCAGTGCCCTTCAAACACCAACAGAAAGTTTTCATAGCGTAAAGAGTAAGAAAAAGTTGAACCCCCACCTTTTTTTTTTTTTTTTTTTCCTCCCATTGTCTCTGCTAGGCATGCAGTCCCTGCTTGCCCTCTTTAACTCCCCAGCAGTTTAGAAAGCAGAAATGAAATCAGAATAGTTCCTCTGTAACAGACTTATTTTACATGTCCCCTTTCCTCCTTTTTCTCTCCATATAGAATCTGCTCTGGTTCGAGGCCGAAGGGAGGAGAGAAAAAAAAAAAAAGTTTGAGCCCACGAGCTCTGCCCTTTCGCAGTGTTTTTAGAAGCGGAGCCAAAAGAGGCAGGAAGTTGTTGTACAATAGCGTTACAGTAATCTGCCACAAAATGGAAAAAGCCCCCTGAAAAAAGCTGATCGAGGAGAGAAGGTGGCAGAAAAGAAGAGGGAGGGAGGGACAGGAGGGTTAGCATGTGTGAGAGCAAAGAATAATCAATACAGTCTAAGATGGTGGAAGCAGCCCGTGCTTCCCCCCCTTCCTACTCCTTTCTGCGGCTCACCTACTCTTCATGTAAATCAGTACATGAAATCCATTTAGATAGACCTGCTCCTCTGTTTCAGAAGGGACAGATCAGCATCTCTCTCGAGAGGGGCTTCAGTTAATTTTCTATAAACTTTGTAAGCCTTGGGATAAAGGGTGGTGGTGGGGGATTGGTTGGTGCTTGGTAGTCGGAGAGGAGCTATTTCTCCTCAGGAAAAAGAGTCTCTGCAAGAAATTAAGAAACAAATAATACCTATCAACGTTTCGACAGCGTGCCAGAATAGGTGCAAGGGTTCAGCTTTGCGACAGAGCATGGGGTGGGGGTTATGAGAAGGAGGAGGCTCCTATCCAGAGTGTTCCTGGCCACGTTACTGAAATTAACACTCTCCATGCTTGCTTGTCTGTTTTTTGGGTTTTTTTCTTTGTTGTTGTTTTACACTCTATGAATCTGATCGGTCTTCTTTATTTGTTTGTTTTTCGTGCTAGAAAAAGTAAAAGTGAGGCACTCCTATCTGTGTGTATAAAGCGACAAGAACTCCATTATAGTAGGACTGGGCGTTAATAATTTATGGAGCTCTCAGAAGTGTTGCATATTTCACAGATTCCTTTCAGCTGTGCGTCCTTCTTCCCTGTGTATTTATATTCCTTGCTTTTCCCTTCACTAGTTGAGATACAGTAAGGCGGAGGTACTGTATAGTGTATCCCAGTAGGAGTGGAAGCACTGCGCCTGCGCACTGCTGGAGAGTTGTTTCTCCACCTCTACCCCTCCCACATTCAGATCCTCTCTATCTCTCTCTCTCTCCCTCTTATTCTCCCTTCCTACCTCCTCAATGCAAATACAGTTCCTCACCGTGTTGGACATGTGATGAAAAAGTGACGGCTTTGCGCGCTCCGCTGCACCTTCTATTTCATCATCAGCGACGCCTCCCCCCCACTATACGTTCACTGTCTCCTCCTCTCTCTCTCTCTCTCTTTTTTTTCACCCCCGTCTTTCTTCTTCCCCGTTTCGTTTGCTCCCCACTTTCTGCTTCAGCCTCACGCAAAGGGGAGACTTGAGCTCTGTGAGGGGGAAAAAAAGGGGGAGAGAGAGAGAGGGAAAAAAGTGCTGCTATTTCTACAGTCAGGGCCTCCCCACAGCCCGCCCTTCCATAGACGGAGCTGCTTTTTCTTTTTTTTTTTTTTTTTCTTTTTTTTTTTTTTCACTCACTACTAGCTGGATTTTAACCCTCTGCTTCCAACTAGCTGCACAGCAGCAGTTCTGCAAAACCTGGCAACAAGTTGATATTTTAGAGGGCTTTTTCTTACTTTTGCCGCATAGATTTTTGCATCTATTCAGATTTTCTCAACCTTTACTCCGTTAATTTTTCTTTTTTAAAAAATGAGCAAAAATATTCTAACTTTTTTTCTTTCCGCTTGTGGTTTTCGTGTCGAATTTATTTGCTTCCTCTGTTTTCTTTTGGATGGATTCTTATCTATTGCATTTTCGGGGGGAATGAAATTTGTTTCTCTGCTGGATGGGAGAGCCAGGTCGCCAGTTCGGGTAACCTGCTTGCGGTAGGCTTGTGGTCTAGATGACCACTGTTGATGGCAATTAGAGAATGCGGCCTGTGTGGCTAAAGATGGTTGCACAGTTGTGTTTCTAAAGAAGTGTCCTCGATCAGCACTTTTGACCTGCATGAACTTCCATACCGTGTTTGTTTTCACTCAGTTTTCCCCTTATTTCCTTCCCGTGTCTTGCCGTTCTCAGTCTCCCTGTTTCTCCCACTCACCCTGTCTGCTTCACACTGACTGAAGGGAATGAGTGGAGAGCTGAGCCGAAGCGCTTTCTGGGACAGGTGCCAACTCCAAACAAAAGAAATTTAAACTCAATAACAGAGGAAAATGTTCTGAGTCGAAAAATTTGAAGAGTTGCGAATATTTGTCTCTTTGCATGTTGTGCCCCTTGCATGTACAACTTGTTCCATTTCTGCGTGATTGTGTACAGTGTTAAAATAAATTTTTAGCAGCAAAGCAAATACTTTTCCACTTTTTATTCAAAGTGAAGGCATCTGATTCAGGGCGCAGGAGGGCGTGATGAGGGATCGCAGCATATAGAAAGCTGCATTATTCATGCACTCAGCCGAGGCTGGGATTGAATCGCCTGTGCCATTTGCATGCATCAGACATGCCGTATGCCTGTTTGCTAACATTCCTCATTGAAAGACTTATTAACCAGCAGACAGGCTGGGTCGGAGCTTTGCAGACCACTACATGGCTTCTCATTGTCTGAGGCCTCGCATGGCCTGGACCTTGCTGGAGATGGGCTAGCTGCACTAGGGGGCCGAGGCTGTGGCTGAAAGAGGCAGCGAGCCCTTCGTAGGTGGGACTGACCCCAAGAGCTGGAGCCGGAACTGAAGGCTGAGGCTAAGCTGCAAATGGGACAGTCTGAGGGGGGAATCACTAGGTACCTCAGGAAGCACTGAATGGAAGCTCATAGCTTTCTCCTCTTCTTAACAGAGATATGGATCTACAACGAGGAGAGCTGGCAAAATTCCTCCCGAGCACACATTACCTCCTTGTTTTCTAGACTCTGTGAGTATTTAGTTTTTTTTATGCACATATTCTTGCATAGTTGTGGCACCCATTTGTGTAATTACGTTTCAGTCCAGTTTTCACAGAAGTGAACTTTATCCAATTCAAACTTTTTTAACTCTTGCGGGCCCATTTCTGTCTAAAATGCTGCTTTAAACGCATAACCGCATACAAAACACCCGCATCACCTATAACTAAGAACATTTTTACTCAGAATTTTTCGCTTCTGGAAGAAATTATCTTAATTTAGAAAAATTACTTGTAATTTAGCAGTGCACAAAAAAAAGTAATCGGTAGCGCTTGAATTGCACTTTGTGGGAATCTGTAAATAAGTGGAGGGCCGTAGTTGTGGAGGAATTTCATTCAAGTGATGTGTTTCGAGCTTAGGATGCAGTGTACACAGAGAAGAACATAATGTACTGATCGGTTCGGTTAGTTTGTGGCTCTTTGGAGCGAAATTTCTTCAAGAATATTTACTAAAATTTGCTTTCTGCCGAAAATATTTGCATATTGATCAAATAAACACCAGATTTGCGTGCGTGTGTGTATGTATGTGTAGGTGGGTGTGTGTGGGTGGATAGGTAGGTGGGTTGGGTTGATTGGTAGAGCTCTATATTTTTGAATGCAAGATTAAACTATATTTATGTCTCAGCATTAGCAAAATCATGTTGTAAACTCATTAAGGATTGCTTAATTAAAAAAATTATATAAGTTTTTTTTTTTGTTTTGTTTTTTTTGTTTTTTAAAAGGGATGAGTTATAGCTCTGGCTTAACTAATAGTTAAGATTAAAATTTAATTTAATAGTTAATTTAATTAACTATTAAAATTTAATAGTGTTTATACGCTAATTTGAATGTGATATATTTTTCGTTGAAGTTTGTTTTACAAAAACAAACAAAATTGAAATCTAGATTGTAGAGTTATTGCTTATCAAGCCTGGTTTGTAGGTTGACAGATGTAAGTAAACCCAAATGTCAAGTTTATTTTTTTATCCTTGCATCTTTTCTATTCATGTGAATCTTTTACATTCGCCCATTTCTGTGATTCTTTAATGAGCTCCCAAGTTGTCGTGCTGCTCATCAGGGTTTACGCAGAAGAGGGCATTCTTGAAGGACAAACCTGAAGTGACGTCACTAATAGCTTTTTGGGGATGATTCAAGCTCTTCATACATCCGCATGTGGTTGTGTTAAATGCATCTCAGTGTTAGCTCTGCTGAAGTAGCTGTGGGCTGATATCTTAGGCTGGCAGAGTATCGCAGTACTCCACCCCTCAGGCCTTTTTTGGCAGTGGATGGCAGGATTCCAGACGAGGCTTGCATGTAGAGAGGCAGATGGCAGGGTGCTGAGGCGTTTCACTGTTCGCTCTTTGTCAGAATCTACCTGAGTACGAGGACGGCCTGCTATAACCAACACTGACGCATTTTTTTGCACGAAAGCTAACTTTGGATAAATCACAGTTAGGAATATGCAGGCACGGCGAACACACAAACACAAGTTCACAGGGAAACACTTATATTCAACAGTGAGTATTTTTCCTTGGTTGAATAGTTGTATTAATGCTAAGTATAACTTGCTTCTTTTAAAGAAAGCGTACACTTTTTTTTAACATTTGCTTCTATTTGCGCCCTTTCAGGGTGTGAACCCAGATTTCATAAGTCGGCCATTTTACCCTTTTTTTTTTTTTTTTTCTTAAATTAGAAAGGTTTACACAGATTTCAACTGATTCTTTTTAAATGATTATTATTATTTCAGATTTTAAAAAATAATTTGTATAAAACAGCATACACAATGCGAAAACAGACATTGAAGCTAGGGCTATTTGATGGTTGAACTTGAACTTGACGTGATGTTTAACCTTGAATTTGAAATGGAGTAGTATTATAAATTCGTGTTTCTGTTCGAATATGCAATTTGCAGAAAATAAACATTATGGATTAAAAAGAAAATTATCCAGCCGTAATAAATGAAATGCAACTGAACGAAAAGATGACTTAATTGAAAAACAAAAACAGCTGCTGAAAATGTACATTACACTTGATGTAGAATTATGTATCTGCAGTTTCTTGCCACTCCCTTTTATTTTGTCAAGTTGCTTTTCTGGGTCATGCTACAATTTTTGTTTTTCTTTTTACAAATTGTAACATTTTGCGAATTCTTTTGTTAGTTATGGTATTTTTGTTTTTACTGTACAATTTTATATTCAGACATTTTTTTTTCTCTGGGTGCCTAAATTAGGATGAAAATGATAATGAGATGATTATTTTTGCAGAAATTCTCTTACTCACCTTTGAGATATTTGTTTGGGAGAAGGTGTGTGTGTGTGTATGTGTGTGTGTGTGTGAGGGATGGTTGGATTACAAGACAATTGGAGGATAGGCTTGTTGCTGGAGAAAATGTTTTTTCTTTTTACAAATAATTATGTGAGTAGGTCATCATAGATTTTTCAGTTTTTATATTTATATATATATATGTGTGTGTGTGTGTATCTGGATATATTGTGTGTGTGTGTGTGTGTATGTGGATATATATGTGTGTGTGTGTCTGTGTTTGAAGGGTTATGCTAACAGTTTAATTTTATATCCTCACTTTTTATCACTTCTAAATTATGTTGAAAGCATAGAATGGCAAAGAAAAGAGCTACTTCCAGCAGGCATAGTCTCACAGCACAAATAATTAATCAGAAAATAATATTAATTCCAGATAGAAATGTGCTGAAACTAATGAAAAGGAAAACAACATCAAAAAAACAAATACGCTTAGGAGGTGAAATGAAAGACAAGCTTAATTTCTAGAATATTACAGAATTTTCTTGTATTTTGGAATGGTCACATGTGGTGTATCTGCTTTGTCTGTATGCATTTCTCCCAATGTGTTCGAACCAGTGCCTCAAACAGAAACAAGCCACCATTGAATTGCTCTGTTGGTTTGATGGATAAAGTAGGATGATTACTAATGTATTTTTTTTAATCCTGTTATAAGTTTGCTACATTCAGTTTGCTCCTGACTAATATTAAATCCAGAGTGGAGTTGTGAACAGGGGGCCCAATCAACACTTTGTTTAAATGTGTGAATTTTTACATGTTAATGAAGCTTCTGTTTTTTTTGGGGGGGGTTTTTGTTTGTTTTTTTTTTTTACAAGTGAAGAAGCTTTAGTGTGCTACTTTAATTGCAGGGAAACAAGAGATGGCTTACAGTTTCTGATTGGATTTAGTTTATTTTGTATAAAGTTTGACTTTTAATGACAAACCTTTGCTACAAAGAAAGAATATTTATATGTAAATCATAGAAAGTGGGTAATTTTTGCTTGCAATTATTGAACTTGAAAAAAATGAGGATATAATATGCATTTAAAAGGTCTGATTTGTACATTTGGACTCAGTTTTAGGGCTGAGATCAGACAAAGAGAAGACACAAACCAACAAAAAAACACGCATAAATAAGAAAAGATAGATTTAGAGACCTAAAACCAGAAAAAGGCCACTCCATTCTGGAAAACTTTCTGATACCTTTCTAATTTATCATAGATTGCTGCTGAATCTGCTCTAAGGTTTATTCTTTTTTCTTTTTTGTAATTAGAGACTGTTAAATCCACTGTGAAACTAAAGTTCGAATGTCTTTTGCTCCAGTCCACTCAGATCAGGTCTACATGGTGGAGACTAACCAGGCTCCCTCTCCCTGCCTTCTGTCCTGCACTGGGAATGTGGGGAAAGCAGATGAGTGGATCTACAGTGGCCACTAAAGGCTGCGGCACACACTCGCATGAGATCGCTCCTAATGTAGGCCGGGCCGGTCTGAATGGAGGGGAGAGAGGCAGGACAGTGAGGCCGAGAGCTCCATACGCAAACAAACTAACACATATTTGATGTTCAACATCTCTGTTAGCTCAACGGTTAAATTATTTCAGAGAAAAAAACAAGAATTTTAAACGTTAGTTTAACTTTCTCGCAAATGCTGGCTATGCTGCTTTTTTTTTTTTTTTTTTTTTTTTTTTTTTTTTTTTTTTTTTTTTACCATACATGGAAGCCATTAGCCCCGGTGGCTGCTTAGGATTGGCTGTTTTATTCCGCTCGTGTTAATCAGGATGCCAGCTGGGAGTGTCACATGTAATTTATCCTGAAAACCGCAGTAACGCCGCAGAGAAGGTCCGCACGGTCATAATGACATAATATTGGACTGGGGGAGCGTTTCAGGGTGACAGATGATGTGGATTTTGCTTCCCCATACCTATTCCTCTTTTCCTCCATATGGTCTGAAACAAGACCTGTGTGACTTTCAGATGGATGCTTTACATCATGGCTTCCTTAACTTAAGTGAGGTCAAGGCTTTTTTTGTTGTTGTTCCACCCCCTCTCAAGTTTATTCGTCCTGTGCCGATTATGTTACCCACTTAAGCAATGTTTGGGACTTCTAAATTAATCTTTTCTCTGCGCTTATGATGATTTTTTTTTTTTTTGTATTCAGATGCACATGATCTGTAACGTCACACATCTGTGCCTCTCAGTACATATTGCCTGGACAGATACTTCCTTTATGTACCTGCCAGGGATAGCGATATTCCAGATAAAACTGAGCTGCACCCGCTCAACTTCTGTCTCTTCCAGAACTCGTATATTTCCGCAGTTTCTTGGCCACCGTTGTCGCCAAGGCAGTTTAGTTAGAGGGAGAAAAATTGCAAAATCAGCAACATATTTCCACATGAAGGTAAAATTGGAAGTGTTGAAAAGGCTCGCCTGCAACTCCTCAGCTATCAAAATACTGTTTAACCGCCCTCCTCCCTCCCAGTTCACTTCAACTCCATCACTCTCCTACTGTTCATCAGCAAAGAACTAAATGATATTGGCTACATTTGGGGAAAATGCATTAGTTTTGGCTTTGTTATTGCAGCTCATTCTTAGTGGTTTTTCACTGATTTCCACCCTGTATCTCAGTGCTCCAGTAGTGTTGGAATGCTCAAGATCCTTTGCTGATGCCTCCATGTTAAAAAGACATGAAAAAAAAAAAAAAAATCATATATACATTGGGCCCACGCCTATTCATGATTCAGTTTTCGCGGATTCACCTATTTGCAGATTTTTCTGTTGAATGTGACTCCACATTATTTGTGGAAAATCTGCCTATTGGCAGATTATAATTTTTTTATTGAGCATATTTAAAATATTTGAAAGAAAACACAGTATAGAAGCTGAAATAGTGAGGCGCAATGCTACTTGATGTGTTACTGGCTGGCGTTTACACAGCAGCCAATCCAGGAGCTGCGCCCAAGAGTGGAAATAATGAAGACTGTAGATATGAGCTTCTGCAGTGTGCTAAGACGGTGCGTGTTAATGCACATTAGGGTACATGTGGTGTGTCAGCTAATAAAATTGGCAGCTATAAGCGTTCTTAGGTGGGGTTTTAAGTATTTGTGGATCCATCCATCCTTCCACTTATCTGGGGTCGGGTCACGAAGGCAGCAGCCTAAGCAGAGAGGCCCAGATTTAATTCTGCCCAGCCACTTGGGCCAGCTCCTCCAGGGGAATCTCAAGGCGTTCCCAGGCCAGCCAAGAAACATAGTCCTTCCGGCGTCTCCTCCTGTTGGGACATGCCTGGAACACCTCACCAGGGAGGCAACCAGGAGGCATCCTAACCAGATGCCTGAGTCACCTTAACTGGCTCGTCTTGATGACCGAGCTTCTCACCCTGTCTCTAAGGGAGAGCCCAGATACCATATGGAGGAAACTCATTTCGGCCGCTTGGATCTGCAATCTCGTTCTTTTGGTCACTACCCAGAGCTCGTGACTATGGATGAGGATGATGGTAGGAACCTAGATTGTCTAGTAAATCAAGAGCTTCACCTTTCAACCCAGCTCTCTCTTCAACATGACAGACTGGTACAGTACCCGCATCACTGCCGATGCAGCCCTAATCTGCTTATTGATCTCCCACTCGATTTTTCTCTCATTTGTGACCCAGAGATTTGTGGATTTACTGTATATCACAGCCGCCGACAAATAGTTAAAATCAACGGTATGTAAGGCGGAAGGAAAACTATACATGTTTTCAATGTTGATTTTTCACAAATAAAAATAAGAAAAATGTGGCATGCATTTGTAATCTGCCCCGCTTACTCTGATAGCCCTAAATAAAAGCCAGTGCAACCAATCATGACACCTAATTATTGAGTCATAATCGTATAAATGCAACCGTTGTTGGAAAAAAGAAATGAGATTACAGTTTGCCACAAACAGTAATTCCATACTATGGGGTCATGAAAGTCTAAATGTGGTGTTTTGAGATCTGCATAAATAGTAAAAAGTAATAAGTAAAATAACATAAAAAATACCATGTGCTTCCCCTGCTAGTCTCACCACCATAGGAATCAGAGCTTAAAGTTCCTACCCTGCTTAAGTCCAGTACTCCACAAGAACATAGAAATCTGTTGTTTTACCCTAGGCTGCAAGAACAAAGTTCTTTCTGACCAGGATATTTCATATTTCACAAGAACTCTTGGGAAGTCTTTTCAGGTCCCTCCCACTGCGGCACACCACCTTCATATTTCTCTAACACCACACAAGAAAACAGTTCTGCTCAGAAAATGTATCAAGAAAAAGCTGGAAGAACTCCAAAATCTGGGTTGTAAGAACAGAATGATGTAACTTTTTTGTGAACCTCTGGGAAAGAGAACACATTCTTCTGTTCTTGTGGAGCATTTGAAGGCTCTTAGGAACTCCAGTTGTTGGCAGTTGTTGGTCTTTTTTGAATTTTTTGTATGTTTTTTTTTTTTTTTTTTTTTTTTTTTAATCGTTTGCCTCTTAAGTCTTCCCAGTGTATGGCAGAAACCTAACACTGCAGGGAACCAGGGAAGCTGGTCAGAGTTAATAAGATAGATGGTAGTTAATGCAAATAACTAGAAGAAAACCTGTCAGAGGGTGCAAAAGACTTGGAGCTGGGACAGACTGTAAATTATCAGCCAGGGCTGTCAGTTGAATGGGTTAGTTCAGGAGTCAGCAATCATCACAATGCAAACAGCCATCTTTACCCTCATTCTTGTGAAATAAAATTTTTCAACAGAAACAAAGCCTGCATGATATTTTCAAAAATGGTAACTCAAGTTCTTCACTATTTTTAATGGTTAGAGAACCACAGTTTTATATCTGATTTGAGGCAACAAAGAAAAACATCAAACTTTTACAAGAGAAAGAAAACTATTACTTTATTTAAAAAAAAAAAAAAAAAAAACAAATGAAAAAAAATTAAAAGTTTTTAGCCTAATGACAAAAAATAAAGTCAAGGCAAAATTACTCCTTGTAGCATTAGTGCTGTTCTGATAAGGAAATGTTATGCAAACATAGCATAAAAATATTGCTAAAAGTGATATTTTTTATTTATGATCAAAACCGCTGCTCAATTCTATATCACTTTTGATCAATGTTATGGAGACTCACTGTGGAGGGCCTCAACGGTCACATTTGGTCCTGGAGCCATCAGGAACAGACCCCTGGTTTAGATCACATCGCGTGTCACATAAGCCCATACAGATCTGTCGCAAAGCTTGGCAACTGATATTCCAAGCACGTTCTCCATCCTATCTGACTGAGCTTGAGTCATTTTATAAAGAAGAATGGTTAAAAAAAAACAAAAAAAAACGTGCTGGTTAAGACACACTGAAGCAGAAAACTAGTTGTCTCAAGTTTTTTTTCACTGATTTTTAATTGTAAAAAATGTTGAAAACCATGTATTCTTTCCCTGCCACTTCACAATTATGCACTTTATGTTGGCCTGTCACTGCAGCGCAGTAACCTCTGATTATAATGGAGACCAAGTCAAAAGGTGTGAATACTTTTGCAAGGTTCTGTAAATTATGCTTTTGTACAGTACCACGTGATAAAAACCGAAATACTGCAGATTATTCCCTCTGCTCATACTCAACCAGGCTCCATGAGTCACCAACATGCATGCACATAAAAACAACACACCCACACTCACGCAGTGAGTGCACAGATCGGACATGAATCTCCCCTCCATGGGCTGGAGGAGTTGGGTTACTCATGACCACACAAACATGTGCTGGCAGCAATCCAAGCCAGTGCCTGTAATTACAAATGTTGGAGACAAAATATAAAGGACGAGTCCCCGGCAATGTCCCGCGCAGAGATTAGCGTTCTTGTATAGAATTATCACCCTTCAGCAGCTTCCAAAAATGAGTGGAGTCTTTTAATTGGCAGGGTCCTCCTTGGTCTGCTGGAGGACAGCGCTCACGTCTTTCTTTGTCCTCCATCACGCTCCTTTTTGTTTTCTGCAGCCTGAGATTCAGAAGGATGACTAACCACCTCTGCTGTTTTTCATGACGCTCCACCTCCACATGACTGTGCTGTGTTGACTCTATGCACGAGATTGCCATGTACGTTAACGCCGCGCAGCCTGCACGTGGTCCAATGTGCAAACCGGGTCATAGTGTGCTGTATGTGTAGTAAGGCAGTTATTATGCTCACAAGTACACGCAGATGCTCTGCTTCGCCCACGCACATGACACC
Organism: Anableps anableps; assembly: GCA_014839685.1. Taxonomy (NCBI): domain Eukaryota; kingdom Metazoa; phylum Chordata; class Actinopteri; order Cyprinodontiformes; family Anablepidae; genus Anableps; species Anableps anableps. The sequence goes on from CM026073.1 coordinate 10,711,687, forward strand.
GCAGGCTTTCAGCGAACCGGCGTACCAGTGCGCGTGCACGTTTTCCAGCGAGTGGGTAATTCTGGGCAAGGCCAAGGCCACGGCTGGGGCTGGTGTGTTGGTGTCGGGCGAGCATACGGCACCAATAGTGTTGCATGGGCCAGCTGAGAGGGTGCAGTATGTTGCGTGTTGGGCTAATGAGGTTCCACGTCCAGGCCAAGCTGTGGGGCGAGCTTATTAGTAAACAGGCCACGAAGAAGAAGACCCCACAGCCCCTCTGCTTCTGCTGGAGGCTCGATAACACATTATTGTGCAGATCATCCTTCTTGTTTTAAAATCTCTTTTGGCACTGCAAACTCTCATTTGATTTTTCTCTCCCTCTTCTAGGTTATAGGATAGAATTGGCTTCTGGCGCTAATATTTAACCAACACGTGACATTCTGGGCAGTCAAAAGCAGCACAGTAAGTACCGTAATGGGATATATATATTTGATTCATATTTGATTCACTATATAGATGGGATTAGAGGTGCACCATTCAAGCTGTTCCTGGCTGACACCGATTTCGGTTTTCTTTTTTAAGATCTTATGTTCTGAATCCATTTTTTTTTTCCTAAGGACTGTAACACAAAATTGGAAAAGTTTTGAATTCAGTGCGAATTAAAAGAATCACAAGCTCATCTGCATTAATGCTTCAAAGCATTTTTCCCCAAACATTTATCTGATCTTATCTTGCCACGGATGCTGGTATATTGGAAAACGTGTTACGCTGATCTTAGCATGAGGAAATGAAAGTTGATTTTTTTTTTTTTTTTTTTTTTTTTTTTTTTTTTTTTTTTTTTGTGTGTGTGTGGATCATTAATTCTTGTCACATCTTTTGCTGCACTCCTATTCTGAATAGTGTATGTGTATTAGGATAAAAGTGGAGTTCAACTGTGTTGCGGTGGGGCATGTTACGTATACCTTCACTTCACCACCTAACTTTATTATAACTATTTTTTCACAAATATATTTAAGGATCAGTAGATCATCTGGGAATGAACTTCCAGTACTTTATAAGACCCCCTAAAGGAATAGAAAGCTATTAGCCTATTTAATCAGAAGGTAGGTCAAGCTGACAGTTTCAATTTGAGTTTTAAGCATCCGGCATGCCAAGGTGAGTCCAGCATCTGAATAAGCGTTGTGTGAGATTAAGTAATATTATGACTTGACTACTGATATTTGAGTTACAGTTGGGTTTGGCCGATCCCCATCTCTGGCTGACTGACTGGTGCATCTCTAGTCAGGATAAATTTATCAAAATGTATCCCTGTTGTTATGTCTGGCGTTTAATATATTTAGATAATGCCAGTAATATGATTTTGTCTTTCATTTGTTATGCACATGGCGTCTCACGGCTTTGTTTACAGTTGTTTCCTTTCTCTTTGTGCGCCTGTATTAGATTAAAATCATAATGTCTGGACGTTGTGGCTTTATTCCATTTAAAAGGCCAAGCAGTCCCAGTGGCTTATTACTGGAGTACATTAAGAAACACAAACAAACATAATCTTCACAGTAAAACACTTTCAGGGTAATCTGTACTGTCCACCAGGCATAGTGGAAGTCCTCTCTCTGTGCCCGGGCCCAGATCTGTGAGAAAATGGCTTCCACTCTTGTGCCTTCCAGCTCTCAGCT